>VZRE01004381.1:434195-680078 GCA_013396775.1 Cephalopterus ornatus | reverse complement strand
TTTTTTTTTTTCTTTTTTTTTTCTTTTCTCAATACCCAGCAAAATTGTGGTAGGCATCTAAACCACTTTTCAGATTAAATTCCACTTTTAAAAATGGCTTGGTCATGTGGGATCATACTTCAGCAATATTACATAGTTGTCTGTTTAGCCTTAAAAAAGACAGTAATCAGATAACTTTCTAAGAATTTAATGTCTGACAACAGAAATACTCCATTCCTAAAGACTCCATTTGAAGAGTTCTTCAAATTTTATCTTAAGATTTTTATTGAATCTTTCTGAGTAATGCTTTGACAAAAGAAATGTTAGCAACTGTATCTAAGGGTCTGAAGTCTGAATGTGGTTCATTGCTGTATGCGAGGTTGTTGCATTCATATAGCTACAAATATCTGGGTAAACAGAGTCTCAGTTTTAGAAGTCTTGATTCTTTGTGTTTGAATTGTGTCTGATTATTCTGCTGTAAAAGGTAACCATAAATTGCACATACCCTAGGAGTAGGGTGTGAAGTTTAATATTTTGTCTACTTCAATTATTCATCCATTTTTTTCTTTAAAATTCATATTGGCATTACAGCTCAGTAACTAGGTGATCATCATGCTTTGTCTTTATGGTTTAGAAATATCAGCTTGTTAAAAGCCTTTGTCAGAAAACAGCTAAGTGATTTTTCTTGGGAAAGGGGAGGACAGGGTCTTTCTCCTCCTATGTACACACACAGCCCCCAAAATCTGACCAGGCTCAGGTCCTCCCATCACTGTAAATGCCAGGAGCTCCTGTATTAGTCTCTACTGTGTTGTAGAATCCTGCACTCAGATAGCAGATTCAGTCCTTTTCTAAGAAAAGGGTTGCTAACTAATCCTTCTCACTTGCTGCTACTGATCTCAGACTGAAAAGCTCATTCTCAAGAGAGGGGGAAACAGTTCCACGTGTTCTAATTCTCCTAAACTGTTTATTCCCTTGGGCAAAATAATCAGCTAACACACCTGTGGAACACGAGTGTGGAGCAGAGGAAACCCAGCGGGGAAACTCCCTGCAGCCACTGTCACTGAAGTGTGCCCGGTGTGTAATGGCACATTAGGTAGGCATTGATCTCAGCCACTTTATGAGGTCTGTTACAGAATTGAATCACTTGCTGCTGAATCCCATGGAGCAGAAATTGCTACTTCCTAAGCTAATCCATTTTCAAATTAGCTTCCAATTGTGACTGATGACCTCACTGCAAATCAGTTTACCTAATTGCTAACACTCACTAAGGGAAGAGAAATCAATCTTTATATCTCTCTCTTTGCTCTATTTTTTAATATTTCTCACAGCTTCCTTTCACACTGCTCCAACTGGGAAGACAGGCTTTTTGAGAAAGCTAAGATTGCTTAATTGTCTACTCCAATTCAGAAGTCAAGAGGGGTAAAGGGAATCGATGAGTGCCACTGTTTTACTGGCTTTGGAGTTGAGAATGTGTATTCATTTGCTGGTGCAGCTTTCTTAAATTGTTACTTAGCATCTGTATCAGACCAAGACTTCTGCATAAATAGCTCTTGATCACTGTGCTAATTATAGACAGTTCATTTCCCAGTTTGTAATTGTAAAGACAAGTCTTAACAAGAGAATGGCACAAAAGCTGATGGAAAAGGAAGTCTATGTAACTTTTAAAAATGGGTAGCAAAAGCAATCACCGGTTGCCTCATAAATCTGAAGGTGGTTTTTTGGATTCCAAGGAAGGCTGTATGTTGAGGTGAAAGTGCGTAAAGAATACCCTATAGAAGAATACTTCAAACTGAAGAAAAGACCAAATCAAAACAAAATACAGATTAAAAAAAAAAAAAAGGCCCAAAGGTTTTAATAGCTCTCTTTTTAAAAAGCTCCCTACATCTAATTACGGGTGCCTTTTTCTGGTACATATTAGTATCTCAGTTTGAACTGTCCCTAATTTTGATAGCATTGAATTCCAAGCAGATACCACTTCAAAACAAAGTGACACACTTATATGTGATATGTATTCTACATGGTAAGATTAAATTATATACCAATGTGCAATATAAATAATCTCTATCTGAGTACCATGGAAACTTGTCAATATTTTTTATGCTATTGTTAATCACATAAAATTAAAAGAATGCACTAAAAGAATGAAAAAGGAAAAATTAGGCAGTTAACACTAATACAGTAAAAAAGTCATACAGACCTACCCAAGCTGTCCCTTAGAGCAGTCAACACAAATTAAGTAACTATTAAGTTCATCCCACACTCACTCAAAATAGCAGGCAGTGAGAATAGATGTGTGTGCAGCTGAGTAAGGGACTGTCCAGATTTTCATTTTGCTATGTCAGCTGGCTCAGAAACAAATCTGCATTTCCTCCTGGGGAGATACAGATGTAGTTTTTAAATAACAAAATAGCCAATATGTCTCTAAATATGATTATAATAACCACATATAACTTGTTGTACAACTGTGCTCAGCTTCACAGGTAGGGCAGAAAGCCAGAAAATGTGGTGAGCATATCCTCTTCCTCAACCCCTTGACCTGGGAGTGTGATGTTTATCTTCATGCTGACATTCCTAAAAATCTCTATTTCCCCCTTGAATCAAGCTACCATATATTGAGAACAGAATAGCAACTAGTGTTCCTTTGGCATCTTAGAAACATTTTTTTTTTTGTTGCACACATCGCCTTGCTTTTGCTTTCCTTTTGGATGCCTCTGCCCTCGTTGAGTCCACAGCCTATTTCTGACTGTGTGACTCTTTGCAGCCACTCCTGGTTACATGTTAAAAAAAATCTTAGGGAAACATTGTGGCTCGTGGTTTCGGATGTCAGTTTTACTATGTCCGTGAAGTTTAGACATGAATGACATGCTGACCTTTGAAGTAGCATTGTCCTGGGACGCAGCTGAGATTTTCTATTAGAGTGAGGTTTGCCTTTAACAGAAGAGGAATGTTCAGATAGACTGATTGGTACTTGGCCCCTGGCTAGGCTAAAAGTATAGCTTTCCCTCTCAGGCCTAATTCCTAGCACAGGAATGCAGAGACAAAAGGAAACACAATAGGGAGATAAATCTAGCAGAAGTTATTCCAAGCAACTTTATAGAAGTTTAAACTATAAATTGGAACACACTTCTTCCTTTGGTTATTTCATCCATTTTTGACCATGCCTAATATGGCATTAAAATACACAATTCTATTCTGAAATTTGAAAGGATTGATGAGTGTGTTTTTCTTGGGGGAAATGTTCTGTGAGAGCTCCAAAGTAATAGGATAAGGTATAGCTTATTTTCTTAGGAGGTCTCTAATCAGCATTCATATGCAACTCAGATTCCAAAATATTTGGACCCCCACTGAAACAAATAAAAGTGTTGTAGGAACAGAAATGTACTAGTGACCTCAGAGCAATTGTCAATATTCTTAAGTGTTGCTTCGAAGTACTAAAATCTTTTGAAGTGGTGTCTAGCTATTTTTCTACGATATCTGGGGATGAATTTTATTCTTTATTTATCTAAGCAGGGGTTCTCCTTCAGTGAACCTCATAATATTAAGGAAGCTAATTGAATTAAGTAATTATAAAAGGTACTCGAGACCAAACCCATGAAACCAAACTCATCTGCTCTTCAGAATGCTCAATGTAATTGTAATTTTCCCATCCCATTTCAAAATATTTTCAGAAATGAGATGTAGTCAATGTTCCTCTACATTTAGTTTTCAGATAGGAACTCCAACAAAGTAACTAGATGTGGTAGAATAACTCCCATCAAGAAGTAGAAGGATACAATCAAAATACACTAAAGACTTGTAGTTGCTTTCTGACAAACACAAATGACTGCAATGGTACACAAGATAATGATCTGAAGTATGAAAGTCATCTCTTATTAACATTTCTCTCTTTCCATTTCCTAAATCCTGGGAACAACAAACAACAAACACCATCCTTAAACCCAACATTGCAGCCCAGATATGTGACCTAAACAAACAGAAGAGCAAAAAGCAGTGAAGCTCATCTGGAAGAAGAAGAAGCAACAACGTAAGGAAAGGCAGCGGTAAAGACCCCTAAACTACTCCCCTCAGAGTTACACTAGTTCAGAAACTCACGTTGCACAATCACATTCTTGACTACAAAAAAGGTAAAAAAAACCAAAACAACAAAGGGTGTGGTTAATTTTACAAATACCTATTTGAAAATTAGTTAAATCATGCAAAGATGTGATATGTGTGATATGTAAGGGGAAAGGGATATCAGCGATTTCATTTTCCATCTACATATAATCACAGCCTGTAACTTTTTTCTGAGCATAGGCAGTTGAGCCTTAGGCTGCTAAATCTAGGAATTGATTTCTCAAGAGTTTGCCGCTCACTAACCAGACTAAATAATCCTCTGCCTTACACAAATATAAGCTTTTTTTTTTTTTCTTTTTCATTTAGAATCATGTATGTTGGCTTATCAAAACCCCTGTATGGAAAAGAAAATTCTTCAGATGAACAATGTGTGAAGAGTGGTAGATACTCGATAGTACTTCGGACCCAGAGTATAAAGCATCAAAATTTGCTGAAATGGAAGAAATCTCAGAGGCAGAGGTCATTGACTCTTCAGTGTAAGAAAAACATTCAGTTGCCAGCATTTTCAATAAGCTCCAGGTTGAGCAACTGAGACTATGGCTTCGGTGTAAGAATACATCCCTTTTAAAGACAAAGAAAATACAAACTTGCTTATAAAGCTAAACTTCACTGAAAGATAATGGCCTGTCACTAAACTCAGCAGCCCTGCTCATCAATGCATGGTAATATAAAGGAGGATGATTCTGTGACCCTTTCTTACAACCTCAGTGTCTGCTAAATTGATGTTCTTTTCCCCTCTTGCCTTCTAGTGGGAAATATAATGGGGAAACTGAATATTCGAAAAGTAGAACTGAAAATGCTACTTTGTCTATGAATGTAAAAGAACCTGTGTTAGAGAACTCAGTTTTTAACATTAGGATTTTTAAAATAAAATAAAAAAACCCCCAAAACCTAACGAATATCTTTACTCTCTTCCATCACTGTAAACAATAAAAAAGTGGACATAATTTATGCTAAATTTGAAGCTATTTTACTCTCTCATACTGATGGGAAATGAAACTGAAAATCAGACGTATTTTCATCTCTGTATAAATGTCCATTAGAATAAAACATATTCTTGCTATAACTTCAGAACTAGGCTCATATCTGAGAGAATCTACAGAATGGGTGTCAAGATTTTTCTCATTAGACATTTTCTGACTATTGACAGATTTCATAATCACATCATGATTCTTACTGGAATCACGGAGTACAATCTTGCCAAGAAAAAGATGCATCTGCATAAAACATGGATTTTACATTATAACATTTGTAAAATGATAAATCGTCTACTGCAGCTTTATAGGAAAATACTAGTATGTAAAACTGAAAAAGTGCAACTGCTGCTTAGAACAGTTTGAGAGGAATTGTTATTACTGGAGTTCAATGGGTGTCTCCTAAAGTTCTTGGAATTAAGTGTAGTATTGTACTAAGTGTAGCAGAAACCATATGATGGTGAAATATCTATATTATCTTTTTTTCCCATAAATTATCGCAAACATACGAAAAAGATATGCATACAAGAGAACAGAAGGAGAAACATAGTATCTACTATGCTGCTGTCATGACTGACATTTTAGTTGGCTCACAAGCCTATGGGGACTGCAGTATGTTTAGACTTAATTTCCACATGTACAGTACAGCCATTACAACTAGTCTCTTCTCCATCTGGGAATTAGTTTATAGAATTGCAACTGCTGCTCATCTGGTCTTCTGCTGTCTTTGCCATGAACATGAGTCTTGACAGAGAAGCTGTAGGTGGATAAAATAGCTAGCAGATATTAATGTAGTCCCCTAAGGTATATTAGTGGAGAACATACCTCTGTAAGTGGAGGGAAGTCACAGCATTTAGAATTGGAGCTAAATAAAATAGGGATTGCAGACTTTGAGTGCTACTTCTTGTGTTGGAAGGGGAAAGGCAGGGTGGGTGAAAGGTACTGTAGGTACAGCAGCATATACAAACAATAACTGCTGCTGGAATCTGTCTCATGAGGACTGCTGCTGTTCAACTGCGGCTTTCAGGGCACATGCCCAGAGCAAAGGCCATCTGCATTACAGCTGGATGGGACTTCTCCAGCAAAGTCCCTTTCCTATCCAAAAATTATGATTTGTTAGAACAATTTTTTTTTTTTAAATTTATTTTTAATGAAAATGAATAGTTTTCAAGAAGACTTGTATTCGAAATTTTTCTCAGATAGATCCAGCACAGACTATCCCAAAGGAGTACATTTGCCTTGACTGCACTTTTACTTAGACAAAACATGAGGACAGAGAATTAATGCATGTGTGTCATGGTCTAGTGAAGATAATTTTATATAAATATGCAACAACAATCAGAAAGACTGTATCTCTCCAAGGACAGAGAGCGCAGAGAGAGTGACATCCTTGAAGACACTTCACAAACAGGGCTTTTCCCCATCCTCCTCTTCTTGAGGGATCACCATGAACCAAAACAAGAGTGAGATTTGAGCTGCAGTCTCTCATATCCCTCGAGATATAAAACAGTCCTCCACAGAAATTTCATTTTTATATCCCTATCAAGCTCTCGTCCAATATTTAAGTATTTGCACAAACTGAAACAATTGCAATAAAAACAATGAAGAGAGACTGATTTTATCCTGGCTTTTATTGCAGATATGAGAGAAAAATTTTGTTTTGCTTTTAAATCACAGGTGATCTTCGTAACAATTGAGCTATTTTAGAGCACTTGCGTATCAGTATTGTTAGGAAAATAAGGTCATAGGTGTTAGGGTTTTTTTTCCCCTACCCTGGTTATCCTTTACACAATTTGATTTAGCATGATGAAGAAAATAAAACAAACTTCTAAACCCTGAAATCTTTCAGAAGCCAGAGCTCTAGTTTTCCAGCCAGCCCTCAACCACGTGGAGGCCAAATGCTTTTGTCGTGTTATTAATTCAGTCTGCACAAGAGCTTGTGGTTCTCTTGCTAGAGGAACTCTGTTATGAAATGTGGTGCCAGAAAATCTGACAAGTGCCCTCCCTCCCAGTTCAGTATTTTGGAGAGAGGAAGCCCAAAGCAGAAGGCGGGCTCTCTGCGGGTTGCTGGGGGATGGTTTGCATAGCGCTTACACTTCTTTGTGGTGTGGTTTGAAGCGGGAGAAAGTTGGAACATTTCAACAGCCCTTCTCTCTCCTTCTCCTGCAGTTTGTACAGCAAAGAGAGAGAATGCCTAGCAAAAAAAAGAACAAACCAATGTTGTGGCTTTCCTGCCTTTTCTACCACTTTAGAACAAGGTCTACCAGCAAATCCTAGTAGACCATGCATTACAGCCAGTGTCTGGGAACACGTATAGGAAAGGTTTTGGCAAGTACAATAAAACCAAATATTTAATAAGAATGAGTACTCAGTTTCAGATGTTGTCTTAAACCTTATTCAACAATATGAAATGTGTGGTTTTCTGCTATTATTGTTTTTATCCCCCTTTTCCTGGTCCCCCACCTCCATTTTAAAATACCTGAGAACTATTTTTAATGTTTCTTTCACCTTTCAGGTAAGTATATTAACAGTCAGATTGAATACCGTGAAAACAAGCATTAGATCTTGGGAAGATGATTGAAACCCTAATAAATTTGAAACCGTTTTCAATTAGTACACAGGAAATTTACTTTGTGAGCCATGACTTGTTTTATTAGTGCCCTGGAGGGCAATTTAGATTGGAAAAATCAGGACATCATTGTTTGCCAAAAAAGAAAACAGATACTTAGCTTTCATCTATAGTCTGGGATACAGCCATGAAAATGGGACTAAAATATTATTGAGTATCAAAAAATATTTATATACTGGGGTCAGTCATAGTTCCAGAGTGTTGGAAATGACATTCATCCCATCCTAAAGTGTGTGGTTAACTTGGAAATTTGCCACTTGCTAACACACTGCTTTTACTTGTAAATGAACCCAAAGTAAAACCTTTACACTACATTTTTAATAGGCTCAATTAAGATATGGAAACAGTTGCTCAAGAAAGCAGCAACCTCCTTAAAATTTATCATACCTTTAGACCTTTAGTCACCTGCGTGTTCTGAGGGATTACATCATATACCCCACTCTCTATTTTTCTTCTCTGTTATTGTTCTGGTTCTCAGCTACCCAGAAATAAAAAAACTTTCATCAGAGTTATAGAATATAGAGAAGAAGGTACAGAGAAGGGCTCCTGCCAATGAATAATCCCTTCTAAAAATATGAATAACAAGATCAACTTTTATTACTGCAAAATTTGTTCTGGCAATTGTATTGTGGCCAGTAAGGTCAAAGAGAGGATACACCCGATGGAACAACTCTTAATATGTCTTTGCCTGACGTACACAGGCATCAGCTACAAAAGTGTTCCTTGTGTATTAACCTGCTTGACCTCATCCACCTGACTAAGGGCCTCTTGCAGTGTGGTCTATAATTTTTCAATACTTTTTAATCATACCCACGTCAGTGCCTTTCACACTTCAGCAAGCTCCTTCAAATGGTGCCAAACTCAAATTCAGCAGCACTGAAGCATGGCTTAAACACTTACGGCTAAATTATCATAACTCTTTCTTGGTCATGTAAGGGAGGGAGAAGTCTTGCCTCCCTTTTTCCCCACTGTGAATGTAACTCCAGGGGGAAAGGACAGGAATATGAGAAGACCCTTGTGCACCTCGCTCCATATGCAACAGCTGACACTTGGGGGGGAGAAAAAAATTCTCAAAGAAAATAGGAGAACTGCTTTAGCCTTTCCACAGAAGCATGTACTGGAAGGATGCAGCTCCAAACACGTATTCATACCATGTAACATTAAGTTTCATCTGTACAGTAAACGTACTCTAATTAGGTAAAAGAGGCTGATATAAAAAGAATTCAAAATATCTAAATAAAACTAGTACTCAAAGTCAACCTCTGAGAGAAGAACCTATATGAACAGTGATTGTAATGACTCCAGGGTTCACACAAGTGAAATTACCCCACAGCCAGTCACAATTCCTACAAAAAAAGAGAACATTAAAAAACAGAAGGGCAAGAGTAAGGAATCTCCATGTATATATATATATTTATATATATATACACACACAGGTTTTTGTGAGCCTATTAAAAGGCCTCATGGCTTTCCTTTCCCATCTGAAGTTTTCATCTTCAAAATCTGTGCCTCTCAAATCAATCATAGATGCAGTAACTGAGCTCTTACACCTGAAACTATTTCACACATCCAAGTATCCAGCCAAAAGCTTAACCTGCAAGAGCGAACTCTTGTAAATGATGCTTCTTCCAGAACAAAAAGGCTACCAGGTGTGAAAACAGCATTTACAGTTCAGAGCTGTAGTGTATCTACAGTCCTGTCACACATTCCCATGATGGACATATCTGACCCTGGGGCAGAAACACCGCAGTCTCGATTCCCAGCTCCCTAGAAGGGAGGATCCTGATGTGGCCATCCACCAAAATTTCTCAAATAAATCAAAATGCACAAATAATGAGCCAGGTCCCACCTCAGTAAGCAGGCATGACATTGTCAGGACACATACCAAGGATCACAACTACAGGGCACATCAATGCCTTATTCTAAGTGTGGTATCTACCTGTCTCATCAGATCAGCTTGTCTAGCTGAGGTTATAACAGAAAAATCCACAAAACCAGTATCCTAATCCTTTACATGAATTTCAGAGCAATTGTTAGGATCTTTAAGGAATATATTAATTTTGCACAGAATTCTTAATTACTGGAAAACAAACAGGAAGGAACTGTTAGCTTCAACTTGTTTAAATGCATGTCAAAAAAAAAAAGAAAAAAAGAAGAAAAGAAGAAAAAAGAGCTTACCTCACACAGCCACAAGTATTTAGTGGTCAAAGTAAAATTATCCAGTTTGATTGATGTCTCTTTTGATACTCCTAAAGGAAGATAATTTTATGTTTAAAAAATACAACTAATTTACAGAAAAACACATAAAAGCATACCTACTTCTGAAAAGTAAATAAGAACATAATCAATTACCATAGCATTGCTTTAAAGCATCCAAAGCCTTGACTATGTAACAGGAAACATTTTAAATTCAATAAGATTTGGGAAAATGTATGGCAGGGGGCTTGTGATGAAACACAGTCGTATTGCACTTATATAAAGTATCAGCCTTTTTGCTGTAAAGTTGGTTAGGATTCTATCATTAACAGAAAAAAAGACCAAAAAACAACCCAGCCAACCTCCTCCATCCCCCAAAGCCTTTAAAAGCATTGATTGTTATTGGAATGAAGTTACATCTCCTTATGAAGGCAAGCCTACGCAGATGATATTGAATTAAATTAGTTTCACTTTTTGAAACATTATAGCCCCCTTTTACTATGGCCCACTCAGGTAATCTTTCTTAGGCAAAGGTGGGGCAGTGAGGGGATGTTTGTTTGGAGAGGGGACGCACAGCTTTGCGGTGCTGTGCGAACAGCACACAGCACGGGTGGGCAGCCCTGCAAACACAGCCCCATGTCCGAGAGGCAGCCAGAGAGACCCTGTGCCAGGGAACCTCATCTGCCATTAGGCAGGGCACTGCAACACGCGTGGTCAAGGCTGCCCTCGCCTAGGAGCCAGGCAGAACTTCCGCGCGCTTTTTGGACTTGAAGGTCTGCTCAGACGCGTATGTGGGCACCCACAAAGACTAACTCCAGCTAAGGAAGTTAATCAGAAAGCCAGGTTCAGATTGGAGCAGCTCAGAGCACCTAGCTTTAAACTTCAGCTGTAAAAAATACTCACTCTTCACTGGAAAAACTAATAATTGAGCTTCCTACACCGAACCCAGACTATATCAACCCCTTTTCTCCAACCATTCTGTTTTTTGGGGTTTTTTTTGTTTGTTTGTTTGTTTTAACCCTGGAAATGCGCAAGGAAGTAAAGTAAATGATAAGTATTTAAGAATTTCTGCAACTCATTAGCAAGAAATTTGCTCACATAAATGGACTTTTCAAGCACTGGCACAAACTTGCCAGTCTGATGCCCATCACATGAACAGAGAGACCCTGGCTGTGGTTTCCTGCTCTGGAACATGGAGTACACCCTGGATCTCAAGATGCTAAAGAGTGACAGGGCTATGGATAAACAGAGAAAAATACTTTTCAATATTCTCTGTATGGAATGTATCCATGAAAGATCAAGTCCAAATGGAATTAAACTCAGTTTAGTCTACAGTTGATTCATTTCACTGAACATTTCAAATTAAAGATTTCTGTTTGGAACACATGGACTGTGCTGGTTAATTTTGTTATATTTCTGATGGCAGATGCTATGGGACCCTATAGATTTGTAGGGTTTTAATATGTGCTTGCACAATGCCGAACATTCCTTGGCAAACAAGCTAGCAACATTCTCACGTAAAATTATGCAAGGTCCTGTTTACTACATGTGAGTATAGTTTTTAAAAAAGTTTCTGTATTTGGATCGTGATTCACAGTTTTCCTGAAATGCTCAGACTTCTTAAATGTGATTGCAACCGGCGGAACTATGCTAAAATATTTTGGAAACAAGGAAGAAACAAATGACATCACAGAATGTTTTTTTTGTGCAAATGTACTATAATAAGTTTGCATAGAGACATTCTAGTCTGTAGTTTACAAAGAGCTGGCAGAAAAAACTCATCCAGTGGAAGAAATGAGAGTTGTGAACTTGCCCACATCAGCTGTCAAACAGAAGCCAACATGCATAATTAAAATAATCAGGAAAAAAAAGCTTCAATATCTCGAAAACGTAAGAGTTGATCTTCTGTAACCTAGACTGTCAGTGATTTAAAATGAAATAAATTACCTTATCTGCTAAAAGGAACAATAGCTGCTGATTTGCTCTTCAGAAATTTTTTTTTTTTTCCTAGTGATGTCCTTCTTTTCAGGCTAAAGACGAATTTCAGACCTTACTCTGCCTTGTGTTAAAACCCGAACAAAACCCAGTGAAGGAAGTGGAAGACATTTCAAAGGACTGTGGAAGCAGGATGCAAACTTGATACAAAACATCAAATCTAACAGCCCTGGATCTGAGGAGGCTGACAGAGACCATTTAAGAAGTGAACTGATACAGAATTCATAAAAAATACCTCTATGGATTATTATGTTTTATCTTTTGTTAATCTGATCCTAATCTATTATTTGGGAAAACAACTGAGAGCAAACTAAGAGTATTAAGCAGGTTTACCATTCCAATTCTGCTAGAGCTTTGTTGATCACTATACAAGTTGTGTGAACATCCTGCTAATCTAGTCCTCTCTGGACAATGCTTGTTTATTTTTCCTAAAAAGATTTAAAAAAAGCCCCCCCCAATCAAACTGGTTTTAAAAGACTTTAAATTCAAAGTTTCTCTGTTTGCTGCAATATATATTCACATAACTAAACTATTGACTTTAAGATGCAACAGCTGAAGAAAGCATATTTAAATTATAGTAGAATTTGAGTGATATTAAAATATTATTATTGCGATGCTTCTGTTAAAGTTCTATGAACACTTTCCAGATATATAGAAACAGCTGTATTTTTAGATTTGTATCATCTGGACAGAAGAGCATTCTCCATACAAAAGTTTCCAATTAGAACTCTGTGTTAAAGAGACTATGCTTTTTGAAAATCACACGTGGAAAACGTCTAGAGTTATCTTTATCCACAAAAAAAAAAAAAATAGCATCAAGGGTTTCTTCCTTTTTTTTAAACTAACTTTCTAGCATCACGGAAAATACATGAAAAAAAAGAAAATGTCAAGTTTTTTTAAGATTCTCAGGAGGGCCCTCAAAAGTTGAAGCACCCAACATTATTAATCCCTTCTGAAATTCCTATGCAGGTGCATGCATTTCTTTCTTACGCATATGAAGCTCAATGTGAACATCCCAGTAATAAACTGAACAAGTACCACTGATTTTCATCTTTATTAGCCCACCTCACCAGCCAAGGAGGGACTGATAACATTCTTGTACCTCTTTCAGACATTTTATTCAAACAATTATTTTATATCTCAGACATAGAGACCAACCAACCCACCCACCCACATGTACACACACATAGGCATGCAGAAAAGAAAAATATTTTTTATTAAACAACTTGTAGGATCCTCACTGCTTTCTTCTTGTGTGCTCCTGCTACTTCGGGGCCAATCACAGGAGCCAAACTACCTCCTGCTGCTTTTTTACAGCTGAGGTTTCTCAGTCCTTTATAGGCACAGTTTGACCCCTTTCCAGCTGGCTCTGATAATCAAATATGAGTAGCCAAGTCCAGATCTAGCTCCCTGCTCCCCAAACAACTGGTCTAGGATGGAAAGGAGTAGACCACCCTGTTAAATGTCCTATGATTAAACCAGCAAAAAGTTTAATAGGAAATTCTCCTCACTTTATTTTTCTTACAAGACAAAAGGAAGAGAGAGAAAGAAGAGAGGGACCTTTTGCAGATATGATTAGCCTTTATTCAGTTGAAAGTCCAATTTGGAAATAAATTGTTGAGTCATGAGATTTTGCAGACATACAGCAATTATAAATTAAGCAGATATTTCACATCCACTTCAGTATGTTAGCATGTTAGTAGTGTGGGATACTCCACATATGAAGTGTTAGTTTTGGTACCTATTTGATTGATGGGCTTACACAGACTTGAAATAAATTCAGATGAAACAACTCTTCATCTTTCCATGTTTAAACTTTTTTTTTTCACTCTATGATTATTATATTTTATTTAAAATTTATGATTGAGAGGTCTTAGGGATAGGTCAGAGAGAATTCTGTGAGCTCACATTATCTGAACTATCGAGCTTGAGGCGAGACAGGACCTCCTGGAAGGAGTGACTGTGTTTCTTGAGAGCAAGTGAGAAGTCCATACCTATGCCACAAGTAGAGAGAAGATCTCTGGGTCAATGAAGGAATTGTGAGAATGAAGACTGACTTCGTGGCATGCACAGGCCTTGGAAAAGTAGAGAGCAAACATGGAGAAGCAATGGAAAAGGAGATTTGTCCCAGGTAACAGGAATACCAGTGCTGACTGGGAACAAGATCTTCATCTGAAAGCTATACTGGACAACAGTGAGATTTCAAACCATCTTACTTTAATTTCCTTTACCTAAGATTTCTGAGCTTTCTCTGAGTCACTGTTTGTTTGTTTGTCTGTTTGTTTTTTAATCAAATGCAGCTTTGAAGATCTGGGGTTTTTTCTCACTCTAAGAAAAAGTTTGGACAGGCTTACACCAGAATTACGCTTGACTTAAGTGTCCTGTCACAACATTTCATCAAGTACACAAATCTAGAGATGTGAGTGAATACATTTTCATAAAAATATTCCTCGCTGACACTAAAAATCAATATTTGCATAAGCAAGAAGTCCTAAGAGGTGATGTTTGGCTTTCAACCAATGTTAGAAGTGTTTGTCACAAAGCCTTGAGATGAGCTGCAAGCAGATAGAAAGCTATGTAAAACATATTTTTGTGTTCTGCAGAAATAAACTTTATCCCAGACATAATAATGGTATGATGAGTGATAACATTTAAGGGCAAGTATACTTTTAATGGATAAATGGCATGTTATTGTAGGTTTCATTTTTATTCCCCAAATCATCTCCAAAGGTGTGTTTCTGAAAACGTGACTTTTTAAAAAACTCACAGACAGGCAAAGTCTCGGCTTGTGTTTGCACAAAGTACATTGAATTCCTGTTTTGTGGTCTCCAGTTGACATAAACATTCTCAGAAGCTATGTTATGCATACTATTATGCGTGTGTGAGCATAAAATTTTGGAAACCCACCAGCAAGGAGAGAGATGTAGAAACATTTCATTTTCCTAGAAATTTTTGGTGAAAATGAACACAGTTATTTTCAGAACTGGTCTTATTATTGAAAACCTTTGCTTGCTGGTACATATAAGGGCAAACACATTATTCCCAATGAAAAACAGCTTTGTAAAAGTGGAGGGGGAAACCTCATGGGTGGTCTTCTAAGAGTATAAAAACAGAGTTTTGTGCTCTAGCTGCATTAAAAAAGAAAAAAAAAAAGGGGAAGCCAATGGCTACCTTTGGGGCCCAGAGGCACAGGAGCAAGATGCCATATTTGAGTTCAAGAGGAGCTATATTCTGTCCTCCTCAGATTGATGTGGGGAAATGCTGTGCATTTCCCAAATCTGATTCAAAGAGAATGAGACGATTTTATGCATTTTATTCCCTGAACAGGCTGATGTGAGGTTGCTATGGAGGTGAGACCCAAATGAAAGTTTCTTTTATCAGCAGAGTCTAAATTGACTGCAGCGGGCTTTGGAATATCCTTGAACAGAGGTCTCCAATACATTTAGTATTTTGGCATTAGCAGAAGCCCAGTCTTAAACTTGAACAATTTAGTACTTTGTAGAATTTGGCATTCAGTGTCTAATTCATATTTTATAATTTTTTGCCTCTGCTACCTGTAAACCATGTACTGCTGTCTTTGAATACATCTTTACTGTGCAGGTTTCTGCTCCTTATAAGTTGGGATGACTAAATTTTCTGGTATTTGGGAGAGCAATAGAATAATGAATAATAGAGTTATCTTGTCGTTCTGGTATAAATTTCATTCCATTTCAATACACTGGCAAATACTAGAATATGGAGAGAGAAGAAAAAGTCAAAACCTCCTAGGGCTTGCTACAGATTTTAGCAGAATAGAGAGTAGTTTCTAAACTGTTATCCTTCATCAGCTTTGCTTAGGTATTTTAACATTTATTTTGTGGTGTCATGCACACAAATCATTTATTGTGATAAATATTCTCTTTTCATCTCTTTTGGTTTATGCCTTCCAAATAAAATTCCATTAAGTGGAGCAACTGCATTTCCTCCACATGCAGAGTAGCTTAAGACATTTCTGATCGTTCTGTGATAGAAATACATTATGAATGAAAGAGATGCAGAAGCAGATATAATTGTAGATTAACATAACCTAATGCTATGAGGTATTTGGCTTATGGCAGAGGCAGTGACTGAATCCATCTCCCATGCCTCCCACTCTTTTTAAGCTTCCTCTAGGCCCATCTAAATACACTATTGCATAAACATCATCACATAACTTTGTCCTGACTGCAGAATTACCAACTGACTACTCTGTTCTCACTGATGCAAGACCTTCCCTTTCTTTATTAAGTCATCTTTCCTGCCAATAGATGTAACAGGACATGTGATTTCCTTCTGAAAAGGTCACTAAGTGTGACAAATACTTAAGCACAATTTGCTTCCTCCCTGAGGCAGGGGTCCAGAAATTTTGCACAGGAGCCTCTTGCGTCATATACTCCACCAGCCAGTTTGTCAGGTCCAGCCAGCACGAGTAGCACAAACTGACTTGGTGAGATATACCTTTGAAAGCAATTCATTACAGCTGTAAACAAAGAACAACAGTGGGGAAAAGATTTTAAGTCCTTCACTGACTGGGTTTGTTTTTCAATTCAGTGAAATATTCTACTATCATGCTGTGTTATTTCCTGCACTGCAGAGATGTTAACTAGTGTTCAATAAAAGAAATTTCAATCCACATTAATGACATTGATCTCAAATTAAGTCAATCAGGACTCCAGTCCATTAGAAAATATTGGGTCCTAAATCACTGATTAATATACACTTGAATATAGTGGAAATCTTGTAACTGAGTTTAGTGCAAGTATTTCAAGCCCTTCTGTTCTAGCTTGAGCAATCCCGTACTTATAATCAAACCCATTAGACAAAAAGTGAAAAGTGTTACTTAAAATCTTACCACTTTAAACACAGTCTACAACTGTATTAAAGAAAACTAATCTGCTTGTGATAATTCAGCAGCTTATATTAGTTTAGTTAGATGGTCTCCATCAAATTCCAGTACTGGTACTGTCCATATTGTCTTTACTATGGCTGGTACTTTTATTGAAAATTTTATCAAATAAATGTGAAGCTGCAACACTTTTTAGCCCTTAGAAATATCCTGTTCAAAGTTAAAGAACATTAAACAAATAAAATAATAATGAAAATACCTTCCTCTGTTTCTATACACTAATTTTTGAATAGAAATAAAAAATACTTCATTTCCTTGACATTTAATTCAGAATTATAGTATATTTTTAGGAAGAAGCCTGTATTTTCTTTAGAAATGAAACAAGTTAAAGGTTTTCTCTGTTCAAGAACAACCTTGAGCCTCTATACAGAAGAGACTGATAAGGATTTCTATAATGACTGCTAACAAACTAGGTCTTGTAATTGAATAATAATTCTTTACTTAGTGGAAAAGAAAATATGGAAACAAAATATTCTATGCTTCATTGTAGAGCAAAATATCCTCTTACAGGGAGGATATTTTTTAAAAAAAAAACCAGTTTATTCTCTGATTGTGTTCTGTCATAAATCACACAGACAGATGTGTGCCTTAGTCACGCATCAAGGTTCATTACCATTTCTTTAAGTTTATATAACACAGACTAAAGATTACTCTTTTTTTTATTGTAGCTTTTTTTTCCATTTTATAGTAGAGAAAATGTAATATTGCATGCATTTTTCTTTGTTACAGCACATCTGTACAATAAAAACAATATTTACATCATGCAATTTTCTGCTCTTATGAAGAAAAGTCTAGTCGTAGCTGGGTCTGCTTGTTCTCTTTCTAAGAACACGTTTTGGGGGAAGTCCTCATACAGGTTATGTATCATGTAAGTATCTGGAGAAAAAATGTTTACCGATTCAATAATTAAGCCTTGTTGTATTCCTGATGCCATGAGTCAAGGACTTTTAAATGTCAGTGTGTGTATGATGTTTTTTGTGTCATTACTCTAGGCCAGCCTGAAATAAAAGTGGGATTCTTCCTCAGTATAGCCCTTTACCAAAGAAAACTCTGGGAGGAGAGTACATACACCAGGAATAGTGATCTGACCTCAGCTATTATTGCCAGTCATAGCGGGCATCAAGAAGAGATTAACGTGAAGTTAATCAATATTTCTATTAGATAGAGTTCAGATTTGACATTAGTCATGGGTATAAAGTAAATTTTGACTCTGCTTTGGAATTCAAGCTCCCACAGTTATCTGCCAGTTCCAATGAGCTTACAAAAACAAGATTGTTATATTACACAAAGGAACGAACACATGGCTGAGACAAAAGGAATCTAAGCTTTAGCTGAGGAACTCATAGTGAAATGGTCAACGTTCATGTGTGTTTGAGACTTACCTACTTAGTTTTATTTATTTAAAAATGAAAAGCAAAGTGAATATCTAATTCATCATTGAAACAGCAGTCATAATTTCTGCAATTGAAAGAGTTGATGAATAGTTCTCTTAGACAATCTCATGACAAATACTATGTATTACTACCACCATCACAAAGTTGTCTTCTTTTTCCACTGAAAGAGTACAAAAATATTAGGTATGTGAATTTGCTTGTGAAAATATTAGACTGCAACAAGTTTGGTAAGGAAGAACGTCTCCTGTATTAGTCCAAGAATGTTTGAAAAGTTAATAAAGTGTGACTCAGAGTGCTTTTGTCCTATCATAACACAATTCACAACATAGTGGATCCTGGTTTGTTGGTATCTTAATAGAAACAATAATCCTAATGTCTTAGAAGCATTTAACTTAGAAACTTATTGGTGTGTCACACACTGTGCTTAGTCCTCATTTATTTCTCCTCCAAATCAGAAGAGAAATGAAACAGATATTTCAACAGGTTTTTTTTTTCTTAGTAAATATAAAAAATAACAAAAATAAAGAAACTTGCAAAAAATTTCAAGGTTTTTTAATATTTTTTTTCCACAGAGGTAAATTTTTCCACGTAGCTGTGATGTTTATGTTCATTCTGACTCACACTGGAAGGAAAGGAGGTGCTAATATGCATGATCAAATCAGTTCATAAATTTACTTCATTGCCTAGTCACACCATCAACACTTCTTTTTCCACTGAATTTGTTTCTCATTATTTCCTCTCTTCCACCTCACCCATGAGTGGTTTTAAACCTACACCAATTGAAAAACACTTGCAAAAACATCCCCATGCAAAGAAGCATTTTAAAAGCAAGGTGACTTACCTTGTGACAACCCTCCCTCAAAATGGGAGACTTTTGTACTTTTTTTGAGCAGGAAACTCTCCTCTGAGGCTCTTCTCTTTCTCTGCCTGTCCTACACTGTGGCTTTAACCTCTGCCATCATTATAATTTCCCCAACCAAGGACTATGATGTCACAACATTTTCATGTTATGATGGACCTCTTTGGGTTCTGAACATAATTACTACTTCTCTGGGTGTAGTTATGCAGTTGTTAAAGAAAATGAGATAATACAAAAATAAGGAAACAAACTACACTGTCTGGTTCTTAGCCTATTTGTTCTTTATGTTGATATTTTTTGACTAAGAAAGTCCCTGGCACGTGGAAGCATTTTGCCGTCTTCTGAAGGAATCAGAAGGTAAAGAGGTGGTTGACTTATTTCACCTTTCCCTACTGAAACCTGTTATTGGTTGAAACACAAGAAGAACCGGTATATCTACTGCATCTCATTCTACTGCTTAATCAACTTCTTTCTCTGTGCAGTAGAAATTGAATATTAAAATTAATTATAATTTATGCCTGAGTGATGATGCAGAGTATATAATGCCTGTATTCTGGCCTTCTTTGTGCCAATGAATACACTTTCCTGGATAAATGACTTTTGGGGCTGTAAAGTCACTGAAAATGGTCTGGCAATAGGGGCTCTGCTCAAAGAAACATTTTTATTCCAAGCTTCACCATTGGAAGGAATTTGGGCAATCTCTGCCACTTTGGATTTTTAAAGCTAGATTTCAAAAGCTAATTTCATCTCAGCTGGTGATGGGGTCTCCCAAAAGAGGAATCCCACAGCTTCTTGGTCTGCAAACAAAATATCTGAACCAAGTGATCAGGGCTGAAATCAAAGCTCAGGTCAGGAGAGTTTAACCAAGAGTTACACTTCCTCACTGAATGCCACAGATGTTTGTTTTCCCTGCTGGAGTTCTCCACATCTCCCCCAAAAGCCATAGATGAGATGACACTTAGTCCAAGCAGCTGTGCAAACTGCCGCGCTAATAGTGCGTAATCCCTACTGACATGCCCTGGCAATGAACACGTATCTGATGGGAACCCTATTCTAGATAATCTTATGCTCTTTCCTTCCCTCTCTGCCCACACTGAGATCTACACAGTTAAACACAGGGTAATCTCTCTCTCTCACTCCAAAGAGGAAAAGCATCTCCACACACCTTAGTCTGAAATAAACAGCTCAGCCTTGACAGTCACCTATGGATTGGATCTGAGTGTAGTCAGAGAGTAGATGTGCCCTGTGTGGCACAGAGAGGTGATGAAATCGTCATTGTCAACCTGGAAACGAAGGTCAGACATTCAGTCTTCACAGAGACCCGTGAAACCATCTCAGTTTGCTTGCGGTTATTTGAGTCATGGGGTGTCAGAATGAGAGCACAAAACCCTGAAGCAAGTGGTCATGTCCAGAGCCATAACAGCGGCTCTGTATGTGCCCCAGTTACCTTTATGATACTGACACTGGCCTGTCGTTACCTAATGCAGCCAAACTGCAACACAGGGAACTTGTTTGTGCCTGGGATGATTGCATGTGAAGTATAATGGAAGAAGAAAGTTCACTACCAAAAATCTGCCTGTTGCTTGAATGGTGTTTTCATTGCTTTAGCTCACATACCAGTAGGAATTTCTTGGTTTGTCAGCTTGAAATAAAACTCAAGGAATCCAAATCTTTACTGAACTATTTGAATGTCATGGCCCATTCTTTGTTTTTCTTGGGTGTTTTCAGCTTAATGACTTAAAATATGGAAAGTGGGTGTGGTTAAACACCCTACTCCCACTCAGTCATCCTTAAAATGTCTGTTCCAGTTCCTCCAAGGTCCTGCTGGTTTTGTGTCACTGCAGCAATGCTATTCCAGCTCCACAAGCTGAGAACAGGCATCCTGCTCTCACTCAGTTGCACATTCCCTAAGACGTATAGTAACAACTTGGTGGAGAGGAGCAC
The DNA here is from genome assembly GCA_013396775.1 of Cephalopterus ornatus. NCBI lineage: Eukaryota > Metazoa > Chordata > Aves > Passeriformes > Cotingidae > Cephalopterus > Cephalopterus ornatus. Next base: position 659,068 of record VZRE01004381.1, on the reverse strand, counting down.
ACTCTGAATAACACCAACTTCCTTCAAAAATGATTACAGAGCTTTGCTTCAAGCCTTTGAGCCATGGGACTCTCTGGCATACTAAAACAAATCCTTCCCTAGACTCCATCCTCCTAGTTCTAAACAAGAACATTTCAGGATTCGTGATACCAAACAAAATAATTTGCTTTCTTTATAAAAATTCCTGGAACAAGATAATGAACATCAGATGTCTATTTCTTGCTGATATGCTGACACTGCATAAAAAGAATGTTTCAACTCTCAGTCCAGAACAGCATTTCCTACTCTTTGTGCTACAGACCCATAGAAGCCACAATTCAACCTCATGTCATGAGACATTCAGCCTTCAGCTAAGATAGGTCCATGTCTCCTGATGAAATTTCTGTAACCAATGAACAGATGTAGACACTCAGTCCACCTCAATGCCCTTCTGACGGAAAAATTACTAGCAAAATTCTCCTGCAGTGTATACTTTTCTGACTTCACTGTCTTAAAGGAAGGTCTGAAGCCAGGGGGTGATTTAATCTCTGGCTTTCCTAGCCTGTTCTTCCCCATATTCCTCATCATGACATCATATCTGGTGAGAATTCCATTAGGTAATGATCACAGAATCACAGAATCATTTAGGTAGGAAAAGACCTTTCAGATCAGTGTAACCATAAACCTAACACTGTCAAGCCCATTACTAAACCATGTCCCTAAAGCACCACACAGAATCATAAAGTCATAGGATGGTTTAGGTTGGAAGGGACCTTAAAGATCATCTAGTTCCAACAGCTTGCCAAGGGCAGAGTTCACTGAACATCTACATGTCTTTTAAATACCTCCAGGCACAGTGACTCCACCACTTCCCTGGGTAGCTTGTTCCAGTGCTTGTCAACTCTTGCTGTGGTTTAATTCTAACATTCAATTTAAGCCTCTGCTGGCGCAACTTGAGGCCATTTTCTCTCATCACATTATTTGGGAGAAAAGACCAACCTCAACCTTGCTACAACCTCCTTTCAAGTAATTGTAGAGAGTCATAAAGTCCCCCCCCAAGCCTCCTTTTCTCCAGGTTAAACACCTCCAGATCCCTCACCAGGCTTGTGCTCCAGACCCTTTCCCAGCTCTTTTGCCCTGCTCTGGACACATCACAGCAGATCAACGTCTGTTTTGAAGTGAGGGCCCCAAAACAGAACAAAGGATTTGAGATATGACCTCACCAGTGCTGAGTACAGGGGGACAATGGACAATCACTCCCCTGGTCCTGCTGGCCACACTATTGGCCTTCTTGGCCACCTGAGCATGCAATACCTTATGTTCAGCCAGCTGTTGACCAGCACCTGCAGCTTCTTTTCCCTAGGCCACTTTCCAGACACTCTTCCACCATCCTGTTGCACTGTGTGGGGTTGTTGAGACTCCAGCACATGAACCTTATACAATTGGCCTCAGCCCATCAATCCAGCCTGTCCAGATCCCTCTGCAAAGCCTTCCAACCCGCCAGCCCAAATAATGCAACATCCTTTCTGCACACCCTGATTTGTCACAATTCTAACCCACAGGTTGTAGTTTGTAGTGGGAAGAGAAAGCGCTAAGCCATTGATTTTGTCTGCAGTTTCACCCCGTATTTTTCATATCTGTATTTCCTAACTGTGTTCGTTCACTGCATAAAAGCTTACTGGAGTAAATGTCATGCAAATTTAGACAATCTCATTGCTCTGCAGTACAAACAATATACAAAGACAAACCTATTGAACTGAATCACTTTTAAGTTATAGAAGAGAAAATTCATCTACCATGCACCAGCCCTTTTAGGCATGAGACAAATTGAAATTGATATCAAATGAAGTATGAGAGAAAAGCCAGGAAGTTCAGTATGTGGTAAGTGAAATAAGGTGAGAACTCATAGAAGCTGTGGTTAATTCTTTTCTTCATTAAGTAAGAGTCACTTAGGGATTTACTGATCTCTGCAAAACAAGAAGATAATTTTTTATAAGTCAGGTTGTTGAAATTATCCCTGACTAGGTATTTTACCAAAAATTAATGTATTTATTTTTATCAATACCGTTCCATTTGATTTATTTTCACTGTGTGATTTTACTCCTATGGACACACAAATGAAATATCCATCTTTTACTTAAAGTCTCATTCTGTCTCTTTCATGTGTTTTGATGAAGAATGTTATTTTTTCCAGTTTTATAAACTTTATTGCTTCACTTTCAAAAATATCCAGGCCAATATTTGAGGTTTTATCCAATCTCAATGTTGATAGAATTGGAGGACAAAACCAGTGCAGAAAAACAGCACCCTTTTTCTTAGATGTAATCTAAATCTGAGAAATTAGTTTCTCACTTTATGCTGAGGTACATACTGATTAAGTATTGTATTTCTTTATATTTATCTCAATATAGTATCACAGGTAAAGCAAAAGATGGTAACTAACATGCATGGTTCTTGTTAATAGATTTTATTTGCTGTTTTGTTTTGGTTTTTTCTTCTGAGAGAAAATAACTTCACAACCAAAATCTGTTAAAAAATTGCTGCTCTTTATGCAACCAAAGGTGAAGATTTTTACCGCTGGTCATGGTGCTAATCAATATTTCTTTGTTTCCTTGGACTCTCCCTAACATGTGTTGCTTCATCTATTAAGTTGCAGGATCTTTGGAGAAGAAATCATCATTTTGCTCTGAATTCATGCGGTGTCTATCATGTTATATTCATATGATCCGTAATAAAGTATAATCCTTCTTCATTTTAAGTAGTGGTCTGTCCACAGAAAAATCTCAGTATGTTTCCAGTTTCAATTTTGATATTACAAAAACTCATGGAAATTCATTCTTATACTTAAAAAATTATGCTGTCAATCTATTACAATAGCTATAAGTAAAGATAGTCATCTATGTAGGGAATATTTTTAACTTCAGAAAGAATCCAGAGATCAATGTACAATTCACGTAACAATTTAAAATGTGCTACTATTGCCTTGAGGGACATCCACGGGACTGAAGGAGGAGAGGATGTGCAGACATTTTACACTGAAAAAATACTGTGGTGGTAAGCAACAATTTAGCCTGGGTTTTAAGTAGGATCTGATGAGTCACACTACGCTGCTTTGCAAGGCATGCAACTGCTACTGCAAAACACAAGCAACTGCACAATTACCAGGTCCTGCCAGGTTATATCACGTGATTATCGTATTCTTGAGGCCACCCCTTGAAATGTGTAGGCCATTTTTAATGTATAGTTCACTGGATTTATAGTATTTTCCTCTAATACGCTAAGTTTTTCCAGGAATTAACTATAACCTTTTACTGTAGCAGTAAATTGTATAGTAAATGTGGGGTTTACTGTCTTTTTTTTGATGGTGTCTAAGAACAAGCAAGGTTAAAGAACAATGCTAAAAATATAATCACATGACATATAGGATGTGGTTATATTTAAATTCAGAGTTAGTGACATTTTTTCTAATGTCACTAGGANTCTTTATCTAATTTTGTTTTTTTTTTTTTTTTTTTTTTTTGATGTTAGATACTTCCTCTGTAAAATGAGGATAAAAATATTATCTTTCTGATGATGACAGAAAGTAAACTCTGCTGTTGAAAATATAAGCATTATCATTCTCCTCCGCTTTAGTGGAATAAATCTTTATACATGTTAAAATTATTCTCCCTATACATTATTCCCTGTTTCAGCATTTAATAAAATAGCCCCTGGACTCCAGACAAAAAAGTATTTTTTATAACTCACAATATTGTCTGTTTTTGTGCAGAAAGACAACAAAAAAAGATCATCACTGTACTCATAAGTAACCATAAGGTGAGATTGATTATGTTTTGCATTCATCCACAGAAAAACTTGGAGGAAAGGATTAAGCTTATTTTTAGAAATAAAATGTGGGGTTTACTATCCAAAGATTTTAAAACTCTTTCACCATACCTAGAAAATATGTACTGCATCACATTGTATAAGTGGCTTTTGTTCTAAGTTTTTTTCTGATTTTTATAAAACTTTCCTGTAGTGGCTTGAGCAATTTTTATAATTTTATAATTTTACTGCAGCCTGCCTTTTTTCACTATTCCGGTGGAATGATTTCTGCATCCCAGTGGTACTTAGATAAGTGTTTTAAAGAGTTTCTTGAATTCAAATATAAAATGTAAATGAGACCCTTAACTAAATCAGAGATGCAAATAACATCCAGATGGATCAGTACATGTATTTCATAAACAGTCCCTATCTTTGTAATGGGTTAAATTAAAATCCTGGATCCAACATGCAGTAAGTGGAAGTTCAAATTTTCTCCAATCATTACTTGAATCTGATCTGCATGGCTGATGTCCATCTCTAGTCAAAAATCTGTTTGCCCAGAGGAAAATGAATCCCACTGTAGTCACAAATAGTTACACGTTTCCATAGATGCCTGTGAAGCCAAAAGTTTGCTCAGGCCATAGAAGCAACCTTGTCAGGGGGAAAAATATACAGATCCCATGCTGTTTCCTAAATAAAATATTTCAACCCCTGACATGTCTGGACTGCATATGGAATGAGCATATGTATGTTTATATGCACATGTTTGTGTTTGTATCTGGTTTCCAGTTCTAATATATATTCAAAAAAAGGGATATGAACAGAAACTTATGCATCTGACATCACTATCAGCAAGGATAAATGACCACTTCAGACCAAAATTTCAATTGCTTTCAATGTGCAAGGGAGACATTTTCTACAAATCTACATTAATTTTGTATATGTATGTACATGCATGTGTGTTCCTATAGAAGTATATTAAAGCATATTTGTAACTGTATAATTTGACAGGACAGGGTTTTTTTATTCAAATGTACTGTTATAATGCCAAACTCAGTAGTGGAAAGACTCAGCAATGTCAGAGCCAAAACTCTAAACTCAGCAATTGAAATGATGGGAGATGAAGGGGAGTGACACTGACAGCAGAGCCGAACTCCCCTTGGTAGCAGCAGAGAGCAGAGGGGTCAAAGAACAAAAATTGCAGCTTGGGAGGCTCAGCCCAAACTTTAAGGAAAAAAAAAAATTAACCAGAAGGTTAGTGTTGGCAATAGTCCTAGCTTAAGCAGGAAGCTGGACTGAATGCACCCAGAGTTTCCTTCCAATCACCATTTCTGTGGTTCCACGATATTTATTGAAAAATGTGTGCCAGGCATCCCATCTTGAAAAAAACCCAGCACACTGATACAAGTACTCAGGTGATTTACCAAGACTTAGCTATGGATGTTAACGAGTAGAACCAGTGGTTAACTGTGTTTTTTTCAGGTCACCAACATATGCCCATTTGTGAAAATATTAATGGAATTTCTCCCATCAAAATTTAACAGGATTGACCTATAGCAATTTCCACTACAGGACTTTCCCCTGAAATTTCTAAAATTTACCTTTTCTGTGATGAGTATTGCAATGTTAAGAAGAGTTAGGCAGCTGTCAGGAATTATTAACTGTATCAGCACCTTGGATTCCGTTGTCTGGTTCTATTAGTCAGCTCTCCCATTGCTGAGTTTCTTTAATCAGGAAAGATTTTTCATCTTAAGTGCACCAAAAATGCTCCTGCATATAATAATGTTCATTTAACTCAGAGGGTTATCATAGAAATATAATTTATTACTAGTAAAAATAAATAAAATTTATTTTAGCATTTAAGTGTAACGTCAAAAATTATTCTACTTTTTATTCACTGTGTTCTGTAACAAAAGAGAATATGAAATATGTGCCTGTCTATAAATTTACAGTTATTCATTTGAAAACACTTGCAAACATTCCTTATGCTCCATTCATTGTCTCATTTAATCTATGCAGTATTGCGTCCTTTCTTTCAAAAGGGAGAATGACCTTGTACCTGTGGGTTGCAGGCTCAGACGTTTTGAGACACTCTCAAAAGTTTCCTCCTTTACTTGGCTTCTGTTAGATTTCTAAACGTAAATGTAGGTACTTTAAAGCATGCCCTGATTGCTTAATGATGAACAACCGCAGATGACTTGAGTTCTACTTACTTAGGCACTAATTATAGATGTCTAGCTGAAGTACACCCAACATTTTGAGTTAACTTGGGAGGAGCTTGGCTACTATTCTGACAGGTGCTAGAATAAAACTTGAAGACTGACAAACAGGAGTAATTTAGGGAACTAATGGCTGAAAAGATTGACTGTAACTATTATTTGCTTTGGTTTTTCAGCTGTAAAATAGAGAAAATAATATCTCTTAAAAAAGAACTCTTTGAAGTGTTATGAAGATATGCTGGTTTTGCAGACCACTGTGATTTTCTTGTCTGGAAGGTCTTATATATGATGAGAAGAGGTTATTGCTTGCTGTGTGGTACCGAAGGCAGATGAATAGCTAATCATGAATCCTATACTTTCATCTTTGAACCCAGATGCAGCAAATATGTTTTTACTTGCCTTCAGCTTAACAAACAAAATTACTAATTTCCTAATGAAGTATATGAGCCTGTGCCTGAATCCAGCATCCACTACCAGGATGAAACACTGGTTCACAGGACCCTGATAGATATACCTGGTTCTGTCCTAGTCACTCTGCATGAGTACTCTTAAAAAGTCAGTGCACATTTTTAAAATGTCACTGCACATTTACACATCAGTGAACCTTGTAGGTTTTTGATTCTGCCATACTGATCCTGAAGAAACACTGTTTGCCTGAACTTACTTTTATCATATATTGGTTTTACGATGATGAGAAATTACAAGTCTATTTTAATTTATTTCACTTTTTGGCAACTATTTACACCTGGAGCTTGTAACCTGGTGAAGACAAAAGCAAAGAAAAGGTACTCTCCCTAGTTAATTACAATGAAAAATTATTAATCTTCCAACTGCAAACTCAATTTTCCCAGATTTACCAAGAAATATCTCTGTATGTACACCAACAGCTTAAATGTGGCCTCTTTCCATTTCTCTTATGAAAACTTAAAAAGCAAAACAAAACAAAACCCTTCTCATTTCCCAGTGCCAATTTCTTGGGAACTTACATTGCTGTATTATTTACAGTGTCAAGAACTAACACTAGATTTTTTTCACTTCAAACTTTAAATTGGGAAGTAATTGGCCCGTTCCCACCTAAACCTCCTAGAGAATAACTTGAAAGACTTTTTAGGAATAAGCATTTCAGCAACTGTAGAGCAAATTAACCATATACAGTATGATATTTTATATTATGTGAATTTAAAGAGGAAAGTGGGATTAGACAGGAATTACACGCTCTTGCCAGAAACAAAAGAAAGGGTAAAATAAACTGTAGAAAATACACTGAAATGTCTTGCTTGCTTCAGATAAATAGAAACACAAACCAAAACAAAATTTCTCCATCCCTTGCTTAATTTGTGAAATCAAGATACCTTTCATGGGTTAATAAAAGAGCTGCTTGTGCTTAGAGCCAAGCATTTCTCTGGACTGAGGCTGCCATGCTCAGCACCAGGCAGCACCACATCTCTCTGAAACAGTCTCATGATCCCAGTCGATGAAGAAATTCCTAAGAAACACTTGATCAGATAAGAAGAATGTTTTCAAGCAATAATCATGCAAAGGTTTCCCAGATGGATGATTTTGTGCCATGAAAAGAACACTGTGGGGCACTGTTTTTTACAAATAGCTTTTATCCTTTCTTTTTTTTTTTTCACACAGTTGTCTTTTATTTCCTCGCAATGTTGGTGGTAGGAATTGCTGTAGGCCTCACAGGAAACAATCAGCCAACTTGGAGTTTCATAAAACACTGCGTACAGGCTTAAGCCTGCCCAGATACTCTGCTGAGCACAGAGCTGAGCTCAGGGCAGCTATGTTATCTACAGTCAAGCACTCTTTTAACAGTAATTCAAATCAGAACGTAATCTGATTTGGGATATACCAACACTGCAATGCATTGTCCTCTTAGAGCTACCTCGGGAGCTGGAAGGAATACAAGTGTTGTACATAAAATAGTCTTTTCAGCTAATATAACCAATTTCTCACCTGTCTACCAATTAGCATAGCCAGAAGACAATGTTACTGAGTCTCTTCTCTCAGTACCTGAAGTTCTTTGAATATGATGAAATAGCACAGAACTGTAATAACTGTGACCACTAGCTGGTCTCTTGGATGCAGTCCGAGTCTCCTTGAATGCAGTAAAACTTTAGTAATAATCTTACTGTGGAATTTAAGCAAGCAGGAAGAGAAGGGAGCATTGCAATCTTCTTTGTTTTCTTCACTTTTTCCTTGTCCAAAAATAACTCCAGAGTGAAAACAGTGAAAAAAGAACCAGATTTGTGTTTCGTGCATGATTTCCAGCAGCCTCAGCAATACAAACTGGAAGCCACCCATCTAGTTGATGCACGAAGACCACTAACCACGTACTCAATAACATATTGCCAGTTTTTGCTGCCTTTTTGGATTGTTTCAGTGGTGCAGCTCAAGGCAGCTGCTCTCAGTGCCTAAGGAGTTACAGCTGTTCATCAAGGATGTGTCAAGAAGGAAAGGGTTTGGAGCTTGTTTCCAAGGATCCTACTGTGTAGAAGGCTGGCAGGGACTGTGGAAAAGGGAAGGTACTGAAAAGAATTTCTGTAAAGCTGTTTCCCATAGTTGTGGCTTTGGTCACATGTAGCGAATAGTTGAGGTGGTTTTTGGTTGGGCAGCCTGGGCACTTTTACAGCGACTATCAGACAGTCAGCAATTTCAGAGCTGGTGACTAAATTAGCGAGGGTTTTGGTTTTCAGCCATTTTCCTTGATATATCTTACAAGGTCAGGCATGGGCGGATGTTTATAATGAAATAGCTCATTCTTTACGTTTGCTCTTTCAGGTTGCCAACATGTGAGGCCTGCTCAGGCTTTCTGTCAAACTCATAATTTTTGGGGAAGCACTATTCAAAGACACATACGGGTAAGTACAATAACCTACTGAAAGCGGACCTCCCAATTTATTTATTGTAAGAGAGACAGTGAAGGTTCTTTTCTGATCCCAAATAAGTAGATCATTTTGCGTAAATTATATCACTGTGAAGAAGGACTGGTGTTTTTTGCTGCTGACCTTTTAAGATCTCAAAAGCAACATTCTTTGCAACACTAGGCAGTTACCATGGTGCAGTGGACTTATTTTTAGCCAATAGCTGGATGATTAAGCTAGACAGAGAATGGCATATCATGATAGATAACTTGTCACATGGGATTTGTACAGAAATCTACTGGACACCCTCTTTGGGTAAATGTAAATAACCATTATTTGATTAAAAAGTTTCACTGTGGTCTTCTGTGTTTGCCTGAAGCACATAGGTGACAAGCTTAAAAACAAATACATAAATAATGCTCCATTATAAGGAATTTTCATCTCTAGTTGTAAGTGTAGAAGATATATATTGACAATTTTAATACAGATCAAATGCTTCACAGATTATGGAATCTTTTTCCATATGGCACCCACACAGTGCAATTTTATGGGTCTAGTTCTCCAGCTGCATCAGTTTATAGGAGGTGTGTATGCCTACAATGCCTGTCTCTTGGTGCTGAACATATTTCATGTCCCACCTCCCACTACTGAGGCAAAGGTAAACAAAGCAGGATTTAGAAGATAGAAGAGGATGAATGAATCCAGCAACCTTTGTGTCAACTCGAGCCAGAAGACAGAAAACAAGTGATATGTGGCAAAAGAAACCTCATGGAAATTCCTGACAGTTATGCCATTCTCCCACAGACTTTATAAATGTTTTGGATAATCCTTTGTACCGTAATGACAGGGACTGTACACATAAATGCAGATGATGTCTAACAAATGTCTTTCCTCTCTCTTCCTGTGTGTGTGTATATACACGTTCATACATATAAAATTATAATCATCTCTTAAATAGAACTTTTATTGCAAGGCATATCCTAAGGAGCTTCATGAACCATAAAATGTGACAACAAAGCAAATAGGTACCATGTGTTCTACATAGTCATGGGAGAGACATTTACAGGCACTCAGAGATCACAGTGATATACCTGCGTGGATTCAGGTTATACCATGCATGAAGAAACTCTAGATTCACTAGAATAGTATGTGCATGTTCAATGCCTATTTCATGTATAAATTTCATATATGCCAAGACACTGATGTGATTTAGGTACAGTTTTGTCTAATGCCTACATGATTGGAAGGTTGAAAACTAGCAATTTCAAGGCATTTGGGTGTGGAAATTGGGGAATATGCTAATGAAAAGGATTCACGAAGAAAAGACTAATGTTAGACATTAGAAAGTTCTTGAGGCTGGCCTCAAACTAACAAATCTGGCTGGCACGATGTTGGTCTCCTGTAAAAGGTCACTATCTCTCCAGGTAAGTCTATAATATACTCGCTGAACTACCTATCTATGACCTCTAAGGCTCTTACCTCAAGAAAAAGTGTATGCACTTAACAAAATAAAGAAAGGAGAAAATGGATCAGAAAATATCTCTTCTTCCATAAAGTAAATAAATGATTACAGAAGGGAAAGCAAAACACAGTGAAATGAAATTTTAGATTATCTTTAAAAACATCCTATCCTAAGAGTTTCCTGTGACAATCAGTTTATATTCAGTTTGTTGTAACCAAATTAATCATGTGGAATAATATAGAAGATGTAACTTCTATAATGGTGCTTTAATAATGTACAGTAAATGATGGTCTTGGTAAACTGCTTCTTGGTAAACTTCATGAAACTCATGAGAACTATGGGTACCATAAAGAAAATCCAATTTGCCTTAAGATTCCTAATGCTGAACTTCAATTAGTCTGGTAATAGTTTAGTTTCTATCCCCAACTTTCATAAATTTATGTTTTTAATAAAATAAAAGTTATATAATTTTGTCTGAGACATTGTATAGTACCTTTCAGGGATAATATGTTTCATTTTGAAAGTAACTTTTTTTCCTTTTTAAAAAATTGAAATCTGACATTTAAAATATGCTCTGTTTGCAGGTTACAACAGAGTTATGCTGCTAAATGAATCTGACATAATTTGATTCCAAGGTTTGTGTCTATCCACCATCTGTCCTATCAAAAATGTTGCACACCTTTTTATACGCTGTGATGTGAAATAAAAACTACTACTATAATTTCCTGGTTGGCTGGAAATTAGTCTTTACGAATATACCAACTCAAATTTAGTAGAAAAAAACAAACCAAGCCAAAACAACAACCCCACAACAAACAAACCAATTTCTGCCTGAAAGTTTTTAATCTCTGTCAGTGGGTGCCCACATCATATTTTCAGTTCCAATCTCTTACAAATTGCAAGCTATTACTAATGATTAGTGTATACTTGTCAGGTAGTTCTTCTAGAATTTTCCCAAATCATCTTGTGTGCACAGCTTTTTAACAAAATGAAGTGTTCTTAAAGGAAGATATTGAGAGGATAATAAAGCGACACTGAAGCTAAATCATATATTGCCATCCCTGGAATTACGTGAATGTAAACCAAAGGAAGAAGAAAGTGAAATCTGGAAATGTTGGTTGTGCTTTATAGATGAAAAATGGCAGCCAGAAGAGTAAAGATTAAAAGAATTCAGAACTGGATAATTAGAAGTGGGAAAGCAAAACTTTAAGCATCCAGCTGATACTGTCTGTACAAGGTTGCACATCAATGTAAAATTGAATTGAATATCAAGACTTAGGCTAAGCTTGAAACACAAGCCACAGATCTCCTGTTTTGAGCTGGATAGTGCCATGAAAACATTTTTTGAGGAATTTTTGTCCTTTGTTATGGTGACAACATGCAAATGCTTATAAATATTTTAAGTAATTAAGTTCATCTTCCTGGAATTTGGTTTCTAAATAATTTAATTCAAATCCAAGAGAGAAAGTGAAATGATTTTGGCTTTGGGACTACTTAATAAACTGGTAGAAGTCTTACACTGTATACATTGCAGAGCTAATAATTTTGTCTTTTATATTCATTGTTTAATAAAGAATATGTATTTTTCATTTAAATGCCAGTTTTTATCCCCAAAATATCAATTCTTAAAAAAACCAAAAAAACTGGGGATTCTTCTTTAAAAAAAAAAAATAAAAGAAAAATTAGATTGTTTTAGAAAACTGAATGAAAACTGTTAGATTTCCATATACTTTTTTTGGTAAAACCAGACATTTTTTCTAAATCAGATGCATTTTTGTATTCATTAAAATTGAATTTGCTTTGGGAAAAAATAATTCTTGGTTTGAAAGATTGGGGGATTTAATTTTTTATTTCTGCTTCTGGATCTGATTTTTTTTTTTTTCCAAAAAGACTTTCAAATTATATACTAATGTTGAAATCAGAACATGATTCTCTTGGACATTATTTGACCAAAACTGATGAAAGAATTTTTGGATGGTGTGAGGGAAGTATAGAGGAGAAAAAAAGGAGATCCAGGAAAATCAATGAATAAGAGATACAGAAGAGCTTAAAAAATAAGAAAATGAAAATTTTAACATCCTGGGGAAAAGAAAATCAGTTATAGTAGTGCATTGGGTTACAATTTCTTCACACAAGTGGAATGGAAATGGGTGAAGTACAAAATCTGCACACGATTTCTGGAAGAAGTTTACAAATCATTAACCATGCACTACTAAGTCACCAATAACAAACGAGCCCAAGATCATAAATACAATTTTTGTGTTGAATTGTTTGACTTGCTAGGTTCAATAAATCTTTAAATCAGACCTTCCTTCTGAGGTATCTTTTATTGTGTGCTTTCACATTCATGTAACTTTATTGATTGTATCTTCTTCACCGCCATATGTGAAATTGCAAGCAATAAAATTGAAACATTAAATCACATTCCTTTCCTTTCATGTGTCACTTACCTATTGGGAACATATGTTACACTGGCACAATAAAACTTGCCCTGAAGGCCCAGTCTGCGTACACGAGGCTGTGAAAATGAAGGCGTATAAAATTGTCCCTGTGTCCTAGCTGAAGATTAAGCTTCAATAAAACAGAATTATAAATATTTCAAACATAAAATATGACTTGTAATGATGTAATAACAAATTCTCGTGAGTCTCTGACTGTAAAAGGAATGCAGAGGATATCTGCAGCATGTGTCTTCCAGCAGAGTTTACCACCTCACCTACGATGCAGGTCACAATATTTTCCTGAAAGGGTTTAACTCAGACACTCTTCCCACCGAGTTGAATTTTTTCCAGATTAACCTAGCTAACATTTCTTCTTTACATAACACATTTTTTTTGCTATTCACTCGAGGCAATTGAGATCTACACAAAGAAAATTAATATTAATTTCATTTTGTTTTGAAATAATTTTAACAGGAAGGAAAATTAATTACTCTGCACAGTAGTGAATGAAACACCCTGAGTTTAGTTCAAGTTATACCTCTGTACTCCTGATAAGAACAGAAACTGGCCTCAGTTTAGTTTTCTCTTTTGGAAAGGCATATCCTTTCATTAATGTTATTTTTATTTTATCAGGGACACAGATCTGACCCATTACAACTGCAGAATCAGAAGTCTGGAGTACATTTTCCAGGACATTGAATCATATCTGATACTTAAGTGAGGAAGTATTCACTCATGCCCTTGTTAGAACCAGACTGATTGGTTCTCTCTTAGAGGCAGGCTGTTGAGCTACATAAAACTTCTGATACGGTCCTTCCTTAAAGCTCCTACCTTTATGAATAACTAAGATAGATAATAAGATAAAAATCTAGTTTTTAGTTTTTAGTTTTGTTTCTTGCTCATAAGCACCAGATGATCCTCATACTAAAGTCCCTATAGTTTGATTATAAGCTTACATCATACAGCGTCCAAATTTACTAAGAGGAAGTGAAATGTTCAGAATTTGGGTTTTTAGCATCATGCATATTTCAGGAAGTTTTACTTTTCTTATTTCTTCCCTCTTGTCTGGCCTTGGCAGAGACTGTTCAGTAGCCAGCAGAAACATGGCATGGCCGTTTGAAGAAAGTGAAGAAAAGTATTTCTTACAGCTGAATGCCAAGTTAGCTCAAACCAGAGAGTATATAATTTTCAAAACCACACTGGAACTAACTCACCTATTCTTCCTCAAAGTGCCATGGGGTCTTCATTTCACAACTGGTCCGTGGGACATTAGAGTGTATTGTTTGTTTCATTGCAAAAGACTGTGAAATCCTGAGATTGAAAGTAACTTTGGTTTCATTTCCAAAGGAAAGAACAAAGTTTAACTGATATTTGCTAGAGCATGAGCCAACAAAACAGCTGGAGTTTAAATGAGAAAGAATTCTCTTTCCATTATAAAAATGAATTTTCTGTGTTGTCTGGGGGAGATGCTTGGTTCCTTCATCTGCTCTTGGATAATAGCGCTACAGTTTGACTATAGTTATCTATTTCACCCAATCCTTTTTCTTCTGACTATAGTCCTTGCAAATGAGTTTTTCAGTAAAAAATCAAAACAATGTCTAACTTAATGAGCATTATAGAGAAAAGCTGTCAGTTCATCCGATCCTTATTATTTCATCATGAAAAGTTGGATTCTGGGGCATTATCCATTGCTTTTTATTCTCAAGCCCAGGAGGGAGCAAATCAATTGCAAATGCAAAATTTGTCAAAGGCTTTGGGCCCAACCCTTGAAAAAGAAGTACAGCCATGCTAAATGGCTGTGCTCCATAAAAAAACTACAATGGGGTAGTGGGAAGGAGTCTTCAATCCTGGCCAGAAAAACTGCTTATGCAGCTGGGTCACAGATGCTAATTTAGAGGGAGGGGCACAGAAGTGACTGCAGGCATTTTCCTTCAAAAGACTTGATCTGATATATCTGTACAGCATTTCATTGTTACATATGTTCATGGACTAAAAATATCCGTACCAAACAGGGAAGATGTAACAATCTCATATAACATATAAGAAACCCCCTTATAATTGCTGCTGTCCTCTTTGTGCCACTAACTTTCAACTCTACAATAAATACATAGTCCCATGGATATGTATCTTAGGCAGGATATACTTCTCCAAAGTTTAGCCATTTGAGGTTCAATATTTAAGTCTGAGCTAGTTACCCTTCCTCTCTAACAAAGTAAGCTCTTTGAGAGACATAGATGTCTACTTTAGAAAAAGGCAGATCAGTGTTTAGGTATGCTGACTTTTTTGGCTAGTATAAAAGGAATTTAGGTGATTTGATCACAAATAAACTTTTTTAATGCTCTTAAAATCCCGTTCCTAGTTCTCATTTATTATTCCTATAGAGTTGGATTCTACAGACCTCAATCACTCCTAAGGCAGCCCCTTCCTAGGCAGCTAGTACCACCTTTTGCAAAATATCATTATGGAGTTATGAATTGTGAAGATTCACTGTATTGCAAATTCTGTGCATGGTTAAAAGTGGCTCAGTTCTGTGAATGCAGTTCCACAAGGTGCATTCATGTAGGACCATCAGAAAAAATGACATATGTGAAACTGTCTTTCCACTGCTTAGAGTGAAAACATAGCACAGCAAAAGACAATATTTCTAATATAATTATAGTGTCTTCTCATCCTGTAGCTTTGTGCACAGACAAAACCCCAGCTGTATGGTTGCATTTAAATCACAGCTAGGTAGATAAACCTGGTCTATCAAGAAAGCAGAGTAAACTGGTTGGGGCTGAGGTTTCTGCTTTTACAGCAAAGCTATATTTAACCAAGGGAGTTCACCAAAGCTGGGCTGCATGTCTTTATATCTACTCACAAACACACATATATACATAAATAAACATATATATACAAGCCTATACAGCTTACATAAAAGCTTGCACAAAAGCTAGACATAGCTATGTCAAAGCTATGACAATAAGAGCCTCTGACGTTTTGAAAGTATTCAGAGTTGGTTAATGCTTTGAGGTAGATCTGCATTGGCAGTCTGAAAGACTTTTAACCTGAAAAAAAGCCAGATTTAATTAGAATACACATTAGGAAAACTCCATAAATAATCACAACTCAGTCAAACACAATACAAAAAAAAGGATTTATATACAGCTCTCCACTGTGCCTCTGCAGGGGTGCTCTCAGCTTCTGGCCAGCTCAGTAGCTTCGAATTGCAGAAAAATTGGCACAGCTCTTTGTGGCCCTGGGGAAGTTTCTTTCCTCATTTCTGATGCCTAGTTGTCTCTGTCTGCTGCTACTCTCAGCAAGTTCCCCCACTCAGTTGTGTGGGGACCTTTCTATGATTTTGGAGTCTTTGCTGGCCAAGTTTCAATCTCTGAAAGGTTGTCCCCTTTGAATGAACTAAATAATTTCTAAGGAAGGAACAATTTTTCTACCCAGGGGGCTTCAGCTGACCTGCATATTCTTATCATAATGTAACACATTAACAGACACAAACAGAGAGTAGTACTATTAGTATGTGTGTATATATATGTGTATTTATATACATTCTTTCATTAGCAGTTATATTATTTACTGATCCTAAGTGTCAAAGACAGAGTACATGGAAGGTTTACAGGACCCAATGCAAGACTGGAAGTGCTCAAAAAAAAAAGACTGACTGACTCAAATCTATGTCAAAGATTGGTTCACCTACGCAGGATATTTTTACACAAAGTTTGGCTAAAGAGCCTAAGTAGGAAATGGTGTTTTTTTGATAATTATCCAGCTTACAAAGTGCATCACAGGAAGAGAGATTCCTCAAAGAAGCCTAACAGAAAAAACTTAATAACCAAGACTTTACAAAAATCACTTCAGATGAGAAAATAAGAAGCACTAAATTGAGAATAGGTCTGAATTATTTTTATTGTTTAGGGAACTGGCATCAACACAAGATGACCTTTAGTCCACCCAGGTTTCAGAGTCCAGAGAAAAACAGCATAGATCTCAACCTCTCTTCCTTACAAGAAGAGATTCTGAGTTTTGATTGTTCTATTTTGGTTTGGTTTGGTTTAAACTGGATGAACAGTAGTGGTCATACATATTCTATTGCTTCCAGAGGATTTAATAGTAATTTTTTTATTAAGTGTAAGATATGTCAATACTCCTGAAAGTAGGTTGCACAGCAAAATTACATCCTAAGCCAGCAGCTTCTTGAGCTGGGCAGCTTGGAGCACAGCAGTATGCATATAAGGAATTTTTCTGTTCAAAAAAAGGAAAGTTGCAATAATTATTTATACTTAGAGAATTAATAGCAAAGTCCAGACCTTTCTGTCCAACTTGAAGTCATATTTAATGACAATTTCCAAAATGTTTTTTCTAATTACTCCTAGCAAGTCACTGAAAACTGATTAGGTGAATGTAAATTTGGTTCCTTGAAATAAAGCCGCATCATTGCATAATAGAGATCTATTAATGAGAGAAAAGTGCAATACCTAAAATAAATGACTTTTAAAACTCTTGAACGGAGCAAATTTTTGGAAAATCTCTGTCCTCTAGCAATGCTTGTTGCTACTGACTTTAGCAACGCTGTTGCAGATTTAGTTCCTCCTTTGTTAGTTTGGTAAAAATACAGAACAACTTGACAAAAGTCGAAGAATATTTGTTTGCGCATTGTATTTACCTTTTCAATTCACTGTCCCAGATAACAAAGGGAGTCAACCATTGAGATAGTTAAAGTGTTACAAGTAAAAGGAATGATAAAACATATTTTGAACATTGGTAAACCTGCTCCCAGAATGTTATAATAGAAGAGGATTGAGAAATACTAAGATGAAAACCATAACTCTTGTGTTGAGTTTTGTTTTCCACAAACCCTCCAGTATTTTGTGTAAAACTTCTCTCTTCTCAAAGGTGCATAGAATTTCTTGAGAAGACAAAAAACACAAACCAAAACCTGTAAGAAATCACCCCACTTCTTTCATATCTTTTGTTCACACTTACCATTTAGCTCAGGTTTTTTTGTAGTAGGGCCAAGGTGTGAAATTTGCCTTTTGTCCTGTTTCAACCAGTCAGCAAAGCAAACCATCCGAGGTAGTGCTCCAGCAGACTAAACCTCTACTTCTCAAAAAGTAAACCTGTTTAATATTAATAGTCTCCATTGCCACTGCCCACTCTCATAGGAGGGTGATGAAACCACTTTTCCCATCTGACATTCCAACATGCCATCTCAGAAATTTAATTCCTAAATCTCCTTCAGACAGATTCAAGTATCATTCACAGTATTCTCCTGTGGGTTGAATTTATTTTTAAGGTCTCTGCATGTTGACTTGTCCCAGAAAAGGACACTAAATGCCATTCCTGTCAATTACTAAATACATATATATGATCTATTTGGAAAGTATTGCAAAAATTTGAAACTGTAAATATCTTTACATGCCGCAGAAAAACCAGATCGATATGCTTGAAGGTGCTATGAATACATGAATGCCAGAGGTACTGGGCTACAGAAAACATCACTCCCTTTTGTTATTTATTGCTTTGAGTCCACACCGCAGGCCAGTGGCAAAAAGAAATTGAGGTGGTTCTCAAACTGATGAGCAGTTTCCCTGTTTGCTGAGATAAAAGCAGAGAAAACAAAGACATGTCAGTGTTTAATATGATCAGACTAATGGCAGTACAACTTTAAATTTATAGAAGCTCTAAAATACCTGGTTTCCACAAGATAGAGCTCAGGGCAGAATTATTGTTTTGATTCTCCTGTAGCACTGCCATGATGGAGGGTTGGTTTTCCAAAATAAATATAATCAAAACAATCCTGGCCAGTTGTGTATACCCAAAACACTCTGCAGGACAAGGCACAGATGTGAACAAATTGCTCAGATGTGCACTTTATAACCCTTCAGGTTATTTTCTGCTGAATGTAAGCGGAAGAAGTAACAAACAATATATTTTTACTTAGTTCAGAAAATATTTGATATCACCTATCATTATCTCAAGCTAGTAGACCTGCTCTTGCATTTCAAATCAGAAGGATGTTATCTATTCTAGTACAATTGCTGCATTTTACATGATTGTATGTGATCCAAGTTTAGATTATGGCCTATGGGTATTCTTGCAATATGAACTGATTGACTGTACAGGTCTTTAGTTATAACGATAATAACAACTGTGTAAGATAAACTAAAATCAATATGATAAATGCAATAGTTTAATAAAAAAGTATAGTTACAATATTGAGAAGTAGAGAATACTTGAGAGAATGAGATTGTTAATTGAAATGATTTTTCTTTTCCCACGTAATTTTAGAGACTCATTTGTCAACAGCTTAGTGATACGCATCTGGGATCACTGTGAGGACATTATTCTTTTGTCTAAGCCTTGGATTCACCTCATAAAAATGTAGCTGTCTACAAACCAAGTACCTAGGTTTAGTGAGACATCTACAGTCTCTGTGCCTGATGCAAAAAAGTAGGGTCATTTCCCCATTTCTTTTAGAACTGAATGAACTCTGCCTATGGGTGTTGGTCTCTTCTCCCAAGCAACAAGTGACAGGATGAAAAGTGGTCTCAAGTTGTCCCAGGGGAGGTTTAGAATGGATATTAGGAAAACGTTCATCGCTGAAAGGATGGTCAGGCATTGGAACAGGCTGCCCATGGAAGTGGTGCAAACACCGCCTCTGGAAGTGTTCCAAAGGTGAGTGGATGTGGCACTTGGGGACATAGTTTAGTGCTGAACACGGTGGTGCTGGGTTAATAGTTGGACTTAATGATCTTAGAGGTCTTTTCCAACCTTGATGATTCTATGATTCTAAGAGCTGGTCAGGAAAAAAATTAATTCCTTTGGTATGAATTATCAGGATGAGTTTATTTGTAGCAAGCATTAATTTAGTGTTTCAGTGTTGGTAGTTTATATATTTGATACACTTTTTCAGATTTTAGCTACTCTGGCTCTTTAGATTATCAAAGATAACTTTGGGATGCAAAGCATGAATTTTTGAAGGCTTTCATTTAAATGACTTCCGTTAAACTTCTACCAGAAATCAGTAAATTTACAGAATACTGTTCTGGAGTTTATAATGGTGTTTTCTTTATTACAGGTAAGTATTTCTTTTGGCATAAACTACCACACCTCCTTTGGAATCAGTAAGACTGTACCATTTTACTATAGAAGAATTGAACCCATTGCACCAGTTTCTGCTTCTTGATATTGTGTGAAATAAAAGTGCTTTGGTTTTGAGTTGAGCCCCAGGATTGCACCAAATAGTCTGGCGATTTTGCATGCCAGAACTGAGGGCTGTTGATGTGTGGCAAATGGTAGATGATATACAGAGGACCTGGAAACAGGAAGAAATCTCTGCCTGAGCTATTTCATCCGCCACATGTGGTGCCACTTTTCTCAAAAAAAACAGTTTATTTCATTATGTACTTCTTCAGCTTTTTTCTTGTTCCATCTATATCTAGAGATTTTTTGCTTTATTTGGGATATAACAATTTTGAAAATGTTGTTTTAGTTAATTTTTTGATAGAGTGCCCAGAAGCTTTTGCTCTGACAGAAGAGAGCTTCACAGTGTAAAAATTTTAACATCTAAAATCAAGTTTCTGTCTTACAAACATTTACAAACATGCTCAATTCAGAGGTAGTCAACCTAAAATTTCTGAACTATGAATGTTTTGCAAGCATATGGTATGAACAGATGATATAGAACAGGATAATAGGAGTTTGTAAAAACAGACTAGCATTATCATGGCTGAGTTGTAAAGTTATCCATCTACTGAATCCAAGAAACTACTACAACCCGCTTTGCCACATAGAGTTACTGTATATAATTACTCTAAATGTGGTTATTAATTTACAATTTAAACACAATGAAGATATATTTACTGTTAGTGATGTTTTTTGGAATCTATTCAAGGAATAAAGACTAATATTTTTTTTTAAAATTGTTTGCCACCAATTTAATTGCATAGGACCATACTTTGGATTTGTGCAAGAAACAGTGTTAATAATTAAGGGATTTTTTTTTGTTATTGCTGAGTAGTGTTTACACACAGTCAAGGCCTTTTCTGCTTCTCACCTCACCCCACCAGCAAGAAGGCTGGAGGTGCATAACGAGCTGGGAGGGGACACAGATGACCTCAACTGACCCAAGGAATATTCCATACTGTGTGGAGTCATGCTCAGCATATAAAGCTGGGGGAAAAAGAAGAGGAGGACATTCAGAGTTATGTAATTTGTATTGCCAGGTCATCATTACATGTGATGCACCCTTGCTCTCCTGGGATCGGCTGAACACCTGCCTGCCTGTGGGAAGTGGTGAATGAATTCCTTGATTTCCTTTGCTTGTACGTGCAGCTTTTGCTGTACCTATTGAACTGTCTTTATCTCAACCCACAAGTTTTCCCACTTTCACTCTTCCGATTCTCTCTCCCATCCCATCAGGGGAGAGTGAACAAGGGATTGTGTGGGGATGAGTTCAAGTTGGGGTTAAATCAGAACAGTGGAATAGAGCAGAGTGAAATGAATCTTATGTCTGAGAACATTTTGAGCACTGAAGCTAGAAAAACTAAGAAATCAATGTGATACCACAGGTATGGAAGAAGAAACGAATGAGGTATCAAATAGGTTTCTATTGTACTATGTAAATAAAAAAGTGATTCCTACATTTCAAATAAGGAAAAGGCTCTAGAAAGAAGCAATCAAAGATGATGAGGCAGGATCCAATTTTTCAGCAGGATTATTTGAGATATTGTGTTTTATCATATTTCAAGGACAGTAGAGACTACTATTGTTATCCGTTTTAAACTCTCACATCATAAACCGAAGAATTTAGCCAATGATTTTGCAGTGTGCACATAATTTTTGATTGAACCAGTATATATCTTTCAGCAAGATATCCTAAAAGGCTCAACATGCTGAAGAGCAATACCTGGGTTATTAATAAACCACCCTATTAAGCTCTAATACTCCTTTTTCTACAGTTTCAGCCCTTGGATCTAGTTACATATTCCACTGGATTAAAGACTCCCCTGCAATTTTAGCAATGTCATGGGCCAGTAAGATTTGCTTATGACCTAAGAGAAAATGGACCAGGACATTAAGTGTGGAATAGCAGATTTAGGCAAATAGGAGGACTTGGAAAAAAATGAGAGGAAATATGTGATGTCAGTTTTGTGAAATAAATTCTGATCACAGGAGAAACATGGCAAAAGAAATCACATTTTTGCCAGATGCATGAAAAGCAAAACATATGGCTTGTTTGTCTCACATTTTTTGCATATTTCTTCTGCGTTGACAGACAGGTCTAGGAAGATGGAAAGTGCCTTTCTTTTCAGTGAAATGTCCATATACATTTTATATTTCTTACTACCATTTTTACCAGCTTGAAAAGGATGGCTTCAAATGGTAAAATTATTCCAAAGAAAATTAAAGCCAGAAATACGTTCGAAAAATTCAAGAACAATCCTGAAATGTAATGAAGTCCTATTATTTTATAAAATATATCTTTTGGGGGACCTGCTTTTTTTTTTCAAAATGCCTGGGGAGAGAGGTTTACCAATGAAAGAAAACAGTACTTATATATCCCTTTATTTATTAAGTTTAAAGAAAATCTGTTCAGCCTTTGCTTTTATTTCCTCAAATTTTTAACTACTTTTTACCTGTGACTGAAAAAGAAATCCTATTCTTTTTAAGGGCAGTGATCAAAACAGTTTCAAGGAAGTAGCTTCTTATTTTTTAAGATATTTTTATTTAAAATTAGAAAAGAAAAAAAACCCCAAACTCATATTGCTGCCCTACCATCCCACAATATATTCAGGCATTAATAAAATTAACACTGGTTAAAAAGTTAAGGTAAATTCCTGATCCACCTGACCCACGGTAGAAGAAAAACAACCAAATTTTTCTTCAGTCATGAGTGTGACAGTGCCTAAATGTAGGTGCCTGGTCCTGGGAATAAACTCCACAGATGGGCTCCCAAGTTTGCCTCAGTCAAAGGAGATATTTTGGCAGCCGAGACTGGGCTCTGCAATACACGAAGTGTTGGGCAATAGGACAGCAAAACAGCAATGAAGTCTGTCCTCTGCAAGGCCTGAAGCGTGTCTGTCCCTTGAGCAGCTGGTCTTGCTTTGTAGATCCTAACCTTGAACATGAGATCAGGACATCTGAAGTGCTTTCAAGTTCAAAACACCTCCATTTGGGCATAAAGCACAGCTACGTAAGCCCATAACTGTGTTCTTCCAAGACCTTTCATTTCAAGGAAATCTTGTTAGCAGCACAGAGCACTCGGCTTAACTCCTCATTTTAACAGGGCCTCGGTGCTGGAAGTAATGAATGTAGATGCAACACTTTTCACAAAGAAGTAGTTAAAGGGAGAATTTATTTATAAATATGAATTCCATGGCCTGTTCTTTCCTTTTTTGATTTTTTCTAATTTGTTTCTCATATTGCCATTTTTGAAACGGACTTTTATTTTAGAGATGTGTGAAACCACAACTCAAAAAGGGGGCACTTATGGGTACCCAGAATGATGACAGTAATGATTTTTATTATTATGAAGCTGAGATGAGAAACGGTAATTAGTAATTAATAATTAATCTCCAACACATATGTTGGCAGTTAAAGTAAAATAATTACTATGGATTAAAAACCAAAAGAACCATGCAAGTCATGTAACAAGTAAAGAATTAGGCTATACATCAGGAAGATATTTAAACAAGCATCTGACTTAACAGATATCCACTAAAATGCACTGCTTAAAAACAGGAGTACAGTGGAATCAGTGAGATAAACTAGCAACTGATAGGACTACTCATGTTTATAAGTATTTAAATACTTTTGGGATAAGTAGGGATATGTTTTGCATGACAGATTAATTTAAAATTCAATTAATGGGTATTCTTTCATCCAAATATTTTAACATTATGCAGCAACTATAACAAGAATCTGAGAACTAGTCCTGTAAAAATTGAATACGGGTCCTGAGATATGTGCCTTTACGATACCTTTATAAATCACTCCTGTAGAACCAAGTCAGCATCCTGCTATGCACAGCTGCTGGCCCAGAGAAGTTCAAATAAAAAAAAAAAGTATAGAAAAAAAATTAATGTGGAAAAACACTATACAGCTGAAAAATTAGGCAAGCACAGTTTGTACTGGATCATTAGTCATGTATTGGCAAGTCCTGATTATCCAGGGTGTCACCAGCTCAGAAGTCATTTGACATTCTGATTTAGCCTGTAAATACCCAGTCACATGCTAAATAAAACAGTCATTTTCGCTTATGTTATTTCAGCATAAGATTCTTTAGCTATTTATAAACTCCTGTGAATGTTTTGGAATTTCAGCATACAGAACAACTGAAGAAGCAAGCTCTTAACTGAGACTCTTCTCCCACGAAACAGGTTATCTTTGTGCAGTAGTCTACCCTGTGACAGTTGATCACACTTTGTTGAGCTGAGCCAAGAAAAGATCCAGAAAGCTAAGGGCAACTAAAACAAAGTTCATTGGATTGCAATTAAAGGTTAAAATAAATTAAAAAATCTTCCACAAATAAAAATAAGTAATGAAATTTTTGTTAAAAATCAGGTTCCTTTCAGAGAATGCCCAAGAAAACTCCTGCTCCACGGAAGTGGACAGAAATGGTACTTTTGGAGTGACCAAATGAGCTTTACAAACTGGGCAGATAATAGCATTATGGAAACAGTTAATACATTTGGGAACTTAGGAATTACCAGAATGCTGAATTGAAATAAATAAAGTTTACTTCAATGCACACACACACAGAAGATGAGCAAGGTATGCTTTATCCATTTGCAAAATGAATGAAGTTTCTACTGTTTCTCCAGATGCATTAGATTAAGAGGAGATCCAGCCAAGAAGACTGTTCCAGACTGCTAAAAGCAAATACTCCATTAAAAGCAGATTAACAGTGAAAGCACAATTGTTCTACACATTTTTCTTAAAGATTTTAATGTCACCTACTAGGGTGCAAAATACTGATGATGACTGGAAATGTTAGGTCAGAGACTAAAGGTGAATTCAAGGTGAGAATAGAAAGATAGAAAAAAACCAGAGTATACCCAGCCAGAAAAATCTGTAAGATGAATTGGTATGATGACACAGTTTCTGCTTTTCCTTTAGGGATACTGTACTTATTAATAATTAGAAAATATCAATGATAGATCGGAAATGAGAAAAGTGCTTTTTTTTTTTTGCCTTTTTTTTTTCCCCTGTGATCAGAATTAAACAATATCTACAGGGAAATACAAGGGTCTAGATTACATTCATTGTAGAGCAGGCAAGGAATTGTATTCAAAATTGAAAATGGGGAGAATATATTAACACAGGTTCATGACAGTTGGATACCTAGAGAGAGATGATGGGTTTTCTAGTTTTGTATTCTTTAAAAACTGTTCTAGATTAATAGGCTTTTATTGCCAAGGGTTTGACATTCCTAGATATTTATTAGTTTTCCCTCAAATATTTAGGGGATAGTTAAGAATTATTGAGATTTCATTTTATTGGCAATGCAAGACCTATTTCTAAAATGTTGGAATGTACTCGGTGTTTCAGGGAGAAATCACAAGAGCAGGAAATCTCACTGGCAAAGTATTTTTATGACAATAAATGAAAAAATCTTTTAGTCTGAGCGGAATTTGTAAAGCTGCTTACCTGCCTCTAGATAAAAGGCATGCTCTACCTTTAGAAATACAGGAAACACAAAACTGAGGAATAATACTTAGAAACAAAAGCAGTAGACAAATAGCTACTTGCATTATTCATGAATGGTCATTTGACTCAGAGGTCAGAGTTTTGATCTCTATCCACCAATTGTAATAGCTCGAATAACATCAGCACGCTGCAATCACAGAGTAATATGGCAGTAAAAGCAAAGAATACTGATACTTGACAATAGTTTGGAACAGTAAAGTGGTACAGCGATATGGCAAGTGAGGTCAATGTCTAGTTAAGAGCTATAATTGTTTACGAGCCTGTCTGGAAAAGCTGTTTTTGATGTTTATGCTAAAGGTTCTTGGTGAGCAGAGATTTGGCCAGACTGGTGGAAAAAGCAATGTGGTTTTTTTTTTTTTAGAAATTCAGCTTTTAGAATGGTTTCCAGCCCTTATATTTTTGTTCATGGAGGATGAATGACCACCAGAACTGCAGAGCAGTCCTTGGAGTTTATGATTTAGACATTACAAAGACAGTTAGAGAGGTAGCTGCAGATCCAGTGCTAGTGATTTTAAGCTGTGTTCTTCTTATTTTGAAAGGTCCTCAAACACAGTTTTTCTGACCAGACGTTTAGTCATGTTCTTTAGAAACATATAACTGTTCCTCCCCTTTTTCCTCTTGGTTACAATGTTATTTGCTTTAGGAAGTCCAAAAAAAGGCTTTAACAATAATGCTGATTATTCCTGTCACCTGTGGCTCAGTAGATGGGCTCAAGCAATACAGTGAATGTATATTTGGAGCGCAGACAAAACCTCAGTGGAACCAAAACTAGACATTCAAAACTCCATGCCATGTTTATGTAGCATTTTCTAATATTTCACATTCAATTACATTTAGTGTCTGGCTGCCCTCTAACTTACCTGCCTCCACTTAGTGGCTTCCTTAGTCAATAATTTAAACATAGAAAAAGAAATGTTTTTATCTCTGTCTGTTTTGTGAATTTTAGGAACTGAGTCAAAGTGAATTTACCAATAGGCCAGACAAGGATGTACAGAGATGAAAATAGATTTCAGACCTGGTATTTAATTCAAGAAGAATCTGCTGGTGGTGAAAATTAAACATTATCATCTATCCCGAGTTTTACTGGACTTGAAATTCCTTTTCCTTCTCTAGCGAAAAAAAAGCTTCAGCAATCACGGCTAGTCTAAACTGAGGTCTAGTTTTTAGAAAGAGATGGCCCTAAAAACTAAACTTTATTATCAGATCCATTTTCTTTCCTAAAGTTGTGGGCTTTTAGACATATAGTTACATTACTTGTGACAGAATTCGAGTTTGTCATAATGTTCTTGCATGGATCCGTACCACTGATTTTCTGAAGCATGAGGGCATCCAGGTTCAGGCTTCATTTTAATAAATGGGAAGTGACGATATTGTCTTGTTTTTCTTAAACTGCACATGATTTGGCTGCAGGTCTCCTTGCAAGAACAAACTATTTAAATCAAATTATGGAATATATACCAATAGCAGTGGTAAAGCTACTTCAAAGTATGTGCAGAAAAATATCTGGCCTACTGCCTTTTCCCCAGAGAAGATGGGGAACAGCTGTTTGGCCAATGAACTCTGGCCACTGAGCTCAGAAAGCCACGCACGATCCGCTGCAGAGGCGGCGGATGCAGACGCTGTTGCTGCAACTTGTGCTACTCAGTTCTTACTTTGTGCTGGCATTTGTCTAAGCAGGAAGTACAGATATATGGAATTACATCTTTTTGGCTATCAAAACATGCCTCCAGTTTTCAGTAAGCTGCAGCTTAGGTACAAATATATCTGTAGTCAACATAGTCTTGTGAGATCTTAACCTAGACTGCAGACACAATTGGTTAAGATTCCTCTTATAATTTATTTTTGAGCTAGCCTTCTTCAGACTCAGTTATGGTCAAAAGGAAGGAGTAGAAACCTGTAAGGTATGAGTCATGTTTTGGTAAATAAATTATTTAAAATAGGTCAGATAAATCACTCTCTAGAAGTGGGGATTTTTGTCAATCTATACCAGTTAATGCATGTGTATCCATGTTGCAAGCATTTAATGTCAGTTCAGATGAATCCCAATATTTGTGCAGAAAATGCTCACAATGACTTTGTGAGACTGGAAATTAGATAAATTAAAGATGATTAGAATTATTCTTTCAAAAGTTTACATGAAGTAGCCGTAGAAAGCCTGAAAGTTTAGAGGATGCAAATACTACAAGTGTGCATGTATGTTCATATTCAAATGACAAATATTTTTTCCTGTTGTACGTTCTTTACATACAACAAATGTAAATGGGGGCAAATATTAGCATGCTGCTGTAAATCAACATCTAGTATGGGACACTGGGCAGAGGCAGATGTTTAGAAATAGGTGTATGAAGCTTCCTGATAGACAATCATACCAGAAATTTTCAATGGGAAATTTCTCCTTACCCTCTACCTGATTATAGTGTGTCAATTACCTGTACAATAAGGGATCAGAAAAAAAGGACTAAGTGGATGAGAATCTCATTTAACAAAGGATGTTCATAACGATTTCTACTGGAGTTCTGATCTACTCAATGAGAAGAATAAAGCCTAAAAAATATACTACTAAACTACTCAACTATGTTTTTGTCTTACTGTTCTTCTATTAATTCTTCCATGCAAACAGACATAGCAATACCCAGGTTTTGTATTGCTGTGCTGGTATGTTAAGATTATTATAGGACTTGTTTAAATTAATAAAGTATTTGGTTTAAAAATGATAAATTATTAACTACCATTTTCCTTCTTTGGTTGGGAGAAATGCAGAGTTCATAGCCTTTAGCTTGGGTGAGAAGTGGTGTTAGAAATGAGTTTGGGAGAACAGCTTAACTGTTCGCTATATAAAGTTGGTAAACAAATCCCACTTGGATAACAAGCAGACTACAGAGCTTTGGCAGCCTTGCTTTTGTATTATTTTTGCCTTGTGTTGGTTTTTTAATTAAATGAAGCAAGGCAGAGCATTCAGAGCATGACTCAAGCTATTGCTAAAACTATTAAATTAGATTAGTTTGGCATTTAAGTCCCAGCAATTTTGACTCAAATGCTTGGACTGTAAAGAAGAGAAGCCTTGAGGAATGAGGCTGAGGTCATTCCTTGTGAAAAGTCAAGTCCACATACTAAGCATCAGCGCAGAATATTCTTCTCAATGCTATTTCTCTGTCATCCATATGTCTTGGTTATGCAGTATGTTTTAGCAAGGCAGTTTATTAAATGTTTCTGCACATAATTTGGGAGGGAGCAGGAGACAGGAAATTACAGGGCATTATACATGGGGTGTGTGCAGGGCGAAGGCATTTTTTTTTCATGGTACCAAATGTCCTTTTTCAGAATGTCTCAATCCACTGTGCGTGTTCTACTACAACATTAAGAGCTTGTGTTGCATCTGTTCCCATTCTGTACACCACAGAGTGCACCAACAGGACGCTTCCAAAAAGAGGACATCTGCTTTTTCATAGGGTTGGAGGAGGTATCTATATTAAAAGCTACCTAAAATAATTTCAATTTCTCTATATGTTACCAGAAATAAAAACAAACACAGATCATAAATTGCATAGATCCTTCTTTACCTGTGAAGACACCGTGTTTCTTTTTTTATTTTCCCTTTGCTTTTCTTCCTGGAAGTTCTAGAACTGTAGTTTTAATCTAAGGTGAAGAGGCAGAAACATTTAGGAAAAATAGAGGATGACACAAGGCTTAAAGGTTAAGTAGGTTCAACCCCCCTGATTAAAAAAATAAAAAGTCATCCACTTTATACAGGAACATAATGACCTTTCATTTATTTACCACTGTCTGACAGCAAACCCTCTGTGCTTTCAGATGTTTGCAGAGCAGAGCACCCAGCTCTGACCTCACTTCTTACTGAGACTTTCCTGTTACTCTGCTGCCAATATTTACCAACCATGGCTACTAATGCTTGTAAGGCCACATGCTTTTTCTGCAAGGAACTCTGTCTAATCTGGGAGGAAAATAATATTTTATGTAAAAATTTCCACTGATATGAATAAATCTAAGTATGGATATCAAAAGTTTTTATCAGAATAGAAAGTGTCTTAGCCCTATGATTAATTTTTGAAAGTACGGCTTATCATATCCCATGCTACTCTTTACTTAACTTACCTTCAACTAGGAATGTTATTTTACAGTCTAGATACGTGTCAACAGGATTTTCATTTATTGTTTGCCAGTTGTAAAGTACAGCTCATTATCAGGCAGCAAGTAACTGACTTTAAGATGTCCAGTGATTGGATTTTGATGTACTGGATAAATTTTAAATGTATCCCTTTAAAATACCAAAGCATTACGCTTAGTCCCATTGTATCAAAGGTACAAGAAAAGTTACTGCCTTCATATACAGGAGTAATGGGGATAAAGAAAAAGGAAAAAGACATTACCTAACACCATTTCTCTTCTTCCCAGGAAAGAAAACAGAGGAAAAAAATAAAATTAAACAAAAAACCCCAAACAATAACAGCTACCAACCGACCAACCAAAACAACAGAAAACCCCAAATGAAACATCCTCCTCATCTCAAGATACATGTAGAATTTCCCACATCAGTAACCGTGATGGGAGACTGTTTCATTTAGCCACTGATTCTTCACCCATATTAGCACATCACTGTTCATCACAGCCTGTTGAAGACCAATGTTTTTAAGTCTAATACATTATTGGCACTCTTTTCGCTTTCACAAATTTGAAGAAGTTAATCTATTCCAAACAATACTAATAAAAAAGATAATATTGAAATCAGGATTACCCTATAATAATTTGTTGGGCCAGACTAAAAGTAAAAAAATAGCATGCATCCAGAAAACTAAATTTGTGATAAAAGTAATTTTAAATGAGTCTCTGTGGAGCTATTCCAAGAGCCTTTTTTTGGCACATGCAGGAAAAAAGTGCTCCATTAAAGAAGCAGAAAGCAATTCAAAAACTGCAGCAAATCAATATTTGCTTCCATAAAAAAATCATGACAACAAACCCAAAACAAAAACTGAAATAACAAACAAAAAACCCCACGAAAACAATACCACCTAAAATTGAATCAAACACTAGATACTCGATATATTATTATTCTTTTATGATTGGACATTTAAAATTAATAAATAAATAAATACATAAAATTGTACAGCAGCCAAATAGTAATATAGGAATATCTACTTCAAAGTGTATGTGTTGATTATTCACTATTATGATAATCCTGGACTAACAAGTGACATATTCCTTATTGATCTAAACATAAAATATTGTGCAATTTTTTGTTATCTCTTATAAAACAAAAATGGTTTTATTCACAGAAGTGTGCATCTTGGCACTTTTTTCATGAAAAAGGACTGAGAGAAAATACTAATGTTTGTTGCCTTGTTACAAGTGCATGGCAACACTTAAAAATTTGAAATTATTTTTACTGGATATGGCAGTTTCCTTCTTTCAATATTGCTTGCCATTGTGGAAAAAAAAAAAAAAAGAAAACTAGAAGTGGCAACCATCAAACTTTGCAAAACTATTTTAATACCTAGAGTTTTTTTATAAAAAGTTTTAAAAAATTGCAAAAACATGACAAATGAAGTTATATCTAACATACGCAATGACAATTTTTCAGTGGATACTGTTCTAAACACAGCTTTAACTTCTTTTTACTGGCTTTGTCAGAAAAAGATGTTTTAAAATCCTATTACCATATGAATTAGCAGAAACATCATCTCTAGTCTGAGCTACACCCACCTAACCTATGGACACATACACAGGAGCATGTGTGCCATGAATATTCCATGAGCAGCGCAGAGAGAAGTATGAGAAGTAGAGAAATAGAGAACTATGAGAAGCATGAGAAGTAGTGGCTGTTTTTTGCCATAACAGCCTCATGGCTACAACTCTGATTTGCGTTGGGGAATCTTGGATGCAATCCTTCCTTATCCAGAAGCCTGACACCTGTTTCTTAGAGAAGATGTTGCTGAGCTATGATGTGTTGTGGAGGAGAGGACTCTGTACTCCTTCTGTGCCGTTACATGCTGTGCTGTCCATCACACAGGGTATGAAGGATTAACAATAGTCTCATACCAATGAGGTAGCTAGAGAATCAGCAGAAATGAAGCCCGACTGTGCCCCAGTTTCCCAGTTAAAGCAGCAACCCTACCTTGGTATCCTAGCAGGTAGACAATTAATGTGGATAGCAACTACAGCAAATACCTTTTTCCTGCTCCTGGAATACCCTACAGGGACAGGGACTGTGTTAATGCTCCAGACTGAAGCTGCCTTCTGGGTGCGGAGCTCCACGTGATGAGACATCATGCATTATGCTGGGTCAGTGCTGGTGAAGGACACAGCCTGGCTCAAACAAGAAATTCTGAAGCAAGTGCTGCAGGCACAGTGGGGACGGGACACTTTGCACCAGGTCAGTGTTTGTGAAGGACATAGCCCGGCTCAAACAAGAAATCTGGAATGCAACCTGCCTGATCATCCAGCTGCTGCCAACAGCCCTCCCTGTGCAGGTGAGCTATTGGTACCGCTGCTTAGATAGCAGTCATCATGAAATTATCCAGCAACTGAGAGTCAAAAGTACTCAGTTAATAAAAGAGGCATTGTTAAACTAAATGGGTGTAGAGAAGCTAGTCTGAGTACCTCTAGCTATGTTCTCAGGCTGACATGCACTATTTAAAAAAGTTGGGCTGCAGTGTGCACAAAATGAAAATAAGACTCAGTAGCCTGAGAGAGAGCTAACATACAGAAAATTACTTTTAAATGGCTTAGCACTATGACAGGTAGAGCTTCAAACATTTAAATCAAAGACTACTTTCCATAAAAAGAAGGTTAAAAACCAAGCTGAGATTAGTAAAAATTACCTACTTTTACTTCCATTATGATAAATCCTCAGCTTGTTCCTGGAGAGACCTAATGTGTCCAAATGCTGTGGAGTAGAAATGTCTCCACCTACACAATGAACTCTGCAATGTTTCTTCGTGCAGGGCTGCGCTGGGCACTGACCCATGGTGTAGGCTGGCTCCTCGCATCATCAATCAAGGAGGCTATTTGTACACCAAGGTGTATGGACAGCCTCATTAACTCTCTCTCCACCAGGACAATTTACTAAATATAGAAGTGTACTCCATTTTTTTCTTTGGAAATTTTGGTTGTAAACAGAGAAACACAAAAGCCACAAGTAACGGTAAATGTTTTCATTCTAAATTTATGCATGGCTATTTTTAACTCAGGCAGGACCTGTTTTTTGAAAGTAAGCAAGAGGGAAATTGCTATAAAGAGCCACTTTCCTTTTCAGATCAACTTACGTACAAAATATTTGCATTGACATTATTGCTCATTTACACTGGGGGTGCACTCAGATAAAGGATTTTATTCAGGAACATTCATGTTGAGTTAAGAAAACTTTTCTTGTGTAACCTTCTGTGCTTCATCTGCTTAAGAGAACATGGGTCGTGGTTTCATTAGCTAAGCAAATTGGATAGAGATACTGTGCTGATATTGGTTGCTTAGGTATCAAGTCTCAAGTCCAACCACGGTAATCTAATAACAACACAGGCAAGCTATACTCAGGCAGTCCAACAACACAGAAAGAAGTCAAGAAGTCCAAGACTCTGATGTACTTTTAGGTAAAGAGCTTTGTGTGTTTTAAAAAGAAAGGGACATTGTATATACTTTACCATTTCTAAAGATGCATTGTTCTGTATGGAATGGATATTGCTGTCTTATGCATCAGCATTACACCTACGTAATTCCAAAGCTGTGCTGGACTTCCACTGAGGCTGATGACAAGACATTCAGGCCCCAAATCTAAAATCCAGTACATTCTCAACACAGAAGTGCTTAACTTGTAAGATATATGACTATAGCTGTCTATAAACCAGCTGTCTCCGCTGATGTGTTGGCATAGCACCATCACTGCCTGTAGAGCTACAGACGCACAAAATAAAGATCAGACTTTCTTTTGCACTTGAGCAAAGATGAGAGCTGTTAGCCAACGTATAAGAGGTAGATTGGGATATAGCAATGTTTCTGGGCTAACTAAAGGGAGCTATATAATTTTTAAATTATAAAGTCTGAAAAGTAGGATTTAATACAAGTGGCGCTGTGAGCATTTAAGGATTCTGAGCATTACTCTAGTTAAACAGAAGTTTAAAGCCTGAATGGCAAACCCAATCCTTTCTTGTAGAAGACGTTGCCCAAAAAAAATGCTGAGAAGGAATCCCTCCTTTGGGACAGATAAGTTCTGCACAGGCATTTTCCCAGAGGAAGGGTACAGACAGATGGTTGTAAATCCTCTGGCTTCTTTCCCCATGAGCCTTACTCCAGACTCCAGAGGACTCTTTGCTAGACGGCGGATTGAGCAACCGCAGAGCTACACTTTTCTCTGCAAGTAGCTGCTCCAAGCAGAAGGGAAGCACATGGTTCTGCTGAATTCCCAGCTGTCCATCAACTTTTGGTTTGGGCTGGAGAATTTGGCTCTGAGGAAATGTGTTTAAATTCATCCTATCCTCTGGTGGATAACAACAGCCATGTCTGTGTTACCTTGTGTAGTAGAGTAAATAATCACTGGAAAGCTGGCAATTGTAGTTAAACGAAGGGCAACATTTTCAGAGAGAAGAAAAAGCTGATGACTTCCTGGCCCTGAGTTTTGTATATTTCTCTACATTTATTACTCTGTTGAAATATTTCCTCAAACCAGAATGATGCAACACACAATCTCTTGTTCCGCTGAAACCATAGATG
The DNA here is from genome assembly GCA_013396775.1 of Cephalopterus ornatus. Lineage (NCBI taxonomy): Eukaryota > Metazoa > Chordata > Aves > Passeriformes > Cotingidae > Cephalopterus > Cephalopterus ornatus. Next base: position 624,873 of record VZRE01004381.1, on the reverse strand, counting down.
GCAGAGAATACTGGGAATACAGCTCTAATCAAAGAAAATAGGAGTAGACATTGGATATGATCAGGTAGTCTGGTTATTTTATAGCTATTCTGGCCTCAAGGAAACAGATTTCTTTCCAAACAGAACCTGCTAGAATACAGACATTTTTTAACATGCTAAAAGTCTGCATTTGTTTGATCCTGACCAACAATCTGAATGTGTATCCACAGAAGGAAAGCACACATCTGCCACAACAGGCATGTTTACAATCATTTTAATGACACCATTAGATTCTGTTTGCCAGTGTTCACTTATTTCAGGCTTTTATATAAAAAACATGTGAGGTAAGTTTACCACCTGTGCACAATGGAAACAACCCATTTAAAGGAATAATTTTAATGGTAAAATGTAGCTCAATAGTTTTCTTCTGTTCACCAACATAATTGTGGGAGCACAATTATGTTTACCCAGAATACACAGAGTTTTTGTGTTCTTGCAAAAGGTTTATTTTCCATCAAGCCTAGGCTAAGATTAACTCCAAACAGTACTTAGCATACTTGAAAAATAGAAAAACATGCTTTAAAGACGGGCCATTTCAGGAAGTTTTTCAGGTTGACAGGTGGGATTAGTTTCAAATGAGAAATCCAGTCTTAAAATACACCTGAAAACATCTATCCAATATGTTAAGCTTCTCTGAATTCGAATGTTTTAAGAAATTTAAAGAGCTTGTCTCTGAGGGCTTGATGTTCCCATTGATGTCACTGGGAAAATTCATGATTCTAGAGGGCACAATTTTAATTAAAAGGGAATATAGGTGGCATCACACAAAAAAGTCATAGAAACTGAAGATATGGTGACAGCCTTCTGTTGCAGATGTGATGAAATTCCTGATATTGTGTTAGTTAGGACAAACACAAACTCATCCTCCTCACTCAGATCTTAATTGTACTGCTACTAAATATCCCCACACCTCAGGCATTGACTATGCCTTACTGTGCAAAATAATCAAAGGAAAAAGAAAAAAAAAAAAAAGGATGTGTCAGACACAGAAAAGTTTAGCTTCAAATCCATGAGGGTGTTTAATTTTCATCGACTGGATGGATATTTATAGCCTAATTATCAAACATGTAATTAGCACTCCTTCTGGAGAGAGAACAGAACAGGGGATTACATGTGATATTGCTGAGATGTTAGAAGAGGATGTGTGCTACACAATCCAGCTTTTTATCTAAAGGAAAATCATGATAATAGTACACAGCCCAGGTATGTCCCATTGTTATGATCAAGGGCACTGAAGAAAACCACTGGTAGACAAAGAGCAGAGGTGAAGGTGTGAACTGTGCCCAAGTCACCCGCCCAAATCAACATGTACCTGTGGAAGAAAATTCAGCTGGAATCAGAACTATACTTAACATCTCATCTTTGTTAAACTATATATTATTTTAGTGCCATTTTCAAAAGAAACTTCATTATTTAAAAAGTTGGGGATCAATAGTCAGTGACTGGTAATTCCATCTAAAACCTGTAGGATTTAAACCCACAAAAGAACAGAATAAACAAACAAAAAAAATTAGCTAAACCCCAGCTTTTTGTATTTTTTCACTTTTAATAAATGAAGCTTCAGTGAGCAATTCTCAGTTTTGGGGTTTGGGTTTGCTTTTGTGTTTTTTTGGGGAGTTGGAGGGGGTTTTTTGGGTTTTCTTGTTTGAATTTTTTATTTGTTTTGTTTTGTTTAGGTTTTTATTTATTTTTTGTTGTTTTGGTTTTTCTTTGTCTGTTGTTGTTTGCTTGGTTGTTTTTTTTTTTTTGCTGGAAAAATATTTTAAGTTTTCAATTTCTACTGAAAAATTCAAAGGATGCAAATCCCCTTGTCCTTAAGCACACTATGTTTATAAAGGCTGGGCTAAAAAATAAAAGAAAAAAATAAGTATAGACCTTTCTTCACATGAAACTTTCAGTATTATTGTCTTACTGCCTCATACATTATCTTACATCCCAAGCAGGTAACACCACTTCTACATCTCAGAAAAAGAAATATGATACCACCTTAGTTTTTGGTTTCTTTTCTGAAATAATGCCCATCTAAAGTGCAAAATGGGATTTTACAGTTTTTTAAGTCTTAGGGAAAACTGACTGCGAATATTAGAGTAGTAAAAGTACATTTTAAAATACACTCAAATACAGATTAAATCTTTTTTTACAATTAGCTTTTTAAATTAGTGGCATTAAGCATAGCAGATAGCTGCTGGTAGTTACATTTACAAACACATTTGCAAGTCATACCGTTGTTCAGCATATTGGACTACATGGTGTCTCAGGAATGTCAGGGGCACCTTTTCAGCAAAGCATTTAATTGCACTGTTACACGTATATTTAAGTATCACTGAGCTCTGAGAAAATGAATTAAAACAAGGTTTGAACACACATTTAAGCATAGTGTTAAGCACAGTACTGAGCTGGGCTCTTTAACATTTCTGTTTTCCAAACAATCACTCTAGAGTATTTAAGGATGTTCTTTCATATTTCACAGGTGGGTAGTTAAATAAAATAAACATTTTTTTTTCTTCAGGCTGTTTTGTTTTTATAAGAAGAATTTTATATGCACTTCACTGAGCAAGTTCAGCAACCTCTGCTCTGACACATGCAGTGCGTAAACCAGGTGCTCTTATTTGCCTGCTTACCACGAATGCATGATTCATTAAGAAGTTGGATTGCCCATCACCGCCTCACGCGCAGTAAATGTTACAATGCAAGTAAACTGAAGTTTTTCAGTCAGTCTCTCACTAAACCTTGTTAACTGTGTGGTTCTCAGTTATCACAGAACCACCAGGCTGGGAATCACCTCTGGAGATCATTTAGTGTAGCCCCCTGCTCAGTCATGGTCAATGAGAGCAGCTTGTCCAGGACCATGTCCAGTCGGGGCTTGAATATCTTCAAGCACTGAGAATTTACAGCCTTGCTGAGGCAACCAGATCTAAAATTCCTCTAACCCTACATTAAAAAGACTTTTCCTCATTTTCATATGGCATTTCCTGTGTTTCAATTAGTGCCAATGGACTCTTGTCCTGTCACCAGGCAACACTGAGAAGAACCTGTCTCTTTCTTCTTGACTCCCCCAATCAAGTATTCATACATACTGATAAAGTCACCCCGAGCCTTTCCTTCTCCAGGCTGAGCAATCCCAGCTCTCCCAGCATCTTTCAGTGACAGATAGCCCAGTCCCTTTAACCATCTTTGTAGCCCTTCAGGGGTTGTTTTCCAGTAAATGAGTATTTTTCTTGTGGCAGAGAGGCCAGAACCAGACCAAGCTGGGTGTCACCAGTGCTGAATAGAAGGGAACAAAAATTTCTCTGGTCCTGTTGGCAATTCTTTGCCCAGAGCATCCCTGGAGACTTCTGATCTTTTCTGCTGTAAGGATCATTCCTGGCTCATGTTTGGCTTGCTGTATGCCAGAACCACCAGGTCCTCATTTGCAAAGCTATTTTCCACATAGTTGGTCCTCAGTTGTGTACTGGTACTCTTCCCATGGGCAGGACTTGGTATTTTCCTTTGTTGAATTTCAGAAGATTTCTGTCAGTCTGTTGCTCCAGCAAGTTGAGTTCTCCTTGAATGACAGCACAGATTTGATATATGAGCAGCTCTTCCAAATTTTATATCATCTGCAAACTTGCTGAGGGTATGCTTGGTCTCATCATCCATCTCCTTAGGGAACAATTAACAATTTAACAATACTGGCTCTCATATCAATGCTAGGGTACGCCACTTGTGACTGGTCTCTGGCTGGAGTTCATGACATTTTGAGCCTGTCAAATCAGTGAGTTTTCAGTTCACCTCACTATCCACTTGTGCAGACCATACTTGAGCATCTTATCTGTGAAGATGTTATAGTAGATAGCAAAAAAACCCCCAAACAACAAACCAAACAAAAACCAAAAACAAAACAAAACCCCACAAACAAACAAACAAATAAAAACAGCAACAAAAACCAAGCCACACACCAAAACAAACCAAAAACCAAAAATCAAGAGAAACTACTTTCACTGCTCTCCCCTTGTCAACCATGCCAGTCATCTCTTTGTTGAGGTGACCAGGTTGGTTAAGCAGGAATTTAGGTGTCACTTATATGTAATTTTATGCTAATTTCTCCTGATCACCTCGATCTTCATGACTGGAAATGGTTTCCAGACATAGTTGATCCATCACCTTCCCAGAACTGAGGTGAAGCTGTTCCTGAACCTGTAGTTTCCTGGGTCTTCCTTCTTGCCCTCCTTAGGTCAAGGAGAGGTACTGTCACTTTTCAAGTCCTCAGGAGCCTCTCCTGATTGCCACAACATTTCAAACATAATCAAAAGCTGCCTCTCAATGACATTTGGCAGGTCTCTCAGCACTTGCAGGTGAATATCAACAGGGCCATGGACTTGGGTGTGTCCAGTTTCCTTAAGAGCTTCCTAACCCCTTGTCCTCTTCCACTGAGAACAAGTATTCCTTGCTCCAGACTTCCCATGCAGTCTCAGGGGCCTGCCACTTCTGAAGATCACATCTATGAAGACTTCCTGCCACCTTAGCTTAATTCCCTGCTCATCAGGTTGGGTCTTTCTTGGCCTTGTCAGGAGTGACCCTTGAATATCAAAGATGTTTCCTGGAGCTCTCTTCTCTTCAGGGTATGTCTCATGAGATTGTTCCAGGCAGATCCGTAAAGAGGCCAAAGTCTACTCTCCTGAAATCCAAGACTGTGATCTTGCTCGTCGCAGGATCCTGGATCTCACCATCTCATAATGGCAGACTTACAGTATTGAAAACTTCTTTATGGTTGGTCATCTACACCTATGCTAAGCAGAATTGGTAACTAAAAATCCCTTTATTTCCTAATACTAGAATTCTTTAGATTTCCATTACTCTGTAACAATTTAAATGAATGTGTGCATTCATTTGTGTAAGGAACTGTCTTGTGTAATTCTAAGGTTAGTCAGTATTCTAAACTAGGGAATATAGTTCCTGTCTTGGAATATGTGGTTTACAGCTGTTTAATGAAGTAGGCAGTTTCCTTCTCACATCTCTTTTTCTTTCTAAAGCATAAAAATATTTTGATTTTTAAAGATATGAATCTAGTATCTATTCTAACCTCTTAATTATGTCCTGTCATTAAAAAGTCACACATTTATTGTAGAAACAAACATTTCTAATAATATTTTATTTGATTCATTAATATTGTCAGTGAGAAGGATCACAGTATTGTAACTGAAATGTCTTCCTTACTGACTAAATGGATCATAAATAGAAAGAGAGTCAGAGAGTCAGAGAATAACAGAAAATCCCAGGTTGGAAGATCATCTTGTCCAGCCTTTCATTGTAAAGGGATCCTGCATAAGGTCGTCTATCATCTTGTTCAGTCATATCTTGAAAACCTTCTTTGATGAGAGGTATACCACATACCTGGGGAGGTTGTTCCAGGGACTAATTTTTCTCTGATTTTTTCTGAAAAAAATGTCTTTCTTATATTGAGGTGAAACTTCTCCCCATACAACTGTACCTGAAAGATCCCTTTCCTGGCTAAAGAGGAGGGGAAAGTTATCATCACTTGTCTGTGGGAAGTTTTTTCCCCTTTTTGGACTTATCCCACATAGAGGACACTCTGAATGAGATCAGAGGTCAGGAATCCTAAGACCAGTGTTCTTTTTAAAATGCATTTAACTCCAGGGAATTGACATGGGTAAATCAAATACAACTACAGACTATAGGAAGAGTGAGACTTTAAGGTAATGTCTATTCCAAACAGGCAGAAAACAGTAAGAAAAAAAATTTTCAGTTTTCTTTTTTCCCCCTCCTCCCACTCAGTAAATGTGCATGACTACAAAAAAAAAAAGAAAAAAAAAAATCAAAGTGGAAATAAAACTAGAAAAGTTAAATGAAAGTATTCTACGCACTATAATTCCATATAATTATTTTAGAAATGAAGCTGTTCAAGGCTTTGCTTGTGTATCTCACTGAATCCAAGATTTGTGTTTCTTTCAGTTAAAACAACTACTTATTTTTTTACAGGATTTTTATTGTTTATTGCTCTAAGAGAGAAGCATCTTCACCATGAGGGGCCCTCACTCCTCCACATTTCCCAGCTGTTTACTATAAGAAGATAAAAAGAGCACGGAGTCTTTCCCACTCTGACTCTGTGTGCCCCAGACATCCTCCACTGGTAAATACGTATATGTGCTTCTCTATGTTGCAAAATGAATCTGATTTCTCCTAACTACAACTAGGATTTAAAACATTAAAATCTGCCTCTTTGTTTTTCAATCATTCAGTATGGGAGCGCAGAAGCGTTCTGACCCCCAGTTCACAGAATGCCAGCTTCAAGGTCCTAACAAAACGTGTTTAGTACAATAAAAGCCCCTTTCCATAGCCAGTATGAATCATTGTCGTGGATTAATCCCATCCGGCAACTCAGTCCCACATAGCCACTCACTCACTCCCTGCTGGTCAGATGGGAGAGAAAATCAGAATAAAAGTGAAAAAAACCCTCATGGTTTAAGATAGAAACAGTCCAATAGGTAAAGAAAGAGGAAGCCACACATGTAAGCAAAGTGAAACAAGGAATTTATTCACCACTTAGGCAGGTAGGTGTTCAGCCATCCCATGAAACCAGGGCTCCCTCACATGTGACTGTTATGTGGGAAGACAAATGTCATCGCTCCAAGTCCCCCCCTCCTGCCTCTTCCCTTCTTCTCCTCCCAGTTTTTTATGCTGTCCATGAGGCCATACTGTCCGGAATATCCTTGGGTCAACTGGGGTCAGGTGTCCCTGCTGTGTCCCCTCCCAGATTCTTCTGCACCCCCAACCCACTTGCTGGTGGGGTGAGGTGAGAGGCAGAAAAGATCTTGACACTGTGCAAGCTCTGCTCAGCAATAAAGAAAACATCCCTGAATTACCAACATTGTTTCCAGCTCAAATCCAAAACACAGTACCATACAAGTAACTAGGAAGAAAATTATCTGTATCCCAGTCAAAAACCAGCACAATCATGAAAGTGTTATGTCTGGTATAAGTTTAGACTCAGCAATCCAGCAGATAGGTAAAGTGCTTTGGCACATCTCTCCGTATACTGAGGAAACATGGGAGTTGGGAGGCTGAATCTGTTCCACAGAGTGCTATCCAAATGCCACATAAAACTTTCCCTGGAAAAATCGTAAACAAAATTTTTCCTAAACAAATTGAGATGTACATTCTTTCCAGACATATGTTTTCCCCTGTGACAGCAGATAACAGCTGGATTATACCAGACAACACTTTGGTAATGTATTCTGATTTCTGTTAAAGAAAAGGATATCAAGAGCAAGTTAGTAGGAGACAAAGTCACATCACCTGATTTACCACAGAGGATGAAAAATAATTTACAGAGAGAAAGAATCCTATTAAAACTATAGAGTATCCTGGTTGTCTCCTCTCTATGTAACACAACTGTGTTTTCTTGTGTCCCTTTATAATATGTTAACTTCTTTCAAACTTTCCATATTCCACAAAACGTCTGTACTTCCCCCTTCTTTAAAGAACCATAATGGTCTTTTTCTTTTTAACTATGCCTGGCATATGTTGAAAGGTATCTTCTAAGATTTCATTTATGATAGCTCAAAAATGTATGTCTTGCTAAGACTACAAAGCAAGCTAATGGTTTTAAAAGCACAGCGATGAAAAGCCTGGCAGGGGAGTCTGTGCTAACTACATACACGGATCATGGAAGAGGGTACAAGAGGTCATTTTTTCCCCTCCTTCTCTCTCTTTTTTTTTTCCCTTTTTTTTTTTTCCTTTTTTTTTTTTTTTTTTTTTTTTTTCCCAGATACAGGATCCGTTTAGGTCTCATTGGTTACCACCAATTGCACAGTGGCATTCTTTGCCATTCACCCTTGTTCAAATCCTTAATTATGGTCTGCACAATCAGAGCTGGAGCAAGAAGTCGCAGCCTTGTACTGTTCCATGGCAAGTGCTAAACAAAAAGGCAGGAATCCGATACTTGGTCACAGTTTGCAAACACTGTGGCTGAACCACCTGAGAGGGTCACATTTTTACATTCTGAGACAATTTATTAGTAACGGTGCTTGTCACTTGGAAATCCCCCTAAAACTCCTTCCTTTGCTTCGGCTATCTGAGAGCAGTTTTTGCTCCACAGTGGTTTAAGCAAGAGGCGAATAAAAGAGGTGATCCACCCACTAATTTAGAAGAGAGCAGAGAATCTTAATCCTACCCCTCAGAAATTGTCTGTTAAGAATGTCAGGCCCCTTGAACTGAAAAACAAAAATCCCATCTGAAAGATTCTTTCTTTTCATTCTATATCCAAATGGGTCTGATGAAAACTTAACTGATGTTTATATATATATTTTTTAATCGCCCATTAGACTTCAAGGAGTGAAAGAGAAATAATACATATTTTTCTTATATCACTTATGTGCTAAACACTATCTGTTTGCAACATGCTGTACAAGACAGTGAAATGTAAAATTGCCAATCCTGCATCAAAGACTTACCTCAACTTTTAATTTAATTTTAAAAAGACAAATAAAAGACTGGCAAAACAGTCAAACAAGGATATTTTGTTAAAATTCAGTTTGCTTTGTGCCACAAACTCTTCAAAAATGTCAAGGAAACTTGAACTTATTGATACTTCTTGAACTTCTTGAAGCAGGCTCAGAGGGAAAAGACTCTGAAGTCAATATAAATACTCCTGGTGTTTTCAAGATGTTTAAGATCTAGACATGTATGTGTAAGCTGTTATTGAGTGTATGCCAAGATGTTCCCTCTGATCTGCAAAGTTTATTCAGTAAAAGTAGCTTTATTAAGGTGAACAGGTCTGCTGAAAACAATATTCCAAACCTGTGATGCCTGATTTACTAGAGCCATTTCAAGCCAAGGAGTATTTCTGTTTGTCCAGCTAAAGGTTACTCAGTTCATGGAATTGTTTCCCAGAGGAGCCTTCCAGTCCTGCAGAAGGTGTCAAAATATGCTTTGGTCAATATATTTTTTTTGACTGTTACAAAGAATTTAAGGAAATAAAATTCACCCCTCTTTACAGAGCACAGAAAAATAAGGCAAAACCGTTTATCCCATATAATTTTGACCAAATTGTTTCTTAGAAATATTATCTCTTTAGTCATTTACCTGTTTTTTAAATCATGTCTTTTTTTTTTCTTTTCATGTTCTCCTGGCTTCTATTCAGGAATTTATCTTTTTATAACTTTTTATGACAAGACACACTGTATCACCATCTAGGCAACTTGGCACTGGCCCTGCTCACAGCCGGGCTGTTTGACACAGCTTTTTCACCTTTTTGGGCTCACTGGGGACTGTGTGGGCAACTTGAAAGCTGTGAATAAGGGAAATGCAGGTAAGGACAGGAACATATAAACTCTACAGAAGAGAAACACAACTTCTCAGAGGTGACAGAATTTCAAAGTGCATTTTAAAATTCGTAACTTTTCAGCAACTTTGTCTGTGTGTCCAATTTCTCAGGTGGATGAAAAATCAGCATTTAAATGAGAAGGGAAAAGGAAAGAAGGACAAACAACTGATGTTTCTTTTCTCCCAATGCTTTCCCTCTTTCAAAATTGTAAACATCTTTTTACATTTAAAATAGATTTTGCAAGCTTTGTTTATAGACCTTTTAATAAAATACAAGATGCAAACATCCTAAAAGAATCAGGTCTTTAACTAGTGTAGTTTACTATTAGAGCCAATGGAGCAGGCAATTTACCCAGCTAAGCTACTGGTTTAGAACAAATATTATAAACAAACAAATTACACAATGATGAAAGACTAGAATTCACATGCCTGGGGAGAGACAAACTTGTGTTTTCTTCTATATTCTCCAGAGACTGTTCATCTCATATTGTTTGAATTGGCAATGAAAATAAAGTATGTTGTCCCCTCCCGTTCCAAGCCTAAACCCCTGCCATGAACAAGAATGACCTCAATCCTGCTGAAATACTGGTGTTTATACACTTTGTAATTCCACAATGATTTTGGCCCTGGAATTTTCAGTGAAATTGCTCTGATATGTAAAGTAATAAGTGTTATCTTAAGTCTGTTTTTTGTTTCTCTCCTGTATGCATGTATTTATGTTTATATAGTTGGGAACAACATTCTAGAGTTTCTACCCACCTTACGTCTTGACAATAAAAAAATTAGTAAGAAGATAATTAAAGCAACACGTAATGGCATTCTGAAAATATCCCTTATTATCTTGACAATATAATGGAAGTTCAATACTGCGGTTAAATCTTTGATTCAGGTTTTCCTTATTATTATGCTTCCCATGTCATTAGAAAAACAGTAAATAAATATGCAGTGGGTAGAAAGGTAGATGTTTATATGTGTTACTGAGCTTCCTCTTTGTCCACAAGCAGAAAGATTAACTTTCCTTACATGGAATAATAATTTAATATGGCATTGATTTAATGACAGACATATCTCCAAGGGAAGAAAGGACTTTTTTAGCATCTTTTGTAGAATATATTTTTCTTTTTTCTCACTGTCAATATGGATGAATTTTCAGTCTGACATACTCCTGAGCCCACCCAACAGTTCTGAGTTGACTAACAGAACAAAACATTTAGTACACATCTTAGAGTTTAATCTTTTTCCCTGAAAGCCAACGGGAGTTTTGCCATTGACTTGAATTGCAATTCAGGTTAACACATAAAAGGAGAGCACTTGAAATAAGTAATAGGTATTTGATTTGGACTATGATCAGTTTTACAATCCAGAGTCCTTCATGGTGTATCCAGCTGAGAACGCTTCACTTCACAAGGAAATCTGTTTGATTCCGGTGGTCAGTCAGAAAAGGTGTAGGAAATCAGAGTTTCCCAGTAACTGGATTGTTCTGAGAGGAACACACTGTAATAGTGATCAAAAAAACAAACTTTGCCCCCATATGTGTAAAAATACAAGAATATATCTATTGTGTTGAAGATGATAAAGGATTCCTTTATTAAAAAAAAAAAGAAAAAAGATATTCGACACTCTATTTCTACAATTCAAATATTAGCAAAATTCAGTGCCTTTAGTGTTATATTGCCTACACATCTGAATGTATTTAGTTATACATAAATTTCAAACACTCTAGTTCCTAGGCTGCATTAAAACACCAAAATGAATACTTTCTGTGCGTAGTAAAATGATATACTCATAGTTACAAAAAAGATCTTGAAAATTACACTTGTTCTCCTATTTATTCTCTCTCAGTTACTCCCAGATCCAGCTAGTTCTATTTATATAGAAAAATCTATATTTTTCTCAAGAACAGAGCTGTAAGGTAGCAATAGTACTGGAATGCAACGTATGGATGAATCCTGCTTATATGGTAATAAAAATTTATCCATTTACATAAAAAAGCGGACCAAAAATGGAGGTTGAATCCCACAGCATAGGCTTTTTTTTTCCCTAACCATACTTTGAGTCAAAGCTGACATACTCATAATTGAAACAACAGAGTTTTGGTTAGATATTGTCTTTTAATTTCCTGGTCTCAGACACATCCAGCAGTCATAATTTCCAATTCATTTATCAGTCTGCACTTTTCAGTGTCTGAGAAGTTCTGTGCTTGGTATGGTAATGTGCTTTTCCATTGGAAAAAAAAAAGGAAAAAAAGATCTTATATAAATAAAACATACTCAAACATTAATATTTACACATAAACGAAGTCAATTCAGGAAACACACAATTAATAACATTTAATGTGGAGTGTCACTTAATCCTGAATTGGTTCTATTAAAAGAAGAAAAATTTTTTGATACCAACGTAGGTGATGATTAATCCGAAATATGTAATTTCTCTGTTTAGTCACACCTGACTTCAAAACACTCTTAGACTACATTGCCACCAGTGCTTTAGATGGTAAATGCTTAGACAATTATTTCCTAGTTTGTTTTAGTATTAAGGCACCAATTAGGACATCTGTCACACTGTAAGTACATTTTCCATATACTCTTGAATATGCCAGACATAAACCTATTTGGAGACTATTTATTAATCTAAGCACATATGGGACTTCCATTTCCACTGTTTCATGCTAATGTAGTATCTAGCATTAAACAGACGTGGCTCTAGATTATCCAAGCGGGTTCAACCACAACCAACCAGACTCATTTCCATTTCACAACATGTGTTTTCAATTAAACCATAAATTAATCCAACTTATTTTGAAAATTTCTTTATTTTGCTCCTTTGTTTAGAAAATGAAGTCTGCAGAATGTGTTATAATATATTAAGACTTGGCTTTGATAATTAGAGATCCTTTTTTTTTTTTCAGAGTGATTAGAGTAAATGCAGTAATAGATATTGTAGTGATTTATAAGCTAATTTGCTGCACCATGGAACCAACAAGGGGAAAACATTTCTGTTGAACTCTGGATGTTGCTACCAGTTTCTTCATATTGCATTTGCGCTGAATCTTACTGATGACTGTGACTGCTGAGGTAACACAATCTGTGTTCCTTCTCCATTTACCTGGCAACCGTTTGGTTTATAAAATAGAAGTTTTCTATATTATGCTTTAAGAATGTTTTTGATTTCAGTGGGGGTTTTTTAATATGAGCATAAGGTTTTGTTGGGTTATGACATAGTGAATCTAGAATAACTCTTACAGCATCGAAGGAGTTAGAATTCTTAGCACTACAGTTTGAGCAGGTTGGGGCTCTGTGTCCTTCACTAAAGGGAATATTCAGAGGAATGGAGTGATGACTCTGTCTGGGGTTCATGTGCACACACACCAGTGTTTTATACATCAACAAATTCCTAATCATTAATGATTTATCTCACTGTCAAACTGCAATGTAACATTATGCTCATCTACCAAAAAATTGTTTTCCTTGGTACTGTTTGATAAGTAACTTTATTCTCTTACCACCATATTTCCTTCCTCTCATTTATCCCTACACTTTTCATTTCCTCTGTCCAGTAAGTTAAGAATCATGTGTGTAGGATGGATTATCATGAAGAAACAGTACTTTTCAATGAGTAAGCTAGTTTCAACAGCTGTGCAGAAAGAGATATCATGCAGTATTATAATTCTATATTTGTTTACAATAAAGAGAAATATTAAAGTTTTACCTAATCTTAAGCATAATATCTTTTTGTTTGTAGTGAAAAGAAACTGAAACGCAGAGGAGCTTCAAGACCAAAAGTCACCACTGAAGAAACTGAGATGACTTTCTTTTTAATTGAAGCCACATTCAGATTAGGGATTTCAGAGGCAGTTTCCTCCACTGGTAAATATTTCTGATGACCTTAAAGAAAGCAAATCCTGGAAGTGTTCCCTTATACTGAGAGATAAAGTTTTTAATATGGAGTTTGATGCTTTCCATGAAACTTTTGTTATTTGCAGCTCCAAAGTTATTGAAGTGAAAGGGAAGAAAACAAACATGCTGAGGAGAATGTAGATAAGAGTTATGAACTATGTTGAGATTGGACAAGGCAGATATTGGCAAAATTTTACTTGAGTCAACACAGATACTTCAAGTTGAGTTCATAACAGTTTCCAGAAAAATAGAAACTTTTTATAAAGGAACTGTCTCAGTAGAATATACTAAATACAGGAAGATCAAAGTCCATCTTATATCACAGCAAGCAGCTGGCCTTGGGAGTTCCAGGTTTCGAAATTTTATAGAGATGCTCAATATTCCAAAGAATAACTTGTATTCTGTTAAGTGTAACCTCAAAAACACACACAGGAAGCCAGAATAAGGCTATACTTTCTCTTTGTGGTGGCAGTGATATAACTGTGCTTAGGAGGAAATGTTATATTTTATTGCAAAGAAAAATCCTCTGCCTCCAGTGAAGCCACAAATGTGCTTTCATCAGCTTTAAAAACTTTTAGTGCAAGACTTCATGCAACTGTACTCCCCTCATTAGGTTCACTGTATTGGGAATTAATAAATTTCAGGTTTTCACCCTTTATTTCTTGTCCTCTTGGTATTATTTTGCTCTCCAAACTACATCACTTCTCTTAAATTTCTTCTGTTTTTTGGTATACCTAAATATACCACCAGAAATCATATGGATGCATGGTATCAACTGATACGGTGTTCTTCCTGCCTACCTGGTGACCACTCTGATTACATCTAGTCTGGCTTGCCAGCTGTCTGGGCCACAGTAATAGATCTAACCTATATTTAAACAATGTTGCAATCAAGATACTTCTGTTTTGGTCAGCTGAAAGCACTGTGATTCCGTAAAAAACCCTACTCTTTTTCTGAAAGACACTTGCATATTCACTTAAGCACCTGCTTAACTTCAATTGAAATAAAAAAAAGTAAATATGACTGTAAATGTGTTTTTAAGTGCTTTCTAGACTAGAATAAGTGAGTGTCTGTGAAACTAGGATTTACATTAGAATTCTGTTTTCTTTATTTGTCATTAGGTTTGAAAAAACTAGTGTGTAAGCCACAAGACAGATCTTTCATTAGTCAGAAGATACAGGAACACTTGAAAGGTAATTAGGCCAGCTGTTTATAAGAACCAGGTCTAAAAGAAGGCTCAGACCCATAAACTATTTATACTAAAATGTCACTGAATTCTCAGATTGCAGTGATTAACATAGCCATTTGTAAACAGGATGGATGATCAAACCATTGTGAAAATAAAGCAAGTTTATTTTTTGTTTCATACACAACCTCTTTTCTAATGTTATTTACTCAGAAAATGCACCAGATTTGATATCTCTGAGAAGGGTAAAAATTTGAAAAAACTGGCTTCTCTAGTATCCTTCCCCTTCTGTCTATTCATGAAGAGATCATGAAATTTTCATGGCTTCCCTAATTCAAAAATGTTCACAATTTTTTTTTCCCCTGAAAACAAGCCATGGTCTGCAGTTCATTTATGAACAGTTCATTTCGAAGATCCTCAGTTCACCACGTGGTATTGTTTCTGTTCCAGGTGATTTATGGTATGGTATGTACCTAACAAATGCAGCATGAAATATGAACACTGTGAATCCTACATACTGCTGGAAGTAAGCTCTCGGTAAAGATGAGAATTCTCAAACTTGAGGCAAGATTGCAACTGGCTTTTCTGGACTGACAAAGTCCAAACATCCTCCTTAAAGTAGTCAACATAGAGTCATTTCTGTATGTGTGAAAACACAGGTTGCTTGCTTTGCACAATTTTCTGTGCAAACAACATCTTGAGGAAGCAAGTCCTGCTCTATCTTTCTGTATGTGACTGAAGCCAGCAGGCTGCCGGTGTCATCTCAGAGGTGCCCAAAGGTCTGCATTGCTGCTCTTGGAGTGACCTATTTGGAGTAGGCATAGTACTAGTCAGCCTCAGCCAGTATCGTGTCAAGGGAGAGAAAGCACAACAAACAGATGGAAGAGAGAACAAAAAAAAAAAAAAAAACAACAGAAAAAAAGAGGAATCTGTTTTTAATAAGGAATAATACAGAAAAAATACTGAAAGCCAAATTTATTTTGGTCTGCAAGTGACCCACAGCCCACACGTGCCAGTGGTATTACTTATTTTTAACTTCAATGAGTTTTGGTCGAGATCTTTGCAGGAAAGCCAGGAACAGCTGGATCTATGGACAAGAGGAAGAGTGACCCACTAGTCAGAGCACAAGCCTGTGAGTCAGAACATTTAGCTGAGTCACCTTCTCTGCCCCAAATTTTCTTCATGAGGCCACATCTGCATCTAAACAGCATAGAAGAATATATGAATGGCCTGCACACGCAGCCCTGAAATATGGTAATAATGTCAGGCTAACACCCGACTCAGCATGACACAGGGCTGACACAATTATGTGTTCAGAACTCAGATTTTCTCTCCACATAAGCATGGTGATGCTTCACATGGACGTGCCACCTTATCTGACAATCTCAAATATGGCTGGACCAACCAGTGGTTCAGTGTAACATCTCCACAGCACCACCCCAGAAACCACCACAGAAGGCTGTGGTCAGGTAAATCTATTATAGGAGAATTCAGGCGTATGTTCAGGAAGGCCAGCTGAAAAGGTATACTGTGTAAGAACCCCCAAACATACCATTTGGTCATGGAGAAAGGACAAAGAGATTTCCAGTATTGTAGGGAGAGCAAGTTTACAGCTCATTTGGTGATATTACAACCAGATTTCAATCAGATATTAATGTGTGCAAATCCACCTGGGTTCAAAGAAAGATTAAGTTCCCTTCTTATCAGACTTCACTTTCAGACTGAGAGGGGGAAGGGAAGGTTTCTACAGAGAACTTAAAAAAAAAAAAATTAGCACATTTCTCAAAATTATTTATCTTACTATATTTGAAACTGTTTTCTATTCTTTGATTTTAAATACAAATCACTTATTTTGTCTGTTGCTCTCTCTTTAGATTTTCTGCTACTTCCTTTCTGTTTGTGTGTAGATTCTGCCAGTTTAATGTCTTTGAACTGAGTGTACAGAGCTTGAAAGGTAATTTCTGGGCTGTATACTAAAATAGAGGCATAGATCAGGGTATATTTAGAAGAGTGGACAGGTCTGATATGAGGTTCTAAACAGAGGCCAAAAAGGCTATCAGAGGTTAACCACAAAGATTTAGATTAAGGCTATCAAATGAATATGTATCCTTCCTGGGCTGACCCTAGAGTAGTGTGAAAAGAATTAAATGCATTTAAAAAAAGATCTCTTTGAAAGAATCTGATAATTTTTACATAACTTTAAACTTTACCATATGAAAAAATTGGGTCTTTTGTAGAAAGTCTGTTATGATTATTCTTTGCCATTTAAAAATCGTTAAAAACCAAACATGTCAAAATGGCACAAACAATAAGAAAATAAAAAGGAATCTATTATCTACTCACTGATAAGATAATGGAATGTGTATATGAATGTGTATTGGATACAGACTTCATAAGTTTAAAAATTACTGGAATAAAAAATAAAATTACACATAACTGCTTCTAATATTTTATTTTTTAATATTAAACCCCTAAGGATAAATATATTTGAGGGTCTAGGCAAAAATATCTGTTTCAGGGCAGGGCAAAGGTGTACAGTGATATATGTTATCATTCTGTGATAAAACTGTTCAGCATTGTACCTTCTCATGCCCCGTTGTTTCCAATTATTTTCTGTGGTAACTACATGACATGCTTTACCGGGTCATCAGTTCTTGCTTTGTGACTGCAAGGATTGCAGGGATTTGAGGAGCAGTCACAACCCAGTGCTGCCTGACAACCTTTCTCTTCTGCCCACTGCATCAAGTGACAAGGGCATGCCCCGTATTGTGGGGCAATCAAAGATAAGATAAGCACATACACTTTGGCATTGCCTAGCACCACAACTTCTCGTCGCCTTTCCATACACAGTGTACAAGGTCAGGCAGCTCAAGAGCCCTGAAACAGGAGGAATTTGCAAGTTCTCAGTGCTGTAGTGGGGGAAGAAGAGCTGGGTATTAATGTGAGAGCCAAAATGCAGTTTTCACTTGGATACTGTTACTGTCTCTGCACTAGCACTGCAACCTCTGCACGAGGCTTAGTTGGCTTCAGTACTATTCGGTGCTGGTTTGCATCCTACTGTATTCTTCTACCTTCTCTTCAGTTAATGTGATCAGCTCACAGTATCCTGAGATTTCTGTACTTTCTGCATTATCCCCAAGGCAGGACCTCTTCAGACAGTTTAAATCTCCTCCAGACACTACACTGATACTTATTGGAACCTTGCTCCAAACTGTTTCACAGATTTACCCTCTCAGTTGTACCTCTACAACCTGTGCTGAAGGATCCTGAAACGTGCTACCTTTTCCATGTATGATAAGTCTCCCACTTTTTTTCACTCTATGAGTCATTCCTTGGATCCCCCCTTTCAGCACTGAGCACTACCACTCCACAGCCTCTGGCATAGACCTGGGAATTAACCCATGGTGGAGCGTCGGGACTTATTCTCTCCACAGTCCTTGATTTCCTATAACAGCCCCCATGGACACACTTCAAATTCTCACAATTATTTCTTCCCTCCCAGCTTGTTCCCACAATGTTTCTGAAAAATCATAAGAATCAGAAAAAAACCCCAAAAATTATTACGGATGGCAAGTATTAAAGCCAAGTTAAAAGACTACAAGCTAAAACTGATCTAAGAACAAGGACTCTGCAAAATAAGTTGTTCCACCTAGTTTGTATCTTTGCTTTAGCAACCTGCAATAATCTTGTTTGTTTAACTGCCATGAAAAGTTAAAGCCCCACTTGGTGTGGGAGTTTCTAAAGATTTTGGAAGGCACAAAAAGTAAAGATCATTGTAAAATACATGGCAGTGGAGCAGCACACCGAAAATGCTGTCTCAAGTATGTCATTCTAAATGATGGATTATAGGTATATCCATGAAAACTGCAATGTTACTGAAGTTCCAGTTATGGATACGTCATTTTTTTCTGACCCAAGGAATAAGAGTCCTCTTTGTTAGATAGTGGTGGGCAGCAGAATATGTCAGTGCACTACATCATGAAATAAATGGTTAAATGTGAGGTCAACAGAGAGAAAAGAGGCTGCAGTGTGAGGTGTAAACTGGGAAGAAATAGGCCTGCCCAGCTGCCTCAGCAGTGTCACGAACACGAATATCTGACCACCTTCACATGCTGCTCAAGGACTAGCAAAGGGTGGACAACTGTCTTGGAAAAGTGTCAGTAGCGGATTAGAAGCAGGCTTAGAGGTAGCTGCTGTTGAAGCATTGCCCATCATTACGAGTTTAATACTGGGTGGGACTCATAAAAGGGAAAGAACTGAGGAGGTGTGGACTAAACTCATTACGGATGGAAGAAAGACTAGAGGGTCTGGAAAGGAGAGGGGTGTGAACCCATGGTACAAGGAAAGTGATTCTTTCCTCCCCCCTTGCTGTGTTGTAACAGTCAGAGATGCAAGTGGCTTTGTCAACCAGCTGAATGAAATTCAGGATACATCAATTTGTAATAACTCTTCTAATTAATCTAACAGTTTGGATTTTGGCTTAGAGTAAAAACTGGAGTTAAAGAAAGCTACTATTGAATCTAAGTTTCTGCCATTTCTAAGTTTCATAGGGATTTGACACTTTGAGACTTAACTCAGTTCTACAGTTCCAAGTATTGGCCCACCCTGTATTCTTTCATTATAATTCTTTCTCTATATCATCCATCTTTGTCAAAACTGTATTATAAAATTCACCAGTATTTTATGATAATCCACTGACAATGAAATTAGCCCTTGAGAATGTCCAAACCTTTTATTACTCATTTCTGCAGTAGTTATAAGCAAAGAGGCAGTAGTGTGGGCCAAAGCTGATGTAGAAGTTTATCAGTGATGTTAGCAAGGGTATTACCTGCGTTCCAAATGAAGCTGTATTGACAAATGGGGAGTTCAGCTGTCAGTGACCAGTGGTACCATTTTTCTCTGCCTTTTGTAACTTGCTTGAACTCAGAGCAAGAGGTCACTCATCACTCCCTCAGACCATTTGTGCAAGCAAATAAAAAGCATCATTTTGGAAGCAAATCTTTAGCAACTGTCACATATTTCCCTTGTCCTGTTGGTGTTTGTAGAGAAACATGTACAGAAACTTTATCTTGTCAAGCTGACGTGGCCAGGAATCTGAAATCATCCAACACATGATTAAAGTTAAAAAATATTTAAGGAATTTGCAGGCTGTTTACTTTTTGTTTTATTTTGTTGTTGTTATTTTGTTTTGGTTGGTTTTAAATAGCGTGTAAGAGAGAATCAGGCATTAACAGGTGACTAGTTTGAACATAATGAAATAGTTTGTTCTCAAACAAACAGTTTCAACTACTGCTATGTAAATTTAATAGTTTTGTATGAGGGAGAGGGGGAAGTACCCCTGCATTTGGTTTTACTGTGAGTTCATTGTTGTCATAATAAAGTTCTTTTCTAACTGTGGGTGAAACTCACTGAGAAAAATCCTTCTTGCTCTGCTCTATGAATGTAACGTGTTTGTGTTTCAATAACCCCCAGAATTAATCCCTAACCAACTGAGACCTCCTGATCATAGCATGTCTACACACATTTGAAAAATTATGGTCCCTGCTTAGAGTTTAATGGTAAAATTAAGTGCTGCAAATGATTACCACTTAATTGACTTCCATGTAGACTTCCTCATACAGGATTTCTCTTGATATGTATACTGGAGGAGAATTTGTCCCAGTGGATGTATACAGCAATATAACTTCTTGGATATTTAAAAATGTGCTGTGGGATGATGTAATCTGAGATGCACCATAAATTAAATAAACAATGCTTAAAATATATTATATTATATAGAAGAGAAACAGTTATTTGAAAAGAGATATCAATGGATTTATTAGGAAAACAGGCATGTGGCAGTGGACAAAATCTCATGCATTAGCAAAACCAAACCACTGTTACTGCAAAGGCTATATACAGGCCCTACATGTTATGTTATTTAAACTTTTATTAAGCACCATGTTTAAATAAAGAAGTTGTTGCTTTTCCTGCCATAACTATTGCTGAATGAAAATTTATCTCTTAGGAGTTAGAAAATATTATTTTCTGGGCTCATTCTAGATTAGGTCTTTACCAAAGTTTAGAGAATAATCAGACAGTTTTCTCAGCATTAAGAGTACGACATCAAAAGATTCTGGTTTTTATATACCACATGTAACAATAAGAAATCACAAGCTGGAATTCGTTTAATGTTTTGATGAGCTTTGCTAAAAATCCCCAAAACTTCAGCCTCACACTTTAGAGTTAACTTTAAACACAGACTCCTAAAGATATGCAGACTCCATGGAATTTTCAAAGCCACCTTATATCATCTGTAATATAAGATGTCTTGTTTTGTTTTAAGAAAAATTTTAAAAAGTTTGAAGGCCTTTTCTCCCTGGAAATCATATTTTCCATGGCCTGAAATGTACCGTATTAAATCAAGCTACACATTCAGACTTTTGAATCCAATTAAAATGTTCAAGTTGTTTTTTTAAAAAAGATGGAATAATAGAAAATGAAAAACAAAGGAAAGCCAAATATGTTGCTAAAAAAAGAAAAACATTTTCTGACTGATACTTGGAAGAATGATCATACTTGAGAAGAGTTTGCTTGCAGGACAAAGACAGAAATAGTTTTATGAATGTGAATGGATGCAGTATGTTTTTTTACGGTGTACAGTTGTGTATCCTCTCAAGAGGATTTTCAATTGAAAAAGGGGCTGCAATTTTTGGAATTATAAAAGACTTTCAGTTGCTTGTTAAATTATTTTACCCTTTGTATGATTGATTCTAATCATCTTGAAAATATGACTAGAAACTAGTATGCAATATAGAAACCTTTTCCTTGTTTTGCTTCATCTTTCTTTTTCTATATAAATCTTTTAAAATTACATGGTCTTTCACACACAACATATTTGGGGAAAAATAAGCCTTTTTGAGTAAGTATTTGTTGAACAAATATCCTGGTTTTAATTTATATCTCATTTCCATAAATATTATTTCAAAACTAGTGATGCATTTTTGGAAGCAGTCTAGGTGCTGATTTCTTAGAACAGTCCTGATTCCTCCAAGGGTCCAAAGTGAGACAGTTGGCCGCCTTTGAAAAATCAATCCATCAGTGGATTTAATTGCCTAAACATTTTTGTTCTTGGCTATTGGTACAATCTCCGTTGCCATGTGTGTGCAGTTCTCAGAGCGGCTGCCTGCTGAAAATAGTAGACTTTCTACCTATGTAAAAATCTATTATAGCATCTTTTTAACTTCTAAGGATTTATGACATTTTCTTTCAGAATCTTAATCTTTTCAAACTGGAGACACACTTTGATCCCTTCTTGAAACACAGTATATCAAAATTCATTCAATAAGATGTCAGGAATGACGACAAACTCCGATAAAGTACTACAAAGGAGCAAAGCAGAAACTGACAACACACAGCAATCCTTTGCATCCAATTTACTACTGTAGGAAAGATGAAACTATTACTCTTTGTTGAACTTCTCCTGTTAGCCAAGAAATATTAAGCTTGTCAGAGCAAAAGATGTGAATGACCCATTGGCACAGAACAGGACACAGAGAATCAGTGTACAGAAAGTGAACAGAAAATCATGAATTCTCAGTGGGGAATTATGCTTAAAGTCTTACCATATTAATGGAGGAATCTTTGTGATAAGAGGAAGTGATTAGTGGTGATTTTTATTTACTTTCTCATTTTGTCCTTTTTTGATTGAAACTACTGCTGCTCCATCATATTTTTGGTACCAAATCCCTTCTATTTCCCTGACTGTTGCTGGGAAATGTTTAGCTAACCAAAATGAACAATAAAGTTCAAAATCAAAATTCAGCAAGGAAAAAAACCTCATAACCCTAAAGAATCTAAAGAAGTATTCATCAATCAGCACGTTTGTAAGTAGGAAAAACAAAAATAAAGAACTCACTATCCAGTCAGCAAAGTGTTAAATCAACAGTCCTTTTAAAGATTCATTAGTGTTTCATCACTAAAGGTTGACTTCTTGCTGTGTTTGAGTTGCCTGAATGTCAATGGTGAGATGAAATGAGTATACCAAGAGGTGAATAGTTCTTTTATGCTTATCCAGAGAGTAGAACCAATGACTTTTAAATCCAGAAAGAACGCAGATCAACTTTACAAAACCTTGTATAACAGACTTCTTGTTCTTCTAATTAACCCCAGGCCCCCCAAGTTGAATAAGATAAATGTTCAAGGAGAAATGGTGCTTTTGCCAGCTGTTTGTAGGCTTCATTACTTCAAGTTTCTAGGTCTGATTCTGATCTCAGTCAAATAATTGTTATGCCAAAAACAATTCAGTGTGTTCAAGGGAAGCACTCCCACCCTATTTGTGTAAAAAAACCCCCAACAACCTCTAAAAATCTGGGTCTGTGATTTTCGAAGGAGTTAACAAATATAGGCCAGATGCTGTGCCACACTAGCACAGGAATAGGAAGCATTTGGAGCTGTATTTATTCCATTAAATGCTAGGGAAAGGGTTTGCTCACATGGAAGAAAGCAAACTCTGTATCCTTCCTACTCCAGTATTGCAGCATATCTCCTCTTTAGCAGCAGAAGCTGGAGCACATGACTATTTACAGCCTTTTTTAGCTTGTCCTTTTTCAAGACTAGCACAGTACTGCTAGCTATCACCATTTCTTAGGAGGCAGCAATTTACAGGAGGGCCTTCAAAGAATTTCAGGCTGGAGGAGATGAAAAAAGGTGGCAAAAATTCTGGGTTACATTCGGCTTCCATCACCCACTACCTCCTATTCAAGTAGTGCAGGAGTAATGCAGTCCACCACAGCATTCTCCAAACCATCAGTGTGTGTTGGTCCGTTGATTTGAGGTGCTTAGAAACAGTTTTTCAAGATCTACAGCTATGGATGACATGGGGTGTACATCAGATACAGCTGTTTATACCTCTGCAACAGTGTATGGCACAGACTGAATATGCCTCGAACAGATTCTGAAGAAGTACAGACTTTTGCCTACAGACTGGAATATCTTCCATAGCATGGAAGTCTTGATTCTGTTTCTTGTTGCTAATGGGATTTCTGACGTAGAAGTTTTATCTGGTACAGCTGAGAAATGTAGTTTCTTCTTGGATTAAATGGTTGAAAAATCATCACAAAACTATAAAAATGTAACTAACACATGACTTGCCCTAACTCATCTAAACAGACAGACTTTAACCTATTCATTATACTTTGAGAGTGATTTCCACTAAAATATGGTTACTGCAGGCAGTGACATCCATACTGATGTTACCCAAAAATAATGTTTTAAAATGTGCTTCTAGGTGTCTGTAACAAGAAAAGCTTTCTAGCCAAGCAGCTAGAAGTCCCTGTTAGCAGATATGAACATAAAAGCTGCTTGACATTCATCATGTACAATGATAATATTCATTACAACCATCAAATTAGACAAATTAAAAATTATTTTCTTGCCCTTCTAACGATCCACAATCCTTTGGACTTTCCAGTAGTTGTAAATACTTCAAAGAAAAGTGGGATTTACAACATACCATGACAGTCATCAAATGTAGATTATGTGGAATACAAATTATACGTGCTGTGTAATGTGCCTGACAGCCTGAAAAAAAAGGTTGAATGTGGCAAAACATCCTTACTGCATTGCAGAAATGCTGAATCAGACTTCCCCCCCAGCCTAGCAGGATAGGCTGAAAATTCTGTTTTAGGAGATTTTATTGACATTTTCCTTCCTTCCCAGCTCCCATGCTTAAAGCCTTGCTACCGTGAGACCCAAAGCTGGCAAATTCATGTGAGAATCTCATCTCCAGTGAGATACTATTACATTAGAATTGCTTAATAAATTCTTAGAAAGGGAACTAAGAGGAGGTTTTGGTAACACGTGCTTTCCTCACATGTCAATCTACTTTTCCAGTTTTACGAATGTGTACATTGTTTGCAGTAAGTATACAGAGCAGTATTTGTGTAAACAAATTCATACAGTAAAATATTGCCATAATTTTTCAACATAGGCATGCACTTTGAATTATAAAAGCACACAAATTCCTGATTTCATTTTTATTTCACTTCATCTTTTTTGCATTAAAACAGTCATTAGAACAGATGCATAAGTCAACAGATGCATAAGTCATGCATGAAGAAATACGATCTTGTATTTTTTGATCTAAGAAAGACTTTTCCAAAACAATAGGGAAAACCACACTGGCTTTGAAAATAATGGGAATGCCGTGTGGGAAAAAAAATAATTTAACGAAATTTTGTTATGATCTAATTCAAAAGGACTAACCTATTTATGCTTTGCCAACTCAAATATTGCACACTATATGCAATTCTGTTGGGAGAAATCAATTAATTTCCTAATGTTTATGCTTCATAACAGTTAGAGAATTTCAGCAGTGATTCCATCCTTCTAATCTCTCCCTCAGTTCAAACTCCACTCCAGCAAACTTTTAACTGCAAAGACAGAAGTTGGTCAGAGGGGGTTTTTGAAAAATTCTCCCAGCTCAGCATTACTGTTATTCAGCAGAATCAAGGCTGTCCTTTTTGCAAGAAATTTCTTTGACAGCACTGACTGTCCTGAACTTTCTCAAAATTCTTGGTCTCTGTGTATTTAAGCTTCTGGTATGCTGGTGTTTGGAAAGATCTTTGTAATGATGGGTAAAAATGTCCTTTTTCTGATTCCTTCATGGGCAGAAAAAGATATCTGTTTTAAGGCTTGATTGTGCAGACACATAACAAGAGAACAGTTACATTCAAGTGTATTGTAAACTACTTATGAAAATGGCTATTGACTGGATAACTGTTTGTCAGGACACCTCTGAAAATACTTCTTGAATCTCTAGTAGCTGCTTATTTAAACAATATTTAACCCAAGTTTTAATAACTTTCAGGTTATTGAATTTGGAAGAAAACGAAATAATTTTGTTTGCCTTGTGAATTGACCATGTTTTTATTGTTATGTTTTATTTAACATAGAATTTTCCCAAACTGAAATTGGTATATTGAAAAACTGAAGTTAGATTTTGGTAAAAATGTATATACATAAGGATATGTACGCATATGCTCATGTATATTTTGTTCTGATCACGTACAGATGCAACTGTGATGACAAGCTTTGGAGTCCCCTATCATTACTTTTCTAAGAAATAAGGATGTCAACCATTTTATTCTAAAGAGTTTTGACAAAGGTCCCAAGTAAAAGAGAATGTACATTACAGAATCATCTCATTAATAAGGTAACTAATCAGACTGGAGGCATTACCTGACCTAGTATATGAAAATGCAGACATACAAATTAGTCTATCCAGCAGTATCCCTGGGCTTTACTACCTTAATTCCACCCCCCACCAACCCCCTCTAAGGATCTGTATACCTAGTTTCCATGTACATTTCTATGCCTTTGGGCTTAGTTCTCGAAATTAATCAGAATTTGACTCCTTGGCATAAAAGGAAGACTAATTTAGTTTTATATTTTATTCTTTTCTGATCCTAATATCTGATTAGGCAGCATTCAGCTTTTCTCCAAACAAGTTTAGCAGGATACCAAGTGAAGGTAACTGGCAGCAGGTTGAAAACAAAAGAGAGTAATACTTTTTCTCATATAACTAAATCTTAAATCATTAAGCTGACATTCATGGGGTGACCTGAAACTGAAAATTTTAAGTTAGTTAAATAACAGAATAGTCACACTTCCATGGAAGCCAAGCTTTTTGAGGGCTGACAGCCGGAAAGAAGTCAGGGGAGATGCCAAAGGGCAGAGGCATTTTATGCTCATGCTCCTGGAAGTGTCCTCTGTTGAGCGTAGTCATGGGCTGGACACTGGCACAGGCTCAACTCTGTGCTGACTTGAACGACTGCTCTCAAGTTTATAGTATCTACTGAAGTTAAAGGTAAAAGTACAATGGCTCTGTTCAGTCCTCATGCAGGATTAATGCATTAATATCTAAGATGAGAGACAGGTAAAAAATAATTTACTCAAGTAGTTAACTGAACTGTGCAATGACTATCTGAATTGAATTGAATTGAATTGAATTGAATTGTGTGTGAGGTAATTCCACCTGCACAGTCCACTAAACAGTGATTTGAAAAAATTACATCCTTCCATTTAAAAATGCCTGTGTTTACTGTAGAATCTAATGGTTTTGTTCAGCATTTTAACCAACATCTAACCAAATCTAGTAAGAAGCCTGTGTTTTCTTACAGGTCCTGCTAAACGATGTAATATTACTTCCTGTAGCTATGGAGACCTTTGCTCTCGTTAGTGCTGCTATTCCATTTGACTGTAACCTTGAATAATCTTTAAAGAATGTTTTTAGTCATGGGCCCTTCACCTTCTGGTGATTTCATCCAGATACAATTTCCACAGGCTTTACTGGGTTAGACAGAATAAAAGAAGGGACCATCTGAATAAAATAAAATGTCACCATTAAATTGGCTTTTGTAGCTTAAGGTATAATGTAATGATATTTTCCCAACAGCTGCTTTCAGTTGAATTTGAAGTTTTGAAAACCTTTTGCATCTGATTCAAGTAATAAAATGCAGGTTGTGTTACTTCCTCCTTCTGTGTCACATACAACAAGCAAAACGTTGATACTTTACATGCAACGGGTGGTCATCAGGAATTTTTACTGTATGTTAACATTATTTGCTGACCTCAAGACTTGAAGAATGAGTCACAGAATGAAATCTGTTTAAAAATCAAGGGGTAGGTGGATATTTTTTTGCAGTTAAACAATTCGGTAATTTTTCCTAATACCTGTTCCTCACAGAATTTTATTATCTGTATCTTCTTGTTTGTATTATAATTTCTTTCAATTTTTTACAGCTAGACTGGAATAAAATGAGTGAAATTCTACACATCTTCGTATGTTACCTTTTATCCCAAGAGATTTTAAGTAGAAACTAGACAAAGGAATTACTTCATCAAGCACTGAAGTACAGAAACCCCTGAGGTGAAATGTAGCAACTGCTTGTCAGTGTATACACCAATATGCAAGAATTTAGGACAAGGAAGGAAGAATAAGCATATTCTTAGGAATTTAGTGAGGCAAAATGAACACCTGAGGCTGAAGTAATATGTAACAGCTCTGTAATGACAACCTTTTGTGAAGCTCAGTTCTTAGTGTGTTTAAAAAAGGTACTTTGTCCTTCATCATATGTTCATTACTATTACTGCTACCACAGTAAATATTGTACAAACACTGGGTATTTTCTAAACAAGGAAGACGAGGAGTTTAAAAGAGACAGTAGTCCAGAGGCAGGAATTCAGTTCTTACACCTGTCTTTTCTGTACTTTCCCCCTCCAGTAATACCAGCGTTCTTGATTTCAAAGAAAGACTTTAACTGTTTCACATATCCAGCATCTGGTGCAAAACCTTAATCACAAGATATTTTTTGGCATAAAAATAATGAAAAAATACTAACATGAAGACTTTAAGTAGTAGAGGTTGGAAAGACAAAGATGTTTTTAGAGGTATCCGAGAAGCAGGGGAAGAACTGATGAATGATGTGAGAAAGCAAGAACCCTGTTAGCAAGATCTCATGCAAACTAGAGGGAAAAACAGGAAATCAGGAAAATGTTGTCAAACTAAAGAGAAACAGAAGGAGACTAAGAAGTTGCATGAGGCAGAATAGAAGAAGAAAGGGATGTGAAAAGATGCAAAATATGTCAGATTGGCAGTAGAACAGGAATGTAGATTCCTGAAAAGTGGGAGAGAAAGAGATTAAGAAGGTGTCTGGGACAGAGTGCAGGAAGACTGAATTCTGTGGAATGCAATAAGAAAAAAAAAATCAATTAAAAAAAATCCCAATTGTGTTTTCCCAGGTCACTTTTGACCCGAACCATTGAAATGACAAGCATAAAGCAGTCTTGTTCTCACAGAGAACAACTTATCTGCTGAGGTGACTTTTCTCTTTCTTTTCCTCTTACCTGTCTTTCCCTGGAGGACACGACAGGTTGATGCTGGTTCAGGTCCTTCTAAATGAGCTGATGCATTTGCAGCACTGTCAGTTCTTTGCTCCACAGGGAATGCCTCTGCATGAGGCAATCTCATTACGGAAATTAGCATTCACTGTGACTCAGCTACCTTCGTCTTAGAAATAGCAGAAGCAGACCCAAGTCTCGAAAAGATACAGTGGTATCCCTAAAGGAGCTCTTTGGGGAACTTCTTCATGAATGTGGTTTTAATTAGGCATTAATAGCTGCTGAATGACTGCTTATGCTACAAAAATGCAAGAAACTTTCAGTGAGAGAATGCAAGATCAAGGGAAATAACAATTATGAAATTCATAGACATTTCAATGCTTTTCAGAAATTTGGGGCTTAGATTTCAAAAATTTTATATAAAACATTCCCCTGCCCCTCAACTCACAAAACTTTTGGCATTTCCTAATATTTTTGTTTCCATTGATGTTTTGGGTTGTTTTATATCCGATGACAGAAAGTGAAATACAGCCAAATCATGTCTCATTTGCATTGCTGTCATTAAAAAACCAACAAAACCAAAACCAAAATTTTGTCTCAAGGACAATGAAAACTATAAATCCCTCAGAATCTTGGGAGTTTTACAAGACTTTCACAAAACAAAATCTGTATTTCGTATTGTTCCAAATTAGATATGTTAATATGTCCATAAATGAAGTCTAATATTCATTCAGATTTAAGGAAATATAATTTAAAAATAGATATTTTTTGTTTTGCCGTTAAAGTTTTGAAATTGAAGCGATTCGTCTTAGCAAACTTTCCCTGTGTAATTAAAAATATCTGAAGTGAAGTGAAAGAATTAGCATAAGAATTTGCTACAGCAATTTTCACTGCATTTTCAGGAACACACAAAGTCATATACATGTCTGCCCAAAGACCAACCTCTTAGACATTTA
Organism: Cephalopterus ornatus; assembly: GCA_013396775.1. Lineage (NCBI taxonomy): Eukaryota > Metazoa > Chordata > Aves > Passeriformes > Cotingidae > Cephalopterus > Cephalopterus ornatus. The sequence goes on along the minus strand of VZRE01004381.1, from coordinate 595,591 downwards.
CCTCTGAAAAAGATCCTTCTAATCTAATAGCAACTGTTAAGTACTTGTATTGATTTTGGCTGGAATAGAGATAATTTTGTTCATAGAAACTCCTTCGGTACTATGTCCTGAAATTGTGACCAAACAATGTTTGCAGCACACTGTTGTTTCGTCTGTTGCTGTATAGCACCTTTACAGCAAGGCCTTCCCTGTCGCTCCCACTGCACTGCCAGCGAGGAGGCTGAGGGTGAAGGAGGAGTTGGAAGGGGACACAGCCCAGACAACTGTCCCCAGCTGACCAGAGGGAAATTCCATGTCACATAATGTTGTGCCCATGAATAAAAGCTAGGAAGGACTTTTGCAGGTGACTGGCTGGGCAGCAGTGCACTGATGAGAAGAGATGACTTTTGTATCGCTGATTTTCCTTTGGGTTTCTATCTCGCTTTTTTCAGCCTCTTTATTTCATCCAACGAGTTTCTCACTTTTGCCCTTCTGCCCTCTGAGTGAGGAGCCGTGTGGGGTTTAGCAGCTCACTGGGGTTCACCCACACCAGGGCTATAAATATTTCCACTGATCAATAGGAGTATTCTGGTATTTGAGAATACTGATGTTGATTATGCTCATCAGGCACAGCAAAAAATAAAAACACCTCCTTCTAATGATTGGAGTTTTTCATAATCTTCATATTAGTACAAGTATTCATCATTACACATTATAATTGCCAAATAGATCTTATTCTACATTTAGCTGATTGTTTCCTGTTAAACATTTGCAATACTTCCAGGTCCTGCTGTGATGTTCACAGTGTCACAAAAGAGGGTAAATCGCATCATATTTATTTATCTTTTTTATACTTTTTCACCAAAAGACAGTCAGCCTGAACGAAGTGGCTCTTCTTGCTTTAACAGGTCAAGATGGAAGCTTTGAAAATTAGCATGTCTGCTCAGCAGGTTGGCACTGTATTTTGTAAGGGGCACTATAAGAATGGTACTGGTTAAAAGAAAGTCTCAACAGAGAGGGTTAAAGAGTGGGAGGATCCAAGATCTAGCTTAAACACCTGTAAAAAGTATTTCAGATAGTAACACTACTGCAAGAAAATCACAAAGTTTTTAGACCGTTTTTTTCAGTGACTCCATTTCTTTCAGGCCAAAAGATTTAAATTCCAATCCAGATTGCAAATCCAGAACCAAATCCAGAACCAATCAACCTATGTGTACAGCCATCCTCTCCTGGTTTTGATGGAAGATTTCTTTACCTATATCACTGTCCTTTCCATCTCTTAAGTTTTGTTATAGAAAAGGTGAAAATGATATTTTTTTAGTCTGTTGTCTCCCTTTCTACTGCAGAATGCTTTAAAACAAACAAAAAACCAAAATCCAAACAAAACAACCAGCAACAACACTAAAAAAAGTAAAACAAAAATCACACCAAAATAACGAAAACAAAGAGAATCAATTACACCAAAGTAATGAAAATCAAGAAGAGACATAAAAGATGCACTTGTGCTTATTAAATAGTCCTGCTTCTGGTTCAGTGATGGTCCATAAAACACACAGATTAAGATGAGTTGCTTTCTCCCATAACCAGCCTGAGCTGAGGGATGTCAGGTTGGGCACCCGCACCCAACACAGACTATGATCCAGAGGCCTTTAGTTGGTGGAAAGAAAATTATCTCTGATCCTCTCATCTGAAGAACAAAAATTTCAGCGGGCCAAACAGTACCCTAAACAGATGACCTGATGCCCCAAAAAACTTATGTGAGCTTCTCTATCTCTCCATTTGTGCCCCACACAACCACCCATCCTATCCCTTACTTGAGGTATGGGCTCTGGTTGGACCGTCACCAGCAGTGACATGTTCCTCTCAAAGATACCTATGAGAAGTTGGTATTTTCTTCACACAAAAAAATACTCTGTCTAAAAGTTCTTGCCAACCTTTGTACAAAATCATCTTAAAAACATTGCGGAAAGCCGCTGCTAACCAATGAATGTTGATTAAGCACTCAAGTGGTTATTAATGTTATTATTACAGCTGCTGGTATTATGAAAGGATTATGTTAGTAATTTTTCAGGAAAACAGCATCTGCAGAAAATGCCTTCTTTGTGATCAGCTAGGAAAAACTCTCAACAGGTGTTAAAAATGGCATACTACCACTTGCAGCACCTAACCTTGTCACTTTAAAGCCAGTAAAATGTAATTGCCTCATTGCAAAATTATGTAATGAATCAGAAATAAAATAGTTCACAGAAGGGGAAGGATTGATGGCGGATGGTCAAACTTTCTGTCTCTGTATATATCACTCAAATTTAGAATATACCTCTTCACCTACTCACACATCCTGAAGGAAGTTTCCTGATGTCATTCTACCTGATCCAGAGCTTACATTCGAAGATTCTGAACCAAAACCCACTGAAGCTCATGGGAAAACTAATTCTATGGAATTTCAGGGAGATTTTGACCAAGCCTGGAAGTAAAAACCTGAGAGGTTTATTTCCAACAGCAAAAACCACAAGCAAGTTCCATGTGAACTTTTCTTTCTGTGCCCCTGCACAAAGGAATCTGGCCTGTTCACGTTCCTGTGCTTATTTCTTTCTATTAACACAACCCTGTGTTTATTTTAATGTATCTGATCACTTATCCTCATATCTCTTCACTTTATTCTCTAAAGATATGACTTCAACAACCACAGTTAATTCAGTGGCTGTGAATCAATGGACAATATCGCACCTCAACTGATTTAAAATTTCACTTGTGTGTCATTGCTTCTCAGCTTCTCTCTTACAAGACTGACCACTATACCCTCTGTTAAGTGCACAGATTCGGGAATGGAGTGTTGTTACATGACTCTTACACTCACCTCTGTTTAACATTCAACATTAATGAAATATGGTTATTCTTGACACTTATGCCAATTGAGATTTCTCCGGATTCTCTCTGAAATTACAATTTATAAATTTAATAAATGCTTCATTAAAGTTATAAATTATTTGATGACACAACAAATGTGTTAGAGGAATTGCCTTTCAAAAATATCATGTAATGTACATTTTGTACCGGGTAAATCAATTGGAAGAGCACGTTGCTGATAAAGGACCCCTCCTAAATGGGATTAATAGCACAATTCTATTTAAAAAGTGAGTTCCAGATATGAATACATATTCGTTTTGAAGAACTGGCATAATAGGGAAGCAAGACCCGCAGAGATATTAACAAGTCTGCCACTAAAGCGATTTTGACTGTTGTATTTACAAGATGATCTGTAGCCGGCCATGGAAATGATGACTAGAATACAAAACACCAAAAAAATGTCTCCCAAAGTTGGCACTACACGTGCTATGCAAGACTTGAGGGGGATGCGAGCAAGTGCCACTGATTCCAGAATATTGCAACAGTGAAATGATTAACTCCACCATAATAATAATGTTCTTTTAATGCATCTTTCAGGGGTGTAATTATAACTAGTATTACTAAAGTGCCAGCTGAGACCTATTATTCCTTGTACCACGTGCTATGTTATAGACACAATAAAAGAGAGCTACTTCATACTATTACAGTATCTGGATACATGTCATCCCCTGCATGTTCGTGCTTCTGTTTGTGTGGGAAAGGCACATGCTAAATGAGGGACTATCATGAACTTTAACTAGTTCCAGGATCTGGAAACTAAGAGATCGAGGTTATACTACAGAGCACGCTTGGACTGCTGCAGAATAAAAGAGGGTTTTTTTTTCTAGCTCCATTCTTCATCTTTTACAGAGACTAAGCAAGTGTTAGTTTTCCTTTTTCCAAAGCAATTATATGTTAATGTTCATTTTTCTAAAGCTTGCAGAGAAATGCTGTAAGATTAAAACCTAAATGCTTTCATATGTTAAAAAAAAAAAAAAGGAAAAAAAAAAGAAGGAAAAAAATCAATAAACTATCCAAGGGTCTGGTTAGTCAGCCAACAAATCCAGCTGGGGTGCCTGATCCTCCACTGTGTAAATGCTTCCAATTCTACTGAAGGTAATAGCAACTCTTTCTGTGCCAGCTGGGGATTCAGCCCATGAGGCCATAAAGCAAACAGGGTAAAAAAATCCCATCAAACTAAACATAATGCATATAATTTGGACTACCTCTAAGGGCTCCCAAACTAATAAAATCTGAATTGAGAGCAAGGACACAATTAGCTCGATTTGTGTCATATTTAATTTTATCAATGATATGACTAATTGGCCCCTTTTCTATCTCTTTTCATTGTTTTCAGGCTTGACTCACTTCTTGCTTGTACACATGCCAGGGGTTTGATGGTATTGCTGTTCTTTGGAGTTAAGATCTGCAGGAAAAAAACATCTCTGTATTTACACCAGGGCTAATGAGAACAGAAGGGTGGATTCGTCGTTCCTTACTGACCTGCTCCTACAGTCACTGCAGTCGCTGGAAAATGAAACATTAGACTACCAAACTATTTACTTTTTGTTTGTTTTTAAGTACTCTGAAATAAGGTTTACTTATTTTTCTGTGCATGGCCACAGTGAAATAGTAACAACTGTTAAATGTACCTGTCTGAAAAACAGGAAATTTCTTTTCTATGCTAAGATCATATTGCTCCCTTCAATTCATCATGCTTTTTTCCCTCTCCCCTACTTTACAGTGTGTGTAAAATTCATACTGTATTTGAAAATTTGCCCCACTGTTGGTTTACATTCCAACATTTTGACAATAATGAAGAAATTATTTATAAATTTAGTCAACATCCTTTTTACAAGTTAGATTGCTAAATTGCTTGGTAGACATTTATTTTGAATGTGAACTCTTTAGGATCTTACTCTATTTGATTTCACCTAATATATATCATGCAGAAGAAACATAATATCCACTCATGAAACTAGCTTACAGATTGATTGAAATATTATGTTGCATTATGTAGTATGGGTAAAATACAGTTAATTAAAGGGAAAGGTTAGGACTAAATGAAATATGAACTCATTGAGACCTAAAATTTTATATATACAGAGCCTGATTCTAATTTACATGAGCTGATGCAAAATGTGAGTCACACAAAAACCAATCAAGCCACACCTCTAAAACAAGCACAACTGATAGGATTACTGCTTTAATTGCCTTGAAATGAAAAGAAAGGCTGTAATCAAAACCAAAGAAAGAAACATGGGTTACTGAAATTAAATTACTTCTCTACTTTTTTCTCTTAGTGTAACTATCACTGGATGCTGTTTCCAGTTCTGGTGCCCGTGCTTTCAGAGTTTTTCAGAGAGTGAGCAAAGAGATGGAGAATATGATTTATAACATTAGAGTTTTGAATGCAACTCCGGATTTATCATGTGCACCATTACACATCTAATACAGGCATCTCTAGATTGGTAGTGGGTACTACAGAGTCCTTCCATAGTTACTACTGGTCTTTCAGTGGAAAGAAAGAGTTATGTCCAGAGGGCAATAGTACCAACCTAAAAATTAATCATCCAGTGGGTGGATGCTATACACCTGGAAATTAATCAGAGACCAGTATCTGTAAAAACATCACATTGTTTACAAAGAAAAAAAAAATATAGAAGGACTATAAAACATATGGAAAAAAATGTTACAAAAATGAATAGTTGGAACTGGAGGTAGAAAAATTAAAATCAGTAATTCAGAAATAGTAATTAACTGTTGCAGCAACCTGGATTTTTTAACAAGTGTTCTAATTCTACTGTGACTATTAGACTTGAAATAGGAATGAACTCAAGAGTGAATGAAATTCTATATCCCATAAGTTTGGTTAAACAGCTTTATAATTGACTGTCACCAAGTTCTTTCCCTTCTTTCCAAACAATTAAAAATATACCTGTTCTGTACTTCTTTCCAGACATAAAACCATACTGGAACCAGATGGGACCTCAACATGCATATTCTTTTGAGCCAACAACAAATTCTGTTCTTAACGCTTTTACTGTCTGTGCTATCTCAATGCTAGATCCCATATACACGTCATAGACAGTAAAACAGAGCAGAATTCTGAACACAGACAGCGGACACAGACACAGCAATAATTCCTACATTAATTCCTATTTCATTACAGCTGAAGCAGATCGCTTCTGTGTCTCTTTGTGCCATGCTGAACACCGAACATAAGGCCTTGGGAGTTAGCCTTTCCAGGTGGAGGTTCCCAGAGCACGGCACAGACCTGGCTTGGTGAATCCAAACCACCCACTTCACGGCATTTGGCTCCAGAATGTGTCCTGGGAGTGGGCCGAGGACACTGCTGTTCTCTGCCTGATCTTGGCATCACCTGGTACCACCTCACAGCATGAACCATGCCAAGGATGATGTAAACCTGGCTCAAGAAAGAGGGAACCACAAGAGCCATCGAGCCATATACATTCCACACTCACCTGTTGAGAAAGTGTATGCGAGCCCTAGACTTCCCAAAAAGAGGCATTTTCGTGAAGTTGTAGCACCATTTTAGAGAGAAAAAAAAAAGCTATAAAGGCACTTCTTTAAAATGGACCATGAACAACACCACTAAAAATTGGTTTTGCACTAAAACAGTGTAGAGGCAAAATTCACAGAAACCTGATATTTCTCATAGACTTTCCAGTTTACTAACAGATCAGTCTGGAGGTTGGTCTTTTACATGACCGAATCAAAATCCACTCTGAAATTCTGTGTTCATAAACTTGGAACATATTTTAGCGTGGCTTATTTTGGCCTTTTTTTGGGGGGGGTTCGTGTTTTGGTTTTTTTTCAAAGTTTTCTAGTTTTATGTAAAGAGATTGACACTAAAAAAAAAATATTTTCCGAAGTGTCTCAATACTGATTTCCCAGCTTCTTCTACAATTCTGTTAATTAAAGGTAAATTAAATCCAACCATGTCACCCAATTACATCCACATTGTCCATTTTATTACATGTGTCTAGGCTGACAGCATAAAGAATTGCCTTCAATAGAAGAAAAGCAAATTATTCTCTATTTAAACTGCTGGGACGGCATTTTAATTCTTTAACACTTGATAAGCACTTAACAGAAAAGGACAAAATTACCTTAAAGAATCAAACCTTCTGTTTTTCAATTGACTTCAGTAACATGAAGCTTTTTAATTAAGTACACCAGAGCAGTTTATTGCTTTAGCTGGTTCTCTGTACCTTTGAGTCTTCTAAAGTATAAACCCTTTTATGTGGTAATAACATTCCATATAGGTTTTCAAACAGCATAAAGGTATTGCTTTAGCCCATTTATGCTTAGGTCTCTGCATCTGTTAAGTAATTGCTTTTTTTCTTAAATGAAATATTAGAAAGCTAGAGCATGTACTTTGTATGTATAGACACTGTGGATAGTGTATAATAAAACCATTCATGCTGTAATAATTAAAGCTGTGTCAGCATTTTCATTTCAAACTCCATTTTTCAAGTATTTATAATTCAGCCATAAAAAATTGTCTTGGACTCTTTCCACTACATCTGAAGGCCAAGAATATATATCCATAAAGAAGTTTACAAGTTTTGAACACTTGTTTTGCAGGTGCAGAACTGAAAAACAGTTTTGATTTACAAATGAAGTTTGACAAGTAGCCACTGGCATTTTCAAACCCAAACAAATCCAAAACACTTGAGATTATCAGGTTCATAAACCCATGCTCTCTGTGAGATTGTATTAATTGCTGCAAATGGGTGTTGTCATCCCTCATCAAATTTGTGATTGGTCATGAAAATGCTGGTAAATGCTAACAAAAAGTAAATTTGTAGCCTACAAGATCTTAAATCTAATAATGTGGAGTGTGATTGACATATTATGAATGCAAGTATATATACATTTAAATCTTTGTAAAGGCGCTAAATAAAAACCGTATGCTAGATCCGTGCACTATGGAAGTCAGTGTGAGTTTTGGCAGAATTTTCCCTCTGGAGACAGCAATTATCTGTTTTTTCACCAGTCCAATCCAGCTTGGGCATCAGCTGTGTCTGCTCTCCCACAATACCCTGTTAATGTGCCTTAAACTCGTGTGAAGGGAACCATTGCAGTGATAACAGAGTAGCTCACTTGACATATCATTAAACCTTTTTCCTGCTAAAATAGCTACCAAGTAAGGTCACCTGGATGGAGTTCCTTGTAACAGGGCAAATGATGAACCACAAGTAATTCCACAAAACAACAAACAGGGTTTGTTTAACTTGGTATATCCTTGCCACTTCACCCATGCACTCATTAGCTTGTGGATATTTGGCCTGTGAAGATGTGGAAGCACTGATCCATGGACCATCAAGCTTTGCTGGCATGCTGTGTCCTTGTGGATGCGTAAGGAGCCCTGACAGATCTGTTCTCTGCAGTGTTGGCCATCTGCACAGCCTTCTCAAATCTCTATTTCATCAAAAGCAAATGAACGCCAGCTCTATTAAATTAAGGGTGGGTATTTTTTTCCCACTAATAAAGTTGAAATTGTGATTATCTGTTACTTCTGTTCTATTGTATCCTTCTCCATCCACACCATAATGCTGTATCACTTTTCAGCTGCACATTAACCAATGGAAGATTTGTTAGGGATGAGTCTTTGTCTCACTGATTAAACAAACCAAAACCGGCTTTTCCCCACAGAACAAAAAACTCTACAAACCAGGCCCTTTCTGCTTATTGTTTGGCTCAGAGAGGCATAAGTCTTCATGTAGCAACTCTATGATCCAAAACTTGACTATTATTTTTTTTGTTTTCATCTTGGTTCATGTGAAATATTGTGAAAGCTGTGTTTCAGCTGCTTAAGTGGTATTTTTAAAGCATGATGCCCAGGATCATGAGGTGAACGTCCCCATTTTGTGATAGGGTAGGTTGGACTAGGAAACCTTTTCAGGACGGTGCTGAAAGACTCTACATGGGATAGGATGTGGCATTGTTGGTGACATACTCATCTGTAACTTTTGTGCCCTAATAGAGAGCCTTTTATCTGTCTTCAAAATCTTTACTAGGAGAACAGGTATACCAGGCACTGTTCTCATTCACTCTACTACAAGACTTACTTTGGAACAGGAATATACTTGGGCTTACTAATAAACTATTTCTTTAGGAATTTTATGAAATAAGATTTAGAAAAACAGGGATTTTCTTCCTCACATTGCCACATCATTGAAAAGAAAATCTGTTTGTGCGGATTCATAGAGCCTATGATTTAAACACCAACATTATTAAAACTGTACCACATGTCAGTGCCCCAGAGGGCACTATTGTCTATTTTCACTGTGAGAAAACCTACCAAGGAAAAAAAAGTTCCAGTGGAAATCACATTACCTTGTACAATTTCTATTTCCTTCATTTTATCATTTTAACGCAAGTTTTGAGGGTAACACTGGTGTTATTATACAGGTATGAGACACATCCGTGACATGCACTACAAGAATTTGCTGTGCTGATATTTCAAAGACTGGTTTACATTCGTGGAACTTTTAAAGTCCTTGCACTCATCAGAAAACTAATTTTTGACCTCAGCCCTTCCTCTGTGCAGTACTGTTGGCCAATTTGTCCCAGTTTTACAGGTTTTTTAATTTCAGAGTTGTCAGAGTAACAAAACGTGTAACTGGTGTTACTTTAAAACCAATCCAAATAAAAATTGTGCCCTGCTGGTAACTCCAAGGAAGAAAATGAGATAACACCTGAGTTGAATTTAAAATAGTAAATCCAAAATAAGATCTGAGGATAACCACAAAATAATCCTATTTTTGTCTAGCTGAGTATTTTTTCACTCTTACATTTAAAGGCAAAAACATATGAAAAATAAATTATTCTGATTCATGATTTCCTTACCACTGTTTTCTGAGGTTTTACACCAGAGTATAAGCTACTGAATCAAACTCATAGTCTTTGTGCATGGGATTTGTGCATATCATGGGGTTCATATATCTTTATCACCCTTTAAAGAACAGCCGTAAAAAAAACCCAGAAAGCCTTTCCCATTAATCATTTCAAGTGAACTCACATTTTTAGAAGAAGGAGAGAGGCACATTGGTCTTAAAATGCACTCCTTTGCTGTTTGTTTTAATAACATTTGCACTCCTATGCCTCATAGGGAAAAGAGGGTAGCATGAAGCTTGGCTCTAGAAAAGCATCATTTTCTATTTCTTCCTGAAATTTAACTTCCATGATTCCTGAATATTTGTACCCGCTGCCATCAGCAACTAAGCTCCTTTGATGATCAACCTACTAGTATTTATGAGAAAAACCACTTCACAATCTGGTACTAAAGTATCAGAATGATAAATCAGAACGACAGCATTATTTCATAAAAGCACTTTTTGCAAACATCTGCAAGTCCATATATTAAGAGCAAAATTATCAACAATCAACAAATCAACACCTCTTTACTGTGACATCACTGAGTTAAATAAGTGAAAAGAACAGCTTTATGGTATTTCAAGACTTTCGTGTTGATATAGAGCAGCAAGACACAAAATGTAATATTGTCTGAATACACCAGAAATTTTGACAAACTTTTTTTTTATACTTGTGATGATTTAGTTTTAATACAGACATCAGCAAGAAATCTTATTATATCCAGATTCCTTAAATATTTGTTCATCTTTAAATCAGACCTGTATTAAGCCTTTAAATCAGACTTGGTATTAAGCCTTATTTAAAAAGCATGTGTGGGACATTCAGTACCAAAACCTAATTATCACTGGACTTAAGCTTTCTAGATCAAAGGCTTAGTTTCTGTGGCAGTACCTAAAATGCCCTCTTAAGTAGCAGTTCATGCATCAAATCAGCATTGATACTTAAGGTAAGGAGAATGAAAACTAAACTATGTTCACTTCTACATAAACTCACAGAAGCAACCAAGACTCAGGAAACTAAAATTTGCAAATCTGCAGTGTGTTGGTGTAAATAATTGGTGTGATTTGATTGTAAATAACATTAGCAGTGCTTCCTAACCAGACCTGCAGCACAGTGGACTCACCAGAACAAAGATCTGAACTGTCTTAGAATTGATGTTTTCATGAACAATAATAATACAGATGAAAAGCAACTTTCATCAGTGATTGCTTACGGAAAATATTTTGGATTTGCGGAACATACATGGTTTGAGGTTTTCCTGTAACCCTAGCTAATGTCCTGGTAATCTTTTGATGCTCATCAGTAACACATTGTTATGCCTATAAGCACTTTTTCTACATCTTTTTCGGTTTAAGACTCATTAAATCTTTAGCAACCATGAGTAATAGTATCAAAGAAGATAATACAGGATTCATTGTGTCATACAATACCTATAGCTTCCACTACACTAGCTAGTGGGAGTAAAATTAAAGCCTTCTGCTGAAAGTTACAGAAACAAAAAAGATGTGGTTAATGTTTCTGTCTTCAGTGAAGTTTTATTAGTAAACATTGTGGTTAAATAATGTCTATTAATAAAATTTTCAAAATTAATATTGATTTATTAGCAAATTCTTTATTATTATAGTTTACTGAAGTATTAGACACTATGCCTCCATTATAAATTTGAAGTATAACTGACAATTTGCCATTGGGCTCTTGCTTGAACTTAGAATTGATATAGTGAAAAACCTCAAATGTCTTTGCTGAAACTAAGCCTCCCAGGGTTGTATTCATCCATTTAAACAAAAGGCCTAATGAAGACAAACTTAGATCTGAACATTTGAGTGAATACTGTGTGCTTTAAAATCAGGGTATTTTTTTCTAAATCCTGATGTTTTTTTCTTTTTTCTTTTTTTTCCACACACCAAATTAATTGTAAACGTGGATGGTATAAAAATTACAGTAATGGACGTATTGCTGCAAAGTACACTGTTACCACTAATTAACACCAGAAATAAACACTGTTACTCAACATACTGCTCCTTGCTCTTTTTTGAGTAAGGGTAATGACAATCAAGTTTATGCGTAAACACAAAATTTACACATATGAGTTGTACCTGGGGTCAGGGGTAGGCTTTATAGTATGGAAATGCCATATTTTATCATGTTGAAATTACTTTATGCACTGAACCCATCATAAGAGGTCTTGAAAGACCCAAAGCTCCATTTCCAAGTGGGAAGAAAGGATAGGATGTAGCATTTCTTGTTAGTATATCTGTGTATATGTGTATGTGTATATAAGAGAGACAGTAAAGAGAGAAAAGAAGTAGATTAGGTACTTACACTGCACATACTCAAAACCCATAGTCATAATAAACAAATGGGAAGAAAAGGTATCACATGATCTTGTTTAAAATATTTAAAAGTTGTCCTATTGCAAAAATGCACTACAAAGTAGCAGATGATATTGTAATTTACATGCAAATGCGTAACATTGAAATAAAAGAATTACATTAAAGCACAATAGTTACACAGTATGTAAGATCAAAACACATGACACCTTTTTAGTTTTCTTGAATTTAACTAACCAGCAAACTGGGATAAATTTTGTCTGGTGTGTTTATGTAAACAGAAACTTACAGGTTGGTACCATCATCATCCTTTTTTGTTCCTATCCCTAAATACCCTATGGAGGACTGGGTTGTATTGAAAGCAAAGAATAAAGTACCACTCCAAATTTGTTAGAATAGATGTGAACGTGACACAAACAATGTGTACCATAACTCTGTCCCCTCACTGGTATTTGGTTGTACCTTAACCTTCCAGCTATACTGTGATATCTAGGGCCATGTTTTACACTAGTATTATGTATGGATTGTGGCAAAGTTATACTCAAGACACATACATTATACATGTGACTTGAGGTAAGCAGGAATGTCTTGTGAACACGTGCTTTGTAAGTGGGAAGGAAAGCACTGCTGACTATGGGTTCGAAAGTCTAAAAGCCCTTTTTCACTGGGTTAAATTTGCGAGAGAGAAAAGGCCTACTGCTATTTATTAGTTATGCTATTTATTCGTTCTTTGAAAATGACTTTCTATTAATCACAGCCTGACCTTGCCATTATGGGGCAGTTGCTGGAGCCAGAGAATAACTCCACTACTCAAGTGTAAGGAGTGAACTGCTCCAGTATTCATGCACGAGGGGATACACAATGAAATTAGATTCTCTCCCTGTAGGGGGTAGACGTTGACCACTGTCTGATGCCAGCAACTACAGGTCTAAATATTTCTTCTGAGGTGGTTGTTTTACTTTCCCAAACTTTCAACTTCATCCCTTTAAATTGTATTTAGAAGCGTGGTGTTAACAGAGTGGATGTTTTGCAGCAGCAACATCAGGCTAATGGCTATTATGCACAAAGGACAACTGTAGCAGCCTTAAGCCATGCCTAATTAAAAGAACCATATATACTTGTCTGTCCAAGAGCAAAGAAAATAACTCTTCTGCAGAAAGGAAGACTATTGAAAAAGGTTTATAGACATAACTGTGCAGACTCATTTGTTCCACTTCCAGTGTTGACAACAGCCTCCAACCTGGGTAATGGTTTAGAATAAATTAAGTCTAAAGTGAGAAGTGTCATCTCATTGGATCCTCCAGAAAATAAATTCAGACATACTTCTTGTATGAATTCTTACACTGTGTCATCATCTACTTGAGATGCCGGCAGATCCTTTTTATACTGCATGTGTTTATTTCTCAGACAGAACATTTTGTATATGCAACGGACACATTCTTTTACACGGGCTGGCATTCCACCTGAAAGTCCATCACAGAAAGCTTGTTAATGTCCTTCAGGATATACGGTACAGTAGTAAACAGACTCCCAATAGCAAAGTAAATCTCTGGTAGGAGGCTCAAATAATATGTGTGTACTAAGATCAAATCTTGACTTCCAAGTTCAAGTGCAGTTTAACAGCAAATACAAAGTTGTAAATGCAAAGTAAAGGCAATTTTAAGGCTGCTTTAAACCAAGCATGAAAGGCTGAGTATTCAAAGTTGAGATTCTGTACATCTGGTTCTAATATGCTTCTTGCATTTTAGACAAGCAACCCTCTTTTCTTGTTTCAAGCTTTACTATCACTGTAGTTGATACCGTTTGTTAGTTTATAGTCTGGCAACATTCTCAGTATGTTTCAATTAATGGTTTGTTTACCAAAATAATGCAGCATTCTTTTTCACATTAAATGACTTCCCTTTTTAATACCTAACATTTCTGATTCTTGCTCCCTCCTTTCCCTCCTCAACCACCGCAGAAAACAAAAAAAAAAAAGAAGGAAAAAGAAAAAGTTTGAAGTATTTTACTTTCTTAATTTAAAGATTTTCATTTATACAGTTTTTAATAAAAGTGATTAAACCCTACTTTTGCTTAGCAATCATATATTGTACAGACACACACCTTAATAAAGAAATGGACCCATGTGTTACCGATATCATTAAATAGCTCGAGTTTCAGATAAGAAAGTTGCTTCAGACCAGCTGTATGGTCCGAGAAATGAGGCTGAAATGGCAGGACAAGGGCACAGTGTAAAATGAAACAGGAAGATATACACAAGGGATCTGCATGCAAACATTATTCTGCTTCATTTCTGCACCAGCCTGTAGAGGATTCCCTCAAAAGTAAACACAGTTAATTAATTCCCAAGTAAAATAAGTAAATACAAATTTTCCACTTACTGTGTGCTGTGCTTTGTCCATGCACTGAAGAGAAGAGACAGTTCTGCAGCGCTCACCTAGATCCAGGTTGCTTTCTAAATTAGTCATACATGTGAGCTGGAGGAAGCACAGTGACTTTTTAACTGTGCAAAGAGCAACCCATCTCCGTGCTGCTAGACAACCCTTCAGGACACAGGGCTGAACTTCAGCACAAGAGCACGGCATCTATTACGCTTGAGGCTCTACCATTTCACCTACACCTGGGTGGATCTATCAAGCTCCATCTCTATTAGGGCAGTTTGACTATGTGGTAGAAAGAAAAAAAAAAATAAAAAGAGAGGGGGGAGAGAGGGAAAGAGAGAGGGAGAGTGAGAGAAAAAAGGGCTTGCCGTTGTCACACTTGTTTCCTATTAAAGAGCCTTACGGTGGATTGAGTAATTGTGTACGAAGGTAGTCTGGCTGGCAGATGTGTGCAGCCCCAGCGGAGCACTCGATTCGAGGCAGATGGGTTGTACCAGGGCGCAAACAACATCGGAGAAAGAGAGGCGTGATTAAAACAGCAGGCCGCCGCTTTACAGTGCTTGGAAGTGGGGATAGCATGAAAGCTCCCAGGAACTGAAGCTCCCCAAAATGGGAATGGCACAGACATGAGCAGACTGCAATAAAATAAACCTGATAAAGCATGGCGGATGATCAAATTGGCTGAGTTATGCAACAATACTGAAACCCTGATCATGATTATTAATGAGCCTCTCTCCCCTCCTCCTCCTCCTTGCAGGCACTTACATTAGAAATACTCAGTTTCAAAGAACATGAGCATGGGTTTATTCAAAACAGAATCCCGGGCTACCGTACGGTCTGAAGCATCTTTTGGAAATGGATTAGAGTTACTTTGAGGGTTTTACATTGTCTCTCATGTCTGGTTCAGTTTAAAAGAAAAAGAGAAGCTGAACAGTGGGAGTGAATCTGCCGTTAGCAGTTATTTCTGAGAATGGTTGAAGCAGATTGTCAGAGAAGTGAACAAGAAAACCTTATTACAAACTTCTGTCTGACATGCATGGGGCCAAAATCAGCCCCAGTATAACCGCACCGGTATATGTCAGGGGTGATTTTCTCACGTGGCCTCTCCCAGGTTATTGAAACTTGGCCACAGCAGATGGTTGGAGAATCCCTGTTATCACAACAGTGGTTTGTAATAGTACACGTTAAACTCCTACGCAGACAGGAGAGAAGGGCTACTTGTACAGTACTGAAATGATCTCAAGTGCAGAGCTCCCATGTGTGAGATCATGTGTGCACCGGCTGTCTACTTTGAGGTTTAAGTAGAACTTAAATAATGCTTATCCATTTTTTGCTGGACTTCTACTCAGAAATGATGAGTCTGATACAATTCCCTCAGTGAATCTCTACTTCATTTTCTTCCCCTAACAGCGAAACATCCCACAGTGCAGTTGCCTGCATATGAGCTGATTGCCCTGGGATGCCTTCACGGCCAATGGTGAGAAACAGGCACTGCTAGAAGGCAGCTAGACTGAGCCTATGGAGGTATCTAAAAGAGGTTGAGTGAGTTACATCCTGTGCCTGTTGATTATTGTGGCATTTCCAATTTCAGTTAACTAAGGTAAATCCACCTCTCTCTGTGTCTGATCCACAACTGGTTTAAATCAGCATTGATCAGCATAATTACGATGTTTTATAAGAACTGAGATTATCATCATGCAGCCCAAAACAATACTAGTACAGTATTTTAGAATACCAATGTAGGATAGTATAGTACTTATTTATTGTGTATGGGGAATGCTGGTCCTTAATATCTACCAGCTGTTTTATCAGGACCTTTAGACAAGAACGGTTTATATACAAAATCCTATGGATATTTCCCATCTAAGCTCTTGTTATTAATTTTTCAATAAGGCCCATTCATATCCAGGTAACTGAAACAGCAAAGGAAACATAAAAAATGGGCAAATATTTTTCTTTTCTTAGTAAAGTTTCTTTTTTTCCCACATCCTAGAATTGTTTCTCAAGTGTGTATTTTTCATTGCTCCCCCAGGTTAAGAAGGTAGATTGTTGACATGTTCTTCTCTCAACCAAGTTCCTTAGTCAAACAAAAGAAATTTAGGAAGAGTTAGGGATTAATGGGGTTTAAAATGCATATATGAGAGTTTCTTCTACCTAAAGTTAGAAGAAATCTACATTTAAAGCTCACCAATTCTTCAGTTCTGAGTCTGGCAGAATGTCGCAGGCCTCACAACACTGAACAGTTTGTTGCTCTTTTGATGCCTACAGTTTTGGCATTCTTGAGAAGTGAAGGGTTTGCCTTCAACCTTGAAGCATTTGGTTAGAATTCTGGTAGAGTACCCTTGTTCAAAATGGATTTCCAGTTTTCAAGGCAATGAGAAAGATTATAACACACAATGCCACTGTCCGGCTAACAGCAACAGGCTAGCTGGAATTAGGTGTTTTAAATATCTGCACTTTTGGTGAGAGAGAAAAGGATTCCCTGGCTCAGATTTAGCATGGGAAAGCTACACTATTTAGTCTTGTAGCTGAGCCTCACCAAAGGTAACAGCGATGGAAACTGTCACTTTTTCTATTTACCGCAGACTGTTTAATCAGAGACAGTTTAATGAAAAATACATTGGCCATCTGTGACAGGTTGCAGAGATGGATTTGGTCCCTTCAGGATGAGAAAGGACTGGACCAAGGATCAGTGTATTTAAACACCAGAAGAGGGTTTCAACATAAATATTTTAGAGTGGAAGGCAGCTCTGTTACAGGCATAATTTCTGCCCTTCCCCTGCTTTCTCTGACCTTCTGAGGTAGAATCAGTGGACCCACACTTTCAGAGAAATAACCTAAATGAAAGAAGATACATAATCTGACAAATAAACAAGGCACCTCAGATACACAGAAGGAGGTGTTCAACAATGATCCCCTCTTCTGTTCACTGTGGTATCTCACTCAGCACACTGGGTGCTGAGGATTACATTCTTAGTTTCTTGGGCGCTGTGGAAAGGGTCAGAGTGTGTGCACAAACAAAGAAGAATAATGCTGTTTAGCTCTAGTAACGTCTGTGCTTTCAGTCAGCTCCACATCCAAAATTATACAGTGTTCATTTTCTGTGCTAATTCTTTACCAACATGACTGACCTGTGTAAGGTGTAGGTAAAAACTTTCAGGGTCTTTGCCTCCCCTGTACTCATCATTCAACTACTGGGAGACACTAGGAGACAGCACTCTGCTACCTGGAGAAGTTATTGACATATTTTGAGTTTTTCTCATGTCTTTATGCAAAAAAATACTGTAGCTATTATTGAGGAACTGCTGTGGGATTCTTACTTGTACTTTACACTTTAAATAAGAATTTTCCTGGGCAATCTGTCTTTTGCCATGTAGTTCCTGGCATGTAGTTTTACTTGGCTTCTGAGAAGAGAACCTTCCAGAGTAGTGGGGCCTACTCTCCTCCCATTTACAACTCACTGACTTCAGGATAAGTCCCTTCCTGATGTCTCCAAGAGTGTTCAGATGGCTCTGCTGTCTATGGAACTGTTACATGACCACCCACTATTAAACAGATGTTCCCTGGCTCAAAATATAAATACAGTCTCGAGTGTGAAGGTGGCTGTGATTTATTTAGGTAACTGTGACCTTGTATGGAAATATTCTCACTTTTTTCTTTTTGGCAAAAAAGCCTTTGATTTTCCCATTTTGATTTTCTCCTGGGCTAGAAAATGGCTTTCCCTTCACATATAATTATATTGAGATTTACCTGAGTTACAAGATGTAGAAAATGCCTTCTTCACAAAAAAATAGGCTGAATAAAAAAAAAAGAGGAAACCCCCCCCCAATATGTTTCAAAACTGGGTCCATATCCTCCCTTTAGTGAAACAGTAACGGCTGCCTCTACTGCAAACTAAATGACTCAAGTGTCTAGTTTAAAAAATCTAATATTCAGTCAATATTTCCCATGTCACTGACACCTACCTAGGAAAGGTCACAGAAGCTACACAACAAGAGAGCAGGGCCAACCTCCTAGGCTTGGTGACTGCTCCCTGATACCAGTGGTGGAGAAGCCTGCATGACACATCTTTCTGCCACAGTGTGCGTGTTAGACCAAGCTCCCTCCAGCAGTCCTTGAATTTCAGGTTGCACACTGAATGAGTACATCTATGTCCAGCAAAGCTGTGTGTTTTTTTCGGAAGCAGTGAATTAGTGGGGAGAAGGATGCAGAAAGCTGTAATGGAGGAAAAATATGATGCTGGGGGGCAGATTTCAACACTGCCAGAACAACTTATCTCACCCCCTGCCTGCTCCTAAGCGGCCTGTGATGCATTAACCTGCCTTTTAGGATCCCATACAGCCCACACACTATTACAAACTGATTGCCTCTGACTTGGACCAGAAGATTTAAACTGCCCTCAAATTGGATTTTGAGCCTGGATAATGAGTTGTGTGTATTGGATGCAACCAAAGGGGGGAGGACAGTGCCCATAACCTTGACCGCCCCTTGCTGCTGCAGGAAGAGTTCAGGGCCAGGGCTGGGCCTTGGGGATGGCAGTCTCACCTTCTGTTAGTTACTTAAGTTTCCCAAGGTAATGTTTTAGAAGGTCTCTCCCCCTGATAAAACTCTGTTCATTTAACTCTCTTTATGTAAACTTATTGTTTTTAAATGAGGAACTATTCTGAACACCCAGACAGGGCAATTTATTTTCCCAGGTTTCTGGGTAAGGGCCTGAGATGATGTCACATAATTTTAGCAAGAATCCCTAGAAATCGAACCCAGGCACTCTTTGTTGTGAGACTGTTCCTGGAAAAAATATCACAATTTTGTAGCTAGTTAAGTAGTGTAGGATATATAAAGTACACTAGAACTCAAGATTCTTCTTGTGGTTACAAAATATGAATATTTCCTATTGGTGCACTCTGTGTAGCAAGGATTTTATAACCCTGGCTCAAATGTGGCAGGAGGTGGTGGAGGGGAGAAGATGCATAGACATCATGCAACCACACTTTGTGATCTGAGACCATGCCCATTCCAGTGAGTGAAATTGGGATTGTCACCTCTAAAAACAGTTACTTCAGGCATGGATGAACTTCAAATGGAGAGATCACTCAGGTCAGGGGTCTAGGACATGCTAGAGGAAAACCAGATGGTTTAAATGGTCTGAGAGTTAATAGAACAAAACTAACCAGTTGGTGTAAATATGGGTTTGAAACTAGCCAGATGAGTTGGGAATTGCTGAGTGTGCTGTGGGGGGAGAGGAAGGGGGAGGAGGAATGGTAATTAAAGCCTTCTTGCCCTGTTAGGAGAACAGTTTGCCAATGAGACATAACAGATCAGGCTTGGCTGCTGCTATTTTGCCCAAATCTTGGCCGGTCTGATATTTGGTCAGTGCTGAACCTGGAGGTGTCTTTGCTCCCCACTCTGAACAGAGCTGGAGGGTGGAGCTGTGGAGTGCAGGCACAGTGTGGCTTCACTTGTGGCAGCGGAGAACTGAGACAGTGGCTCACAGCATCTCACAAAATTTCAAGTTTTTTCATTTCTTACTACTTCAAAAGATGTATCAATTTGTCCAGAGCTTTCCCAAATACCGGGTGAATCTCACCAGAAACAGGAACTTAGTATTATTTTATCAAAATCTTCTCTATCAGCTCAACAACAACAGCAGTTGCAGAACAGGGTCTATTTCTGTGTTAATGCCTTTAAGCACAAAATGAGGGAAATATTTGTGAATTAAACACCTTAACGAGAAAAAACTGCATTACCCTTACAGATTACAGGACTTTCTAAAGTGTCTTTCTGCAGTGCTGTGCCCACTTAGAGCAACTGATTTTGTTTTTTAGTGAATTTATGGGTACACACTGATATATTTTTCCGGCTATATTAAAGGGAGAAGGAAAGAATGTTAACAGGGAGAACATGTTCATAAGTTTTTACTACTGTCTCCTAGTGGAGGTGCTTAGGGAATTACATCATGGTGAGTCGTTCCAGCAAGCGCGTAGACTTGTATTTCAGGTTGTTTTTTCAGCAATTACCAGCGGTTACTGGTAGGTAATAAATATTTCTGTAGTGACTTATTACTGGGCTTCTCAGCAGTGCTGATAAACGTGAGTTGCTCAGCTCTTGCCACAAACCAGTTGCATCAAAAAACCCGAAGCTCAGCTTTCAGAGTGAAAAAGTATACAAAGCAGGTTAGTATGTTTTTGGATTCATGCATCTAATCCTCTCACTCTTCCTTCTTCAGTAGCCCCTGTTAAACATATTTCTTTTCTGTGAAAGCAGCTGAAATCCAGACTAATAGGGTGGATCTAATCTGCATAGAGGAGCAGAGCCTTTTCTGTTAGTCCAAACTTACACATACCATCCTCTCCCTCCACCACAAATTCGCAGAAATGATACTGCAGACAGAAATGCTTCAGACCACCCCTGCAGCCTTGCCCCTGTATTCTTTCCTGATATGACTTCTGAACTGGACAAGCAGTGGAGGCTGGTGTACTTTTGTGGGGATATTGGGTAAGTTGCTTTATTTTATTACTCCTTAGTCTCACCACCTGTCAAAAGGCAATGATACTGTCCTCCAGGAAGGTGCTTAGAGATTTATGGATGGCAAATGCAGAACAAGAAGTCGTTTTTATTATTATGTTACAAGGTGGATCTTCCACAAGCTTAGTTAAATGTCACAAAATACATACTTCACTAAGGGTTTATGTATTTTTCAACAGTAATATACTTTCTGTAATTCTTACAGGATAGAGAGCTGCAAAGAGAGAGAAATTAATGGCCATTTCCTCACTATTTTAAATTAACATAGCTCTCCTATCTAAAAACTGGGATTTCCTCGGTGTTACTAGAGATAGGAAGAATTGTTTCTCTTTGAAGATCCACTTCTTTGATGTTATCAGGGGAAAATTCTTTTAGTCCTTTAGGTAATGATATTGGTATTTCTGTAAATAATATCATAATGTATAATTCTTCCTTAACCCTACTTACAAATTTTGCATTTATGAAGCTACTGAAGCTACATAACTTTGACTATGACTGTTTGTCCTGTTTATATGTAACTGTCAAAAAAAAGAAACAAATCTTGAGGCCTTTTTGCACAGGAAATTTCAAGTGGAAGAGGAAGCTGTTTCTCATTGTTCAAATTCTCATTCTACAATAATTTCACATTTTAGGATGGCATATTACATGTGTCATTTAATTTATGTCGTGGAACCCTACAAGGCAAGTGCAACCTATTTAGTAAGTCCAGATTTTGCTATGACCACAACTTAAAAGCACAGGAAGTTCAGTTTCTTTAACATAATATTTTTTCCTCTCTCTTCATTCATAATTTAGTGTTGTGTTATTGCCTGGGTTCCCATAGAGGTTTCTCATTTTGATCCTTTCTACTTGCAGTTTCTACCAAATTGTTTTCCGTTTTTCTACTGACCAACCCTCCTTCAATATCCCCCCACTCTGTCCTCACATTTTGACTTTTTCCTGGTTGGAGGTAGTGAAGAAAATAAATCTTTTCCTGTTGAGGGTTGCCAGATCTTATTTTGGAACCAAAATGAACAACTTGAGGTTTGGAGCTTATTCCAAATTCAGCTCAGACTCCAAGAGGAATTGGTGGTTTGACTGAATGGGTTCAGATTCATCTCATCTGTGCTCAGATCTCATCACAGCTTCATGGGTTGGATCCTGAATCAGCCTTTTGCTTACTTTTCTAACAGTGATCTCTGGACTATGCTCATTTTTAAGAACTCTTACATTGCTATCATTATTTGATGTCATTCAGGCTTTTAATACAAGTTCTACTTCCTACTCCTTTATTCACTTAACCCTTCTCCCCCTCCTTATGTCCCAGGCATAATTTTGTCTCTGTTTTATGCTCCTATTTTGTCTTATTCCTACCCAAGCTTAAACTTCGATTTCTTACTCACTCGTATCTTGCTCTCTCTTCCTCAGGTTTCTGAATTGTTTTTCCACACACCATTTTCTCTTGAAACTAGAGCTCAAACCTCTACCTTTGGAGCTGAAAGAACTCCTTTCATTAAAAGCAATTAGCTGCATTGAATTGAGTGGACAGACCATGACATCCTCTCGCGGAGACAGAACACACTGAGTGAGAAACAAGACTGCGTGTGTGGCTCAGAGGGTATGATAGTTTTTCTAGGACAAAGAGGGAGCATCCTGAAGGACACTGTTAACTTACTGCTGTACATACTTCTAGGTGTGCAACACTTACAGGGACAGGGTGTTTTAAAAACACACTATTGTAGTAACATAGACACATAATGGACAGAACCAGGGCCACAATGTACCAGATACTGGAAACAGCCCTTTCCTGAAAACTTCATCATCAGTGGTTGTCAAGACTGTCAACAGGATGCTTTGAAGATTCAGTAAGTCATGCTATAATGGTATTTCCAGGAGATTAACTAGTATTATAAAATCTCAAGTGATCAGCCGTAACATTTGACTGCTCTGCAGCTATAACTTTCCATATGTAGATTCATGCAAGACGATCAGGTCTTCAAAATTAAGACACAGCACACAAAATATCAATAGATCACTTCCACTGAGGAAAATCACTGATGAATATGCCAACGCTCAGGAAAATCTTAAAGCTCTGTTCTTAACACTCATGAAAATGAAGATTTGTTGCAAGCCAGAGTGTGTTTATTCTATCTGAAGTTCACAACATCTTATGTTCCTGCAGTCTCTGTCTTTTTTAGTGCAAGATTCATCGTGTCTAGAGACATAAAATACTAGAATCACATAAAGAGGTCCAACTAAACTCAATTTAAGTGGCCATTTGAAAAAAACCACATATACAGATACAGGGCAAGAGCTGAAATGTATAGAATGAATTATTTTCAATAAAAACATAAGGAGTCAGGCACAAATTAATTGAAATGGGAAGGAAAAAAAGCAAAAAGATTTTTTGGTATTCAGTGACTACTTATTGCTATTTGCAACAATGAAGCTTTCAGCATGATGTATGGAAGAACTAAAATAGTAATAGATTTGGAAAGCACTGTTAGGATGATGAAAGCACTTTTAAGATTTTTGTTTGTTTTTGTTTAGTTTCTATTTACAACTTTCCTTGTTCACCCTTTTTCCCCCCAGTATTCCACAAAATTTCTTTCTCATAGCCAGTCTGCTCCACCATGAACGCTGCCACAGGAATGACACGTTCTCTAGTGGCCAGCACACCTACTGTACTGCCATGTATATGTTAAACAGTTTATTCTAGATTGAGATTTTGATGATTAGAAGTTCAGTCAAGGGGTAGGTAAGGTAAGAAGGTAGTTCTGAGATTTTTCTGAGGTCATCACCTTGTCTGAATGAAAGAAGTAAATGTAGAGAAACATAACTTTTTTTTGTACACTCAGAACTTTTATTGTGTTTATTTATTTTTCTTAGGCTAATGAAATTGGTACAGTTAATTTAGTTCAAATATTTTTTTTGTGAAAAATTTAGGGTCAGGTTTTTTTCCTGAAGAAAGTGTGCAACTTTTTTTTTTTAATATTTTTTAATATTTTTTCTTTAATAAAAAATTACAGCTTAATCTAAGCTTCTACCTTAAGACTTAATGGCACTTCAGGCCAGTATTAGTCTGACTAAATTCAAATTTACTGTTTCAGGATAGAATGTGTCTTTTCCACATGAAGAGAGATGTCATTACTATATTAATTTACTTACATTTGCCTCTTATTATCTTTTGTCACCCTTGCTGTTTTTTCTTAAATTAGTTGGCATCTTCTTTGCAGCAGAAGATGTGATCTTCCAAGCTCATCAGAGATTTGACAACCTCCCAGGCTCCTCTCTGTTCTTTCTTGTGTTATATGCTATCTGCTTTTTTTCAATTGCTGCTAAACAAAATTCAAACGTCTTCACACTTTTTTTCTGAGTGACATAACAGGTACTTCAGACCCCCTTGTAACTGATCCTCATTTTCATTACCTCACGCTTCTGAACACTGAATTGATTTGTTTAAATCAGTGTCTAGTCACACAGTTAGTTAAATCCTTTTGTACAAGCAATATGGTCAACCCACTCTCCTCATCCCTTCCTCTCCTACTACACTCCAAAGTAATACACACATAACAAATAGGAGTCCCAGACACGTTTAGCCATAATTCTTTGAAAGCTCTTCACAGAGCTTTTTCAGAAGGTCCAAACCAAATCAAATATGACTTTCTGGGGACTGTATTATCCTTATCTTTTATTGAAATACTTCTAATACCTACATAATTCCAGAGAAATATGAAAATACCAGGGAGAAAACAGCAAGTTAATTATACCTAGTTACATTCAAATAGAGCTTGTCTTGAAGGCTAACTTTGTTTCAAACTCATTTGCTAAATCTAAGCAAGATGTCAAAATTTCATCCACAGAGAGGAGAAAAATGATGGGCTATAAAGTGATGTTCCTCACACATCCAGAATACCTATTTTAAAAAGGATTAATAATCCTGCTAATAATCTGACATGCTTAGTGCTTTCTTCTGACTATAGAAGAAAAGTATTTTTAGATGGGACGGCCTCAGAAGTCAGCATATTCCTGTCCCTTCTTCACTTTTTCTGCCCTACCTGCCCAGAGCAGGTTACTTCCATGCTCTATAAACCTACTTCAGGCAAAATTCACCCTGAAAATTAAGCTGTAATTACCCATCTCTGAACTATCCAGACATAGCTCCATAGCTCAGTCAGCTCCAGGTTGGTTGCTTCCCTATTTTGGGATAGTAATGCACCTGTCTTCTCCTCTTGCAAACAGGTTGTGAAGATACACAACAGCTGACACCACTCCAATGACTGTATTGTCATCAACACAGTCAGTACTTTGTGTAAAAGAATCTGTTTCATAGTTTAATAGAGCCAAAACGTTCAAAGAGATAAGAGTAAACAGCGCATTCACTCATCCTAGAGTATTCGGTGCTCTTTTCCCTTCTTCCTGCTCCCTCAGAAGCTCTCATGCACATATTACAGTGTCCAAACAAATTGGAACCTCCTGCTCCAGCTAGTGTCTTGGCAAATTTCTCTCTTCCTGGAGCTCGTTCAGGATTTTCCTGGCTTTGTCTGCAACAGAATGGCATCCAGACAAACCCCCACCTCCCAAACCATCCTTGCTATGTAAAGGCAGCATTTAGGAAACTGTGACTAGGCATACGTGTGTATAACAAAGGCATGCACCTTTCTCCAATGGGCTTGATTTAAGTCTTAATGTACTCAAAGATCCTCACTGATATCAAGAGTTTTTCATTAGACCTATTATTGGCATATCTTTCAGAATGCAGACCCAGGAACCTGGAGGTAATTCTAAAATAATGCCATGATTCTTACTGTAAATTCATACAGCTTTTATTTTCTTAAAACCAAAGGAAAAAAAAAAAGAAAAAGAATCGTTTCAGGATGGTTTACTTTGAAGCTGGATGAGAGCCAACAACTACAAAATGGAAGACAGAGAAATGTGTTATGCTGAGCAACGGAGTAGCTCTGATCAGTAATCCAGATATCTCCCCTGATTGCTTAAGATCAACTCTTGATAAAAAAAACGTTGCTTCTGCTTAGCTCTGATGTGGTTTCAGATGGACGTTAAAGAACTCAGCACATTTTTTATTTTTTTTTAAGTGAAAAAATAAAGAAACAAAAAACAGGACAACTGATCCTCCCCAGGATAATCCAGGACAAAATTATTCTTTCCAGAGAAATAGGATTTAGTTTCCAAAGTTGTGGTTTAATCTATTTCTCTTTTTTCACCATGGCTGTATCATGTTCACCCACCGAGATGTAACATTACTGGCACTAAACAGTGTTCTTTATAAAGCCTGGGGGACATGCTAGGTATAAATGTCAGTCAGTCATATAAAAACTTCTGTGACAGCCTTAGTCTACTTAACCAGACTTCCCAGAGTAGCCTAATAGCTGAGTGAGGTGCAAATGTGTGTATGGAGCTTAGCCTTACAGATTAAATTGTTGATGGACAGTGATGAAAGACAAGCACGATCAAATGAGGCTTTCTGCTACCCCAGTGATTTAACCCTTTTAATTCTTGCCTCTGAGTTACTGTGATCCTGCATATATGTGGTTACTGGTGGCTCATGCTTTAATTTATTAGTATTGTTATTGCTATTGCAGTTGGTATTATTATTACAGCTATAGCACTTGCTGGCACCATTTTTTAGACAATACACTTATAAATGTTTTTAGTACTGTTATATGAAAATCAGAACAAGTTCTAAATCCCTAAGCAGGTCTTGAAATTGGGGGTGGATTCAGTCTTCCAAATTGTGGCTTTCAACTCATGTTTAGGGCATATACACTTTGCAATCTGAACAGATATAGATTTAATTTAGCTATCTTCTATACTGATAGGTGTTAGAAAGCAGACAATAGATGTCGGTCCTGTTGAGACTGCAGTGGGCACCACCCTGGTGACAACAGTTTGGGAACGTTACTAGTTTGTACAGTTTAGAGTACTAGTACTCCAGGCCTTCTGACCACTGACGCAGATTCAACTCATGTGGTATGATCATAAGAATAGATTTTATTTATTTTACTGATTAGGCTGGAGCAATCAAATGCAGGACTACTCTCTGAAAACTGGGTTAGTACCTAATCCACAAATAATTCAGTTATCTAGAGAGTTTGGTTGTTTCTCACACAACCTTGAACCTCCTATGAAATCCAGCCCTTTCCTCCAGCACTGTCTGCTACTTTTGTGAACTTCTTACATGGCTATCAGTTATGTCCAGCAATTTCTCATGTCATGTCCAGCAGTTCTCCATGCTTTGTTCAGTTAACATCAGTCCAGGGCAGGGCAAGCACCACAGCCCAGCCATTTGCCTGTAGCTTTAACAATAACATCTGATAACAAGCAGCGCTGTGGACTTCTGTGCCAGCATTACAGGTCCATCGGGGTTCACATGGCAACTCAGTCACTCCCATTAGCTGATAAAATGGGGACAAATAAAAAATCCATAATAATTAACGGATGTGCTGTTGTCACACTGACAATTCAATGTCACACAAGGGTGACAGTTAATTCAATGTCACAAACAGGGCTGGGAGAATTTCAGCTTGAAGAAAAGTCATTCCAAGTCAGAACAATACCCAGATCCCTAAATGATACCTTTGTCTGATAACTCCATTCTTATACTGAGTACAATTTTAGTCCAAAATTCGCAGCTCTCTCCTCTATGAAACCACGGGGATGTGAGACAACCTCCCTCTATGCAAAAATGTTGTAAATACTTCAGGTGAAAAAGATCCTTTCATCTCACCCAGGAGACTCTTCTACTGTGAGAGATATTCCCTGCTGTTCCTCTTATCTTTAGCTCCCTTCTAATGCTCTTTCAATTGTACTTTCCTGTATTTCAGCAAACAAGAATTCTTTTCCCCTTGTGTTTATGTATTTATGCTGTATGTGTATGGATTTAATTTTTAAAGCTAGCCAACAAAAGCACAGCACTCCTTAATCAACATCTGGCCTCCTATATTTTCTTTCACATCTGTGAAGTCCTTTCCAATTTGTCTGCATCCTTTTGAATAGTCCCTTTGCTGTAGTGCGATCACTTATATTCAAGGAGACACACTGAGATGTTCCCATACAGGCAGACCAATATCACATTCACCTAAGCCGTCATGTCGTGCTGTGAATTCCTATCTGATTTAAATATCTTTGAAATGTGTTATTTCTTTATTCTTTCTTTTCAAGTGATTGGGGTGTCTGAATAATTATGCCTTTGTACATTAGAATTCATGTCCAACTGAAGCTTATTTTATAATTTTATAATTTTTTTGACTGATATTTCTAATTTCTCACAATATCTTCTTTCTATTTTTCCTTTTTTCGTTGTTGTTTCCATCTGACTGTAGCATACAGTAGTAGATTTAATATTGTCACTGCCTGTTTTTCAAAAAATTAATGAAGATTTGAAAAAAACCCCAACTGAAATTAAAGAAGACCTCAGGAGAACATGCAAGAAAATTTTGTCATAGGACACCATTTTATGCCTTAACAAGTCTTCCATTCTTATAAAGAAGCCAGCATTTTCTCTTTTTTTAACTGTTGGTAATTATCCACTTCTCTAAGTAAGAAATTTTTTAGCAGGAAATTCGGCAGTGGTGTACAGGTTCTTCAATGATCAACACCGTAAGATATGAATTTATAGGAGCAGACTAAGAGCAGCATCTCAGAACAAAAAAAACCAGCCTAAATGTTATATCTGATATAGAATCATAGAATGGTTTGGGTTGGAAGGGAATTTAAAGATCACCCAGTTCCAATCCCCCTGGATAGGGACACCTTCCAGTAGACCAGTTTGCTCAGAGCTCCATCCAACCTGGCCTTGAAGAGTTCCAGGGATGGGATGTGCACAGCTTCTCTGAGACCTATTCCAGTGTCTCACCATGTTCATAGTGAAGAATTTCTTGCTGACATCTAATCTACTTGACCTTGCTTAGGTTTAAAACCGTTCTTCCTTGTCCTAGCACCACATGGCCTCGTAAAAAGTCCCTCTCCAGCTGTCTTATAGACCCTTTTGGTACTGGAAGGTGCTCTAAGGCCTTCTCTTCTGCAGGCTGAACAACCCAACTCTCTCAGCCTGTGTTCATACTACAGGTGCTTCAGTCTTCTGATCATCTTCATGGCCTTCTCTGGACTTGCTCCAGCAGGTCTATGTCCTGCTTTTTTATTAAAAAATAAAAATGTGATAGCATGACAAGAGTAGTGCAGACCTCCACAGGGAAAAAGTGCACTGTGGGATTTCCTGGCTTCTTGAAACTATATACTTATTGTACTTTCCCAAATAAAAGGTATTTGTGGTTTCATAGTCTCAGAACTCCTGTGTACTTGCAATGGGAGAAAGAACACCTGTAAAAGGTTAAATTATTAAATTCCTAAATGTTGGTGTTGTAGGTGGGGGACCAAGCCACCATTTATATTTGTTTTAGAAGGAGTCCCCTAGACAAGTTATAGAATCCAGTCCTGGTTACTACCACTAACACCTGGCAGGAGGTCTACATGTGCAACAAAAGTAAATTACAAAATTCCAGCACTTTTATTTCTTCATTCTTAAGTGTATAGATGGACACTTCCAACTCCTGCTGAAATTGGTAGGAGTTGTGCCTATAAGTTGTAACACAGTTTGGTCTTCTAACTTAGAAACCTCCTGAAAACATTTTTTTTAGGAAATGCCAACCTGCTGGCACAAAAGAGTTTGCCAGGAAACAGTCAATGTCAAATCCTCTTCCATGAAGGCTCAAGCAACTTTTCTGCCTGACAGCAATAAAAGTGCTATGTAAAAGGCTGTTTCATTTTCCTTTTTGGAGAATGTAAGGATTTGTATATGCACATCTATATGTGTACATGTGTGTGTGTTTACTCATAGACTTACATGTATATGTATACACTATATAGGCACTTAGTATAGTGGGGATTTTTGTTTGTTTTGTTTGTTTTTCTTTTTTCCTCCTTTCCTTTTTGAGTATCACTGTAGTAAAATATCCAGTAGCTTTAATGTTGTGGAGTCTGTAAACCTATGATTTTCCAGAGAATCTAGGATCCTGACTTGACTTGGTAGACAGGATCTGGATATGCATGAACTTGATGCTCCTATCTCAGTAACCTGAAGACAGTTGCCTGATTCTTTTTATTTTTGTGGAGCACTTTGTGGAAATAAAATGGAAAGTGACATAATGAGACAGTAAAAGACAGATTGATTTAATTCCCAACTTAAGAAAGAGACAGTTTTATCTGCAAAATTTGAGTAAATCTACAGTAACCTGTGATTATTTGACCATAGAAAAAGCCAAATGACAATTCAGAAGAAAGACTTGATGAACCCCTAATTGAATCAACACATACGGAAAACTAATATAGAAACTACTCATTGTTCCAAAATATACTGGCTTCATTAGTGGTTTACCTCATCCGCTTTTTACTTATTGCTAAAGGTCACAATTAGAAACATATTTGCTTATTTTGCTACTGCTTTTATCCCTCTTCATATTAAGAAGCTGAGACAAGAGCGCTTTATTTTTTTAAGGAACTTTCAGTCCACATGGTGTGAATTATTAACAAACTTTACTTATTTTTACTATAGACTCATAACTGTACAAACTTGGGTCCAATCTGGCACAAACATCATTAGAGGAGTCTCACACAGGCATTTTGCAAACCTTCTGTATAGGTGGATTTTCAGAGCAGTTCCTGATGTTTTTCAGGTGGACTTATCTGAAGGATAGTAAATAAAGGGTCTAAAGACACAAATATTTAAAACTGGAGACTAATTGTATGTGGAAGAGTTTATTCTATAGCAGTAGAGTGAAGAGCATCTGGATCCAGGTTTTCACGGCTGTTTTGATTCCAGTTATTGATTGAAGCTTCTTTCTGTTCCATATTCATGTAAATTACAGTGCAATGGGTCAAAATAACAAGACCCACTTTGGAGTTGTGCTAATATGCCAGCAAATTTAAACAGAAACAGATGGGAAATGGAAGATAATTCTGAAGCTCACTAACCATTTGGATACAAGAGATCCCACCAACATCAGCCTTTGTAGTGTAACATCCAGGCAAATAGCACTTATATGCCCTTTATAACACTCGCAAGTTATAGGATCTGTGTCCATTTTTTCCCATGTGTCATGCTGGAAATCCTTTTTATGCCATGTAATTGAAAATAATGAGGCTAAATGAAATACAGTAGCCTTAAGAGTGAAGAGAGTTAGGAACTCCTGGGGTTTGTAAGTTGTTGAATGTAGAGCAAATGCCCAAATTAGTGTTTCAGAAACTAAAAGATTTCAAACAGCTTTAAAAATGAAACCATATATGTGCATTGCAAGTGCAAGCCATTTTTCAAATATTTAGGTAGTATTTCTGTCAAAGTTTCATAAGTATTTAGTTTTAGAAACTATCAATGCATCTCATCAAAACATCCTTAAGCCAGTATGTAGTGTATTATAATGCAGCATGGCCATGGGCACCTTAATTAGTTCCTGAATTTATTCCTGTATGTGGTTTCAGTAATAAAAATTTTAGTTTTATCAGGTAGATGTTTCAAAAAAACTTAAAATATCATGATTGTTATGAACCTTCACAAATTGTTTAGTATTATTAGTTCCTGAACTGGGGAATTTCAAACATCTCTGGAATGGCAATGTCAAAAAGATGTAAGCAAAACTATAAAAAAATATTTTTTGTAACAAAAAAGTACACTAATACTGGCAGGATAAGCACTTAAGAAGTAATTCTTCTGTTAATCCTTGAGGAATAGTTTTTGAAATTTTTTTGAGAAAAGGAGAAAGGGTGGAAGCAAAATTTTTTTCTTTCTTCAACTGGAATTCATTTACTTATTTAACATCAAAAAATGCCAAAAAATAGGGAAAGGTTTTTTTCTTTTTAAAACTAAAACCATTATTATTGGTTTACAGAAAAAAAGGGAAAGTTATTTACTATAAAATGTCATTGGTGGAAAATCAGACAGCATTTTGCTGACTAAAATATAATTGTAAGCTTGTTGTGCAGAATTTACAGGCAACAGCAAAAAATAGATCCTTCAAAGGTCTGAATCATTTCAGTGGAGGATAAGCATGTAATCTAAGTTATACAAATTTTGTCCTCAAATTTCCCATTTCCAACCATTAATTGAGGAGTCACTGAAGACTTAATAAATAAAAATGAAAAATTGCAATTAATAATCTCACTGTAAATATTTGCAGTGTTGATATTAAAAAGTAAATTAAATGAATGCAACTCTAAGGTGAATAGACACATAAGGAAAGCTGTCAGGTTCCTAGAATTTAAAACAACAACAACAACCACTAAACAAAACACCCCCCCAAACTAAAAACGAACAAACAAACCCCCCCAAACACAAATTTGAAATATTAATTTGTATTTAAATTAGAATGTTCTTTGTCTAACATAATAATACACACAAATTAAAATGGTAGTGAATATTTATATGTTATATTAATTATCACATTTTTAGTGATGGACTGATGTTATCTTAATAATGTCATAATTGTAGAAAAATGTGATAGTCCATACTACCAGAGGTAAATTTTTCAAAGATATGATTTAATCACGTGTTATTTGTAAAAATAGTTTTGCCAATCTCATTTTAATTTTTAATTGTTATTTTATTTATTTTTCCTGATTCTTCACTTGCAAAAAATCCTATTTTTTTGATGATAAGAAGTCAGAACTCTTAATTTTCATTTGGTCATGGTTAAAATTGCACTTTCAAAAGAACTGAAATGATATGACTATTGTAGCATTTACGTCAGCTTAGTGTGTTTTGGTTTGAGGTTTGTATTGACTTTATAAATCTGATCTTCTTGTAAAGTCGTTGACTCCAGAACTAGTACACCAGCAAAAAACCCAGTAGTTTCTGACTTTCATGTTAAAGGTCATCATGTCTCACCTTTACTAGAAATGACAGTATGGCAACTGACTTAAAAATTCCATAGCTTCATATTTCTGGCCTATAAAGCTGTGAATCAGAAAATTACTATAAAGATTATCAGATTTTAAAACTTCATTTTTAGAAAGCCTTCTTTTTTTTTTTTTTTTTTTCCACTTTAAATACAAGGGAATTAGGTAAATCCCCTTCAGTAAGGGGAATCTGAAGCGATATCTGTGTAAAACACTTGAAATACCAGCAAATACTGTGTTAAATCAGGAAAGTAAGTGAACATAAGAAGCAATGTGTCTGTTCAACATTGTCCATCACTGACTGCCAATTTTGCTGTTCAGCAGTTGGTCAAGGCTTCTCTAGAACAATACAGAAGTGACTGGTGTATAAAACAAAGACAAACCTCCCGAGGGCGTTTTCGATGGCATAGGAAGATAATCGTGACTTACAGAAGGGTTTTTTACAGGTGATACAAAAGCTATCAAAGATTTCACACAATTGCTACACTCCAAAACTGAATTGGGGGAAAAAAGTTTTCATTCAAGATCACGTACACTCCAGTCATCCCCACCTGAGAACAGGTGTCCTTACTGAGAACAGACCACTACAGATCACTCTTCAGCCATATCTTGCACCCAAGCTGTTTGGACAAATAACCTCGTATGTAATTATTTTAAACCAGTGGGAATCATTCAAGACTCTCCATACTTCAAAAGAAAAAAATCCATATATAATTGTCCCTTGAGCACCCTCATCCTGTACATATTCTCCTAAGATTTGAGAGAACCCAGGATATTGCTTGCCAGTTGAGTTGGATCATGGCAAGTAAAAGATATTCCAAGAAGCACATATGAATATAAATGGTATCAGAGTGTGATTTAGAAGTCATACTTGAAATCTTTCCAAGTGCTGCAATTCCTCTGGGTACATTTATGCAACACCTAAACAGAGTTTTAGTCTAAACGGTGAATTTTTTATATTCTTTTCAAGTAGGATTTGATACCAAAAGCTACTAAAGTCAAAGAAATAGAAGACAAAAAGTAAATTCAGAGAAAAATAAGAAGGAATAAGAAGAGGGACAAATAAATTTCTCTGTAAGTGATAAATTAGAAGCAGAATAGACATATGATTAAAAACACCACTGCAGAATGTTTTGACAATTTACTTGGTTGCACTCTTTGTAATTTTATTGAAAGAAATTATAACACTGTAGCAGCCAGATTAAAGTCTATTTACTTTAATTGGAGATATATGAATTACAATCTCAAAGTCCAATTCCAACAGAGTGCAGATTTCTGGATTCTATAGAGTCTGGGGAAAAAGACTCTACATGAATGGAATTTTTAGATCAAATCACTTTTTTGATGGCAAAATATGAGTTTCAAAAAAATACCTTTTTTTTTTTTTTTTCCCCTCAGCCAGACAATGGACTTCTTGGCAAGAAAAGGATGATGAAATGAAATGAGAAATCTAAGACAGAAAACATGCAAAGTGTTTCGAAACAATTTAGGAACACAAATTTGCCAGTCATTCAGGGACATGTTTTTGTCATTTAAGACCTGGATCTAGAATTTGAGATTTAAATTAATTTATAGCTCTTTCATAGAGCAATTAGTGAGAATTGATTTTGATTAACACTTTAAGCAAGGACCAAGTGACCTGACTCTCATATTACTACTCTAATTTTCAACAAGGACTTCAGTTTTAATGTCTGTGTCTCATTGACCTATAGATTTTAGAAATTTCACACTGGAATTCTATTGATAAAGTAATGCATGTCTGGAGAAGGTGAAGAAAGTTTCTCTTGCCTTCTGCATGAGCAGAGCACAATATCTGAAACAATAGTTGTGTCCTCCTCATAAAACACAGTGAGCAGTTCATAAAAACAAAACTTCCCCAGTTACAATCCATCCATTTCCTGCTATGTCAGCACCGTTTCTGTGGCAGTGAAGTCTAGAAAAAAGAGCTCAAATTAATTATAAAGTTATTAGTAAATCTAGGAAGATAATATTCTCCTTCAAATGGTTATACGATCAGAGCTAACATCCAACTTTCACCATCAGAGTAGGAATTTCCTCATGCCAAATGATGGATTTTCTGTTTTCAAAGCAGAAGAAAGCTCTGCAAGACTATAAAATGGAGAACCATTTAAATTTCTCTTTTCTTTCAGAACAGAAAACAGTCATATAGGAAAGGTTCCTCAGGATAATCCCTTGGTGTGTTGGAATACTCAATGCAGTCAGTGTCTGTCACCACTTACTGCTCCTATCATTGAGGAGAAGCGAAGCAAGGGTCATCCGGCTCTAGGTAAATATCCACGCCTCAGTTTGTCATTTCAGGCTCATTTCAGCGTCCTTGAGGAGAAGCAGGCATGTTGAGGCAATGATTCATCTCATCTCAAACAAGATCTCCAATAATAAACCACATGATCTCCACTTTAAATGAGTTATGTGGCATCTAAACTTGAACGAGACAATATCACAGCCAGTGGCTAATGTAGCCATATGACAATTCTAGGATGTGGTCACCGATTTTCTGATACAAAATACTCTATTGCTGGCAGAAAACAGTGTAAACTGAGTGATTCAGCTCCTTGGCCCATGAGCTGACTTGCTTGCCAGCTATTTTGGGCCGTATTTTAAGCAAGCAATCACATATATAATTGGACCATATGCAAACAAGCCTAGAGAAATCATTGTAATCAATTCAATCAGTGTAATTATGTCACTTTGGAAGGACAGAGTATTTTTCCTATTAAAATGAGTTTAATTTTCATTACATCTCAGTTTAATTTCTTTTTATTTCTAACTAGAACATTCAACAACTTTAATTCTTCAGCTTATTTTCACTATGGATAAAATAGTAACTTTAAAAGCATGGGAACATTTGATTCAAAGCTCAGTAATGACAGAAGACAAGTCTCAGTAAAACTAAACAGATCTTTGATCAGGTCAATATAATTATTGCATGAGTGGAACATCTTTCATGAAGGACATGAGAAGCGAGACAGGAACATCAAAGGAAGACATGGATGATAGAACATGTCTTGATTTTCATCCTTGCACAGAGGACAGTTTTTGTTCATAGGTTTGAATTGTGGGTATCATTTTTTTGTGTCTCCAAGCGTTTTAGAAATCTAGCAAACTTATTGCATACCCTTCCCTAAATCCAGTTTAGGGCTGCACAATAAATGACATTATTATTACAAAATTCTCTTAATTATTTTTGGCATACACCCAAAGGAAAAAAAAACATGTCCTGGCATCTTTAATAATTCCCATTTGAATAAAACACTGAAAAGCAGAAGTAATATAATCCAGAGCTTTGAGTAATCCCAGAGTAAGTATACTTGGACTTTCAGTAGTTATTGCAACACATGAAATATTCCAGCTTTTCTCGGAGTCTTCTTGAAACCGGCTCTGTCCTTGAGGTGTCAGATTAACACTCCACTCAGAAGACAAATTGTTCATGGGCATGCTGGACATATGAGAGCCATTAGACAGTGTGATCTACATTCTTGAAAAATGAAAAATTCTAGGCAACATTACATTTTATAAATGCAAGATGTTTATTATTACTGCACTAGCAATAAATGTTTAGAAACTGGAGAGCGTTCACAATGATTCTGACTAGGAACATATGAGGATGGAGCCATTGAATTCTGGCATGAAATAAAAGGTCTGGAAGCTATTATGCATTTAGCCCTCTATGAGTATTTAATTATATCAATAGGAGAACACAATTTCTGTTGCGTGCTTTGTGATGAATGTCTTCATTTATTCTTGTTACAATGAATGATAGATGAGTTCAAGCCAGATGTGGGAACTCGTTTGCAATTTGCTCAAACTATTTTAGTGAAATTTCTTCTAAAGTTCACAGGACACCTCACTGAATGCCATGGGAATTAATCTGGTATATAAAATTTGATTTCTGCTTGAGGAGTGAGTTTGCTTTTGCTAGGCTATATGCAGATAACTGGTAACAAGCATCAAATGTTGTGCAGTTAACTGCTTTGAAGACAGTAATACAGTTTTTAATGAGAAAAATGGATTTCACCTTCAGAGTCTCCCATCCAACCAGTCATATGAAAGAAAGTAGTTGTTAAGCAGTTCAATAGTACTCAGCTTAGCTTGGTAGACGATCCTGCCAAAAGAAGTTATTCCAGGTAGGGGAAAAAAATCCTTGATTACCAATGATATATCTCCAAGGGCCTTATCGTTTAAAGGTTTTTGAAAAGCATAATGACATAGAAATTAACGGTCTATTCCTTGAATTTCAGTCCAATAGGATTCTTAATAGGTTATATTTCCCGTGATAAAGTGAAAACATACTTCACATTGTTGGTGTGAAGGCATGTACACCACACTAGGAAGCAAAAACGTGACCAAGGAATGTATGGTTAAGAAGCTATAAAACATAAGGGATGAATTGAGTCATTCAGACCTGCTGACAGTTTGACTTATTTTTTTAAACATATTGATAAAATCATTGAAGTTTAACCTGTTTATATATTTTACTTGTCTTTATACAGCAGGTATGTCCACCCTTTCATTGTGATTGTCTTAGGCTGTTTATCCATTCTTACACTTGATCCACGTCTTTCATTGTTGCTTCTCTTAAAAGTGATCAGAAGTGAGAAGTTAACTCATTAATACGGCTTTCTTACCCGGCGTGCACCTTTCCCATTTCAGATTCATTCTACTTCTCTCAGTAGACAGAAAGATAAAATGATATTACTGCACTGGAGATCAGAAGGAATTTTTTTGTGGTGTGATCTAATCAAACCTTTTGCTATTCAAATGCATCCAGCTAAAGGAAAGGGAAAGAAGTACTAAGGTGAAATTTTTAACCTTTTTTACCTTTCATGTAGGGTCTTCTTGTGTCTTAAATTCTTATTATATTCTATCCTACCACCTATCCTAACCTGAAAACCAGGCAACTTGAAAACTGTTTCAGAAACTGGAATTTGAGAGCACTATCTATGGAATTAAAATTTACATACTCAAATGACCACTACATTTGCTACCTTCTAACTTCAGAGACCAAGTTTAGTGAAGTATATCCAATTTTAACACCCAGGCTCCATCAGTGATCCAAGGAATAATTCTCAGTACCTAAGCTAGGAATATGCATCTCTCCAGTTATTACATATGCAGATCGGATACTCAGATACTCAAATATTGCCCATAAAATCTTATGATGAAAACTTGCAACGTGCTTCTCATTGCCACTGCTGTATTTACATTTTTTTTTCTGCTATGTTTTTTCCTTCTATGCAATTTCTAATGTAATTCTGTCTTATCCAGAAATCATGGTGTCTTTAAACAACACATGGATCTGACAGAATCAACATATGATAAAATGTATTGCCTTGCACTTTTTTCTCAAAGGCAATATAAGATATAAGAAAATGCAATCTGACTCCAGAAGAATCTTCCAACAACGTACAACCATAATATCTTATCTTTTTTAATAAATTATTACTGCTTACCAACAGAAGTTATGGGTGGGGGTTGTTGGGTGGTGTCTGTGTGCATTTCTTCCTCATTATGGTGATTCTTTATCACAAACAGAGGTGTACCAATGGTCTGTGGTAGTATTTCTTTCTATTGGTTTTGCCAGATTGTTGTTTGGGAAATATTTTCTGCTGCAGAAGGTGGCATCTTGCATCTAATTCATGGTCATGAATTTAAGGGTAGCATTTTCATAGAATCATAGAATATTTTGAGTTGGAAGGGAACTTAAAGATCATCTGGTTCCAAGCTCCCTGCCATGGGTAGGGACACATTACGCTAAAACAGATTTTTCAGAGCCTCACCCAACCTGGCCTTGAACACTGCCAGAGATGGGGCATCCACAACGTCTCTGGACAACCTGTGCCAGTGCCTCACCGCCCTCACAGTAAAGAATTTCTTTCTAACATCCAGTCTAAACCTACTCCCTTTCAGCTCAAAGGCATTCCCCCTTGTTCTATGGGTATATAACACCCCAGTCACATGCAAGTGGCTTCTTAAGGTCATAATTAACTCGTGGTGAAGAGATCTCACAGATGTTCCTCAGGTACTATGAGGTAGAATACAGAGCATATCAGTGCAGCCCAGGCCACTGCAAACCCTAGAAATGAAAGACCTTGCAACATGACAAAAAGGAGTCTCATTGCTGCAAACAGTGAAGGACGCATTTGGTTTCCATAACAAAATCACTGCTCAAGAACAGAATCTGACCCTGCCACCACTTGCTGTGTCTCTGGTGAGGTCAGCAATAGCCCAACAGAGCTTTAGGTACAGCATGAGGCTCCTGTCTGCAGCATTCTCAGCTAAGCATCCTGCTATGCTCTCATTTCCATGACTAGGACTGTATTTGGAGGTCTTGTTATGACACACAGAAATAAAGATATTAGATTACCATCTAAAAATTCAGTTAAATGATAGCTGGATTGCAGATGACACTTTGTTTGTGGACATAAACCAAGAGACATAAGCCTCATAACAGCCATAGAACAACAACAGCTGGAAATTGATCTGTAAAATCAGCTAACATGAAAATTTTATGTGCTTCTGAAATATATGTCTACATCTGCAATTCTGAAAATACATAGGTTTTCGAAAAAAAAAAGAAGCCCTCTAATGAGATGTATACTCATTACTGGGTTTTGAGAAGCAGATTTTGTTTTGCAATTTCACTTCTCCAAGATCTACAAATGAACAGTATCACAGTACAAATGGAGAATATTTCCTGAGATAAGCAAGTATCCAAAACCTTTTTTTTCACCGATGGTGTTATCTATTTTATTTTCTGATGGACTGTACTCTTCCAAATTATCTTCACCTACCTCTTTCCAGATACCAATATTTATCACACAGAGTTGTGTTGTGGCTGCAGGTGACAATAGAAAATTTCCCTGATCCAATGGAAGGGGTAAACAGAAGTACAAGAACAGAAAATAAAAAACAAACAAAAAAAAGGTGTTTAAACTATATACTTATGTAGACAGTTATACCCTGAAAGCATCCATGCTTCCAAGGCATCCATGTGCCTTGTTTCTATTATAATCAGTCAATATGAGGCATGATTTTTATTATATCTTTTCCTCCCTGTACCAAAGCTATTTGTCCCGGAGATGGAACGTTACTGTGTTATGAATTCCATTACATTCTACATTTGTTAGCAGATATTTTAGCTGAAGTCTACTGTGTAATTGGCATCATCCTGTATGGCCTGAATACCAATGAGATATGAAGAATTCCTTTTGTTTTAATTTCTAGTGGGCTGGAGAGACATGATATATTGCAAAACTTCATTGTACTTGATCTCAGAAAAAAGGAACAAGCAAGTCTCTTAGCAGAATCATCTTTCAACACTATGAATGATCTTTTTTTTTGAGCAATATCAGCTGCTATTTCTTTCTAACACAATTAATTTGTGGTTTTCTCTTCACTGTTAAGACAGAAAGAGATACTAAGCTTTCTTTGTTGTATAGCTCGCCTAGTAGAGTTAAACAATAAAGAGCTTTTTTTTTTATTCTACCACAAAAAGAGAGAGATAATATCAGTGAAAATTCACCACAAAAGTATTGTTTTCAGTTCTGCTCAACATTTTTTTTCTTTTGTTTAACTCTCTTGCATTTCAGACATGAAAAAAACTACTGCTAAATAAGTGGTGAATTTTATTAAAGTATTGTTCCTGTTTCTTTTGGACTCTTTGCAGTTTTAAGTATATGATTCCCTGCCATAATTTTTATCTGAGCTCTTCTTAAACAGTGCTACATGGCAAGCAATAATCCATCACTCAACTCTAAAATGACATAGCAAAAAATGTTTTAACCATAAGGGTAATCTTTCCAGGCAGCATTGTCTTAAGAAACCTTAATTTTCTTAAACAGCTTTAATTGTAAAGCTATACTGCTGGAAGCAGACTAGGTTTATAGGAATGAAATCACAGGTTTCGCACACTTTTGTTTAAACCTTTGCCCATTACATCAGTCTTAAGACATTTTAGATGCATTGGTTTATGAAGGTAAAGAGGGTACAAAGGGATACATTATAGGGAGTGACATCAACTACAATGGGCTTCATTCAAAATGATGTAAAGAAGAGGTCTGTCAGGAACCTATCTCCAAAGGGGCCCATCTTGGCTTATAAAACAAAATAAAAAGTCTGATGCTTTCCATTCGTTTATGACAAAGGTATTAGCAAATTACATGTGATGGAGAAGAGACCACAGAACAAATATGTGCTGCTTTAGAATTTCTCCTTACATTTTCACTCACACTGCAGTTTATATTCAGTCTTCCATGCTGACATCTAAAAATAACTAAATAATGATGAGGACTCACTTGCAGGCAGATCAGGGCTTTTTACTTGTTAGATGCTTCTGACAGAATTTAATTATATAATAGTAAGTATTTGGCAACAGGGATTATGTGGAACAATGTTAAACCAGGATTTCTGATGTTGCTTTGGTCTGTTATTCTGCTTTTCTATAACTCCAATTCAGTGATAATCACTTAGCTGGAGATGGTAGACCGAGTTTTAATTCAATAAAAATCCAAAGCCTGCAGAGATCACAGTTGGAACCTATTCTTAATTACACTTATCCAAAAGAAGACAGTGATTTCTTCATAACAGTAATTTTCAACCTTTTCCATTTCATAGTGTCATTTTCTATTTCCAGTTTGTACTGTAAATATATGCTTATTTTACTTTCATGAATCCCTGAGGTATCCATTCCCCAAAAGACCAAGATGAAAAGGCTGAGATCAACTGGACTATACTGTAGCTAGTACAGGAAAAAGCTTTCCTGGTGGAAGAAGTAAATAGTGTATAATGAAAACTTGTGCATCAAGAAAACAGTAAATATTTCTGCATTATTGTCTATTTAGAAGAAAAGCACAAGAGTTTTTGAGTATGATTTATGGATAAATAATTGAAACAAGGATAGAAGATGATCTCATTCCGTATCCAGAATTTGGCAACAGACTTTGGCATGTGGTACTTTATTCTCCTATCTATGTGTTCCGTTTTCAGACAAGCACTTTTGTACTTCCTCCCATGCTGCTTCTTATGTTACTTATAAAGATAGGAAAGACTATGTAATTACTGCCCTTCAAATTTCTCTCTTAAAACTCTGATTTCCATGCTTATTAAAACATGTCATTCTTAAACTTTTTCATTGTGTCTTCTGTTTTTTTGTTTCAGCCTATACATTCTTCTTATCTTTTCCTATGGCTGCCTTTGCATCTGTGTGTTTTTAAAGCATTGAGGACACTGATATC
Source organism: Cephalopterus ornatus (assembly GCA_013396775.1). Classification (NCBI taxonomy): domain Eukaryota; kingdom Metazoa; phylum Chordata; class Aves; order Passeriformes; family Cotingidae; genus Cephalopterus; species Cephalopterus ornatus. The sequence goes on along the minus strand of VZRE01004381.1, from coordinate 553,444 downwards.
ACATCTCTGTTCTATTTGCAGGATAACAGTAAAAGGTGAAATGGAAGACGCATAAACAAAATGGATAAAAGCATCCAAAAGATTTTGCGTAGTTTGAGCAGGCAGGAAAGTGCAGTTTGACAGCAATTGTTTCTGTTACATACTGCTTTCCTACTCCATGATACTGTGCTGCACTCTGGGTACACAGGCACTTTTATTATTTGAACTGCAAAACAAGAGTAAAAATTTCAGTACAATTTTTGAGACTACCTTGCTAAAAATAAATATCTGTTATACCCTGTTCTATACTCTGTTCTTCAGCTCTCTAAGTATCTGTCAAAGCACCAAAGTACAGAGACTATGGATTAAGGCCTGTGAGCTTCAAAATTAACATACGATTAACAACAAATGTTTAAATGGGTATTTTTTCCCACCTCGTCCCAGCATTATTTACTGAAGCAATGCTGTCCTGTTTTCACAGGCTTAAGGGTTTGTGTGTAAATGATGTATATACAGTAAGCACTAACCTACACCTCACTGAGAATCACATCTAAAGTAGAAAATTTTGTATTCCCACTAATATTGACTCAAGGTTTGTACCAAGCCCCTGAAGAATCAGCTCCATCTTTTCACCAATAACCCCGTTTCTTCATCAGAAATACTACACGAGTAATGTATATAACTGAACCAAGAATGATAAACATTGATGCTGACCCAATAAATACTGCATTACTTTCTTAAAGTTGACTGATAGTATATTATTAACAGCTTTATTCCCAGGGCAAAGTTCAATGGGCAAGAACAGTGAACTGTCAAAGATACTCATAAAGAAATAACAATAAGCTTACACTTATAAAGCACTTTTCGTCCCAAAGGAGGCAAGGGTATTTTCCAAAGTTGATACAAAAGAAACATAACAACATCTGTTGATAACTAGTGCTGACTATGAGAGGGGGACAAAAAATTGCTGTAAGGATGTGAAATATGCTCCAGAATCTTTACTGACTGCAGATGAATTGCAAATTTTTTTTTTTTTTTTTAATAAAGAAAAGTTTAAGAAAACTCTTCAGTAGTGAAACAAACCATAATAATCTTGGTTGGGTATTAGTCCAGAAGAGTGCCATCTCATAATCACACCATTTGCCTAAATTCTAAAGTTTTTTTCAAAAATCAGAATTCCTAGAAGAAGACCAGGTCAATCTATGACAAAGATCCTTCAGATAAGACTGGATGCAGTCACGGATACTCAAGTATAGGAAACATTCAGGAAAAACTGAAACCACTTGAGGCCTTGCAGAAACCAAAAAAAAAGGAGAAGAAGAAAAAGAATAGGTGACTATACGTTCAGAAGGCTGTGTGAACACAGCTGCATTAGTACTCCAAGGATACACTTCTCTACTATGCAGATACATAATCAGTTTACATTTAGGCAACTGGGAGGTATGGCCTGAAAGCAATGAAAGCAGTTGTGAGGAGGGATTATTTTTTCTTAGCATTCTAGGTTAGAATATGTAATTTTGGGGGTGTGACTATAACTTTCTTCAGTGAATATTTCAATTTATTATAAAAGCTAATTTTTCTTTTCAGTTTTTGTAGCTGTGGTGAAATCAACTCTCTTCCCTGTGAATGTTCTGGATAGGCTTTCTTGGGAAAAATGAAGAACATAGTCTAGACTACTGAAAAGAGGAATCTCATATGTAGTTCTGGAGAGGTGTTAAGAAGTCCCTGAATGGTGCTGATATGCAGCAGCTACAGATTCTACAGTGATTCTAAATCTATATGGGAATGCATATGTATATATGCTTAAGCACACAGATGCCCAGATGTACACCCACCCACCTCTGCACACACGCAGACACACATACATTTAAAAGTCTAGATGTACATTTAATTCTGCTTTTCACGTTCATTCTGCTTTTCATCCGAGGATTTTGGAGCTCTTTGCAGACATCAGCTAATAATCTCACAACCCAGGGTAGGTAAGGGATATTCTTGAGTTAAATATTTATCGACTAATCTACTGGGGGTTCTGGTGTTTCTGACAAAATTCTGTCAACCTCTAGCTGGCAGGTGAAAGCACAGAAAGAGAAACATGGAAACAAAAACCAGCCCTGCTTCATGCCTTCTTGTTGAAGTAGGATCGCACCAGCTGAGGCCACAAGTGGAAAAAGCATTTGAATGCCAAGCACATAAAAGTCCCACAAAGGCAAACATCATAATTAGCAAGGGATGGGAAAGCCAGCATGAGGCAAAGGGGTCAGTTTGATCTTCAGAGTTATCATTCAAGAGTGTGACACTGAGATTACACAATGTCATGCAGGTAATGCAAATGTTAAACAAATCACCATCTCGAAATTTCTTAAACTCCTACTTTACAGCTTTAAGATCAGATGTGGTTTTGATATTTGTAATGTTTTTCTTTGTTAGATTCCCTAATGAATATAACAGTCTTTACCTTAGCAGGAAATCTGGACTGACCATTTGAGGCCTGTTTTCTTTATATCTTGTGGTTCACAGGTTTGCTTTTGGACACCTAATAAATCATTCCCTAACATCTCAGAATCTGACAATTCCTCCTCCTTATAAACTCACTGTTAAATCAAGGACCACAAAAGAAGTAAGAAAATTGCACTGTTACAACTTTTCTGATCTAAATTAGCAGCCTGGTGGATTTAGGGCTCTTTTTCATCAGATGTTCTTCAATTCTTTGAGTTCAAATTTTACCTTTACTTGTACTGCAAGTGGCATTGCAATTAATAATTCCAGACCTTTCTTCCTATATGCCATGGGATTGTCATGGATTTCACCCTATGGCACCCTGCAAATCAGAGAAGTGCTGGCAGATTTTTGGACTGGAGGGAAACTCCTGATCGTTATCAAACCTTGTTATAACTAATTAGTGAAAGCACACCTTGCTTTCACTTGTTTGGAAAGCAAGAAAAAAGACAGTTGCAGATTATGGCCAAATACAAACACTGTGAGGCATTTATTTTCCTATGGATCACACGCGGGAATACTAGACCTAATGTGTTAATTTTCTTTAAGACATCTAACACCTGAAACTATGACGTTCTTTCACCTTGTGTGAGTAAGCAAAGTGAAGGACCTAGACTTAACCTTGTTAATAATATCTGTTCAATTCATAGCTGTGTGAATATGCCATGACCTCACTGAAGACAATGCAGTTATTCTGTGTATTGATGTAATGAAAGCAGAGTGTGACCCAAAAAGCATACATGTGTCTTAAAAAGCTTTGGAAATTTAACTCATAAATAAGTTACAGCAAACCAAACTGGCATTCCCTTCCCCAGTAAAATATTCATGTTTGACTTTCATGGAATTCCTCCAAGACTAAGGTAATAGAGGCTGTTCAGCTGATTTTCCCTCTCAATAATACATTCTAAGGGCCCTACATTCCCAGTCCTCAAGGGAAAAGAGTTGCTTACATGGTATATTTGCTGAAATCAAAATTGTCTTCCAAAGGATTGGTGAACATAAAAAGCAGACTAAAATTCCTTTTAAACTTCCGTGGTTTCACCTCATAACATTGAAGGCAATCCTGAAGATTTTGCACAATTTTCCTTTAAAACTATCATTAAACTGGAGAAATTAATATATATATCTTTACGAAGATGTACATTAAAAAGCACAATTTTGTCAGAAGGAAAATGCGTGTGTATGCTTGTGTGTATGAAGACTTTGCCTTTCTTAGAGTACTAAGCTTAAACATTTTTTATACCATTTTGAACTTATTCCTTTAAATTTTACATTTGCTGACTTGTCTTTCTTACTGAAATAATCAAACCTAAAAACTATGCCATACTTGCTAGGCAAGAAAATCCTAGAGGAAACTGTCCTACTGAGATATTCCTGTTTGTCTGGACTCTGTGAAGAAGAACAGGGACTGTGCAGACCAATGCCAGTGAAACAGGGCGTTTACTGTCATTTTCATTGATAAAATTATCACAAAGGAGTTCCTGGTGATCTGTCATTACCGATCAGTCACACAAAAACCTCACACCCCAAAGAACAGTTGTCTATCTTCTGGTCAAAGGGACATGAAGATTTAGAAATAAATGGAAGGAAAACAACACAGTTAATGACATAAAAATCACCTGGCTTCCATTACTTTCATTAAATACAGTTTCAATAGATTCAAAAGGAGTGGGTGAGGATTGAGGACACAGGATTATTTGGGTTAGAGAGTTTGGATACTAAAGGAGCTACAAGGAGGAGCTACAAGGAGCTACTCTTAGGAACTACATATTAACTGAGGCTAGTAGAGGTGACTGGTCTAGTTTTGTTCCTATATCTACAATCTTTGGAATTTCATTTCTTGAGGAATGTGAAAGTGGACTTATGAAAACTTTTATGTAAGTGAAAACTCACATGCCGAGAACACTGCTGGATTTGTGTCACTTGCTGCTCCAGTTTGAATCTTTGCATTCACAGCAGATGGAGATTTTACCCCTTTTCTAGGAGCAGTTAAACTGGCTACAGAGATGTTGCACCTGCCTGACAAGTGCATTGTGGTGTGCTTAGTTCCTCCCACGAGATGGAGCAGCAGAGCTTCATCTCTTTGACACTGTACCTCTACCCAAAGAAAATCCCATTCCTGCAGGTGTGGGGGTTGACAGTCACCTTGCATAGGTAGTCCACTGTGCCATGTATCTCACACCTAATCAACTGAACTAAAATTGCACATTTTGAATGTCTCCAAACTGAGGAATCTTTTATATAGGCCAATAAATTTGGACAGGTGCTAAGCATGATACAATCTACGAGCAGACTTGTTCTCATGAACAGAAAAAAAACCACGACTCTGGACAGCCAATATGAGCATGAAGTGCTCGTTTGAAATTGGAAGTGATGAAGTCAGGAAGGTTAGTGCCAGAGGAAGGAAGGGAAATGAGACACAAGACAGACTGATTCCTGCTCTGCCTCACAGCTTCCAGGTCAGTATTTAGATAAACTTTGATTAAGCTCCAGTTGAGGACTGATAAAACATCTCGGAAGTCAACAAAGATCAAACTTCAGACCAGCTGTTGAGAAGCAGAGGAGTGCTAAAGGCATGAGAAACATAAAACCACTGAAACATCTTACAGTCAAAATCTCTGGTGGGCAGGAGCTCTCCAGTGGTCTTGGTACACTGCCTCACACAGGAAAAAAAGGTACTAATGTAACAGTAGCTGTGTACTGATGGCATGACAAGACCTATCAAAGTGTCTGAACAAGTTCAGTTCTTCCTGAGTTAAAGAAGAGATAAGAGATTTCATCCTAAACCTGTTTTCCCCAGAGCCAGCTGCAAATTCCACAAGATATTTACCTATTGGATGTTTGAGTGTGTTGTACCAACATTCATTTTCAGCACCTACACTGATGTTATTTGCAGAAGTGAATCTTAATCAGGAAAACACAGAGGGAAAAAGAACAAATAGGGAGGACAGGCTTACAGAAAAGAAGAAATTATAAGCTAAAACAATTAGCTGTTTTAATTAAAGGTCGGATTAGAAAAAGGGTAGGATGATCTATATTTTGTGGTGAAATTTCATATTTTATAATGTCCCCTTGCTACAGTTTGATTTCTTTTCACACATATACCAAAGTAAATAAACAGGTCCTTATTTCTCACATCTGTAGGTTTCTGTTTGGTTTGAAATTTTTGGTATAAGTAACATAATACAGTCATGGCTAGGCTTCGCCAACGAAGATTTGTGACATAATACAGTAAAATAAACCAAATCAACTGATGGCATGAAAGGAGAGAGGGTGAAGTGCCACCATGTCTCACCTCTGTTAAGAACCAGCTAATGAGTGATACACATATTCTGTTCAGGGTTTCATGTCGACCGTGTTGGTTAAGGTACACAGATACAGGCATGAAGTCCATTGCAAGGTACCTTCCCTGTGAAAATACAACAAATCCCCAGAGACAGAAGGAAAAAAAAAAAAAGTTTTCTTGCTTGCTAAAGGTATTGGTGATCAAGGAAAACAGTTCTGGATATAACAGAAAGAGACCTTCCACTTTTTAACATCAAAATACTGAGGTGTGGCTTTTTTGTTTTGTTTTGTTTTGGTTGGTTGGTTGGTAGTTGGTTTGCTTTGGATTTTGCTGTTGTTTTGTTTTGTTTTTAATTAAGAAACCTGGGAAGCATCTCTCACGGTTAACGAGGAAATTCAGAACTTTTACAGAAGAAATAGTATATCCTTCTGGGGCTCCTAGGAGACCTCAAAAGAGAGTCTGTGAGAGCTAATGTTCTGCAAGCAGAGTTACTCTCTGATGAAGTCACTTAAACAGAGAAATTATGTGCGAAAGTTGAGAGTTAGGCATATAGTATGTATAAGGAATGAGACATTGGCAACTACCATGTCATGAAAGTGGAGCAAATCAGCTCAGTAAGGGAAACAGAAAGATAGAAAACCATCATGATTTGAATTCGATATAAGATTAAAGTAATTTGAGCATACTTTCCTTTCAGTCCCTCACACCTATCTTTTCCACATTTGTCTTTTTCAGAACAGTGTTATATAGTTTAGGTCTTGTGAGAAAATGATTCTAGTTGCACTTTCCTTTAATCTGGTTGAATTAGTGTGAATTAAACTGCCAGATAACAATAAGGCATTCGTTCCTCATGCCTAGATGTGAAAATGTCTGAACTTCGGCACTAAGTATATAGCAAGCGCACCATCTTCCAGCACATCCTTGAAATTATCTAAGGAGCAATGGACTTCGTTCTCTTCCCATCCTCCATTGCAACTGCCTGGACCAGATGTGGATTTATCCCTAAAAGACTCAAGACAAAAGTATCTTTCAGTGACTGACAGTGGTTAGAAAAAGGGTGTGGCATGAAATGAGACTTTAGGCTGCACAAACTCCCTCTTGTTTTTGGGAGGTTTTTTGTTTATTTGTTTGTTTAAATCTGATTACCACCATGGTATCCAAGGAACACTTGGGACTGCGTTGTGATTTAGAAAAGAAAGTATGCTGTGTTGGCATAAGATCTAAGAAAAAAAAATTCTTTATTTAAAATTTGTCTTATTTAGTGTGTTTTCACCTTTTTATTAGATATTATTTTGTAAAAGCGCTGCAGTAGCTGAGCAGTGCTTTTACCTAACAGAAATTAAAGTCACTGTGCAGGAGTGTAATTTTAATGTATGTTCTGGGAGTGAAAGTCCACCAAGAAAGCTACAGTTAATTTAGCAGAGCTCATAATATACACTCATTTCTTAGCCATGGGGACTTGACTTTAAACTGCCTGAAGGTCAAGCATACAGAGACTGCTACAGAATCCTTCCAGAACCTGAGCCACATCACACATCTGCCACTCCTCGCTTAGAACAATTCAGCACAGTTAGGAGCCTCCCTCTAAAAAGAAGCTGAAGATAAAGTAAACACGGCAAATGAATTACCCTTCTCCCTCTGGAGAGGTCACGTTTGAGGTTCACTGCTGATGCAAGATGGTGAAGCTTGCACCAGTGCCCACCTGCTAGGGATTAAACAGAGAGCTACAGTCTCCAGTGCAATCAATGCCTAGTCTTTAATGGGCTCTAAATTCATCACCGGAAGCTCTGACAAGCCCATAATCCATTCATTAATGTGTGTTAATATGTGCCCTGTGGAGTTGTCCTAACTTAAAAACAAAAGGCAAGGCATTCACATGTGTTATTTGGAATAGGATGGAACAGGGAACCCTTAGCGCCGTGGAGAGAGAAACGATTGGAAAAAGGGGTTTTATTGCATGTCTCCCAGCAGGATGTTTAGAAAATAAAGATCCAACACATGCTGCAGCAATAAAGCAATCCCTTCTTGGCCAGATCCAGACAGTGCTATGTAATAGTTCCCTTGACTTATTTCAAATGGATAAACATGTTTTCTTGTGCGCGTCAAGCAGGTGTGCGCAGGTTCAAAGAGGTTACAAAGAACAAGCTCTGATCCTCTGTGCGTCTGGTTTGAGGAGAGCCAAGACAGGAAGAAGGTCAACAGTAAGAAAGTGTAATGCCAAGACCGTACCCCTGTCTCCATTCAGACTTCTGAGTAATGAAAATTGACCCAGCTCTGCCCAAGGTTCGCCGATGTCTTATTCCAAAAAAATGTTGAGGACACCTAAAAACCCTTCCCCAATATTTGTGGTCCCTGCTTATTGCTGGCAGCTTAGACTGTGGATTAGAGACACAGCTGAAGGCTAATTGGAAAAATTTAAAGTATGAGGACATTGAAAGAACCATCAGGAAAAAAAATGGCAGCTGAGTAAAATGAGTGAAATGGCAGCTGAACACCAAGAACCAGCTCAAATCCATCCCAACTGACTCTAGATTTGAGAAATTTGTCTATTTATTATTATGCTTTAATATTGTTGTTATGGTTTGATTATGGTTTAATTAAACTCAATATTTACTTGTTTTAACAAGTTAAAAATTATTATATATTTATAAGTAACTAGGTTTAATTAAATTATAAACAATTTGCATTAACATAGAAACTCTTGCTCTTTCTCCATATAATGGGTACAGCTTTCCTGACATTACTTAAAGAAAGCATGCAGAACTTGTTAAAATTAATTTCACTACAGATTATGAAAGAGGAAGTTCAATAGGGACTTTTACTGCACAATAATGAGTCTCACAACATTTGGATCGCTTACATCATCCTCTGCCAGTTTTGAATATTATCTCCTAAAATAAAATCTCACTTCTCACGACATTTTCCCTACATTTTATTGAAATTAACCAACAAACAATATAGACAGATATAGATTAAGAGGTCTTTGGAAGCATTACAAGCTTTTTTCGGAAAACAAATTGAAAGGAATAGTGCTTGTTGAAAATGTCATTATTCTTTTAGCTTCTTATCTTATAACCAAACTTCAATTTATTCCAGGCTTTTGCCTCCTACTTTGTAGAAGTAAAACATAGCCACTGTCCACAACATTCCATGAAAAAACACTTTTGAAAGCCTAAAAAATATGTTGGTCATGATCCATAATATTTATTCTCTGTTTAGCTCAGAGGCTACATTTGCTTTATATCTTTTTTTTTTTTTTATGACTAGTCTCGTTGCAAAAATTTCTCAGGACCAAAAATGTCATAAAAATGCAAGAAAATGTTGATTGCGATTCTGAAGTTCCAAAATAGGAATTACTGCACAAAACATTCCCAGGAGGTGCTTCAGGACAAAATTGAATGGAATAGTATTCTCCTTCTCTCTCAATACTGAATATAAAGGGAAGCTAGAGCAATTAATATCCTACAGTAAATTTTCATATATATTCCTAGCTTCATACAGAACGCTTCTGGGAGGACGCATCTTGGAGGCAGGTGCAAGACACCTTGAAGGTGTCTCTGCAATGGCAGAGAAGAATCTGCTTTATTTTCACTGTGTTCACTCAGGCATTTGAATGGTTGGTAATAGTGAGCAATACATTGCTTGCTTTTTCCACCTAAAGCAAAAAGTTCAGTAGATCACTAGAGTCCTGCATTTTACATGGAAGCCCCTAACTAAACCTTAACAAGATCAGTTCTTGCTTTGCTTCCCCTCTTTTTGACGCCTCTGTATCACATTAAGTGGAAAGCTGTGATGTAGACAACTTTCCAGCACCTAATGTGGTGAGGACAGATGCAAAAAGACCGTTTATATTCCTTGCAATCCTGTGCCTTCTGACTGGCTTTCTGTACCCTGGTGGACCAGCAGACCCACTGGCTCACTCTGCAACACTTCTAATCTGTCAGGAAAATTTAAAAGCAGATTGTCTTTATGTCTTCAATTTTTTTCTTAACCTTCTTTATTGTCCTATTTTTCAAACCTTACATTCCTTTATGCTAGTGCTACTTGTCCTGTCTTTCTAGCATTTAAATGGAGCTATGTAACCTCTCATTCTTGCCCACATAATTTAGCTGTTTTATCCCATTGTTTTTTCTTTCAATACATTCAAATACATTTGTTTTGAGAAATGTAAGGATCCCACATTCTCTGAGTGAATTCCGTGGTGATTCTTTGGATTTTAATTTCCTGAATTTTCCCACAAATTACTTTCTCCAAATATCCTCTTTTTTAATTTTGGTATCATAAGCTAAACCTGATTAATTATTTCATGCCACCGCAGTGCAAATCAAATTCAATTACAGTTATGTTCATCATTTTCAACAAACCAAACCACCTTATAGTATATATTGAACAAAACTCCACCTCTTGTTCCAAATTTAAGTCCAGGCTACTTTTCTTCCTTATATTCAGAGTCAAATAACCAATAGTCCATCATTCTACACATGTTCTGTTCTTACTTTGTAACTGGTCAAAACATGTCTCATGCTCATGAGTGGTAAATTTGGAATATAAAGAAGACTCAACTTCAGAAACATCATGAATCTAAGCCGCCCTTCCCTTGCTACCAAAAAGTACAGCAGGTGAGATAGTGTCTAGGACAGATATGGCCCAAATTATGTAAGGCTTTGATGACCAAGTCAATACTCAAAAAGAAATCCTTGTAGGAGCACCCAGGTGATATGTTACGGTTGGATACTGTAGATGTTGTATTGTTTCTGCAGTCTTGACTCACTATTATAATACAAATCACTGAAACCAAAAACAACATGCAGTTTCATCTTTCAAAATAAACAACAGCTTACAAGTCTATTTTAAAGGTAAGGTGAAAACTTCAGCAATAAATCAAATGTAACACTCCCTTTCTTAAAAGTAACAGATGCACCTGAGCACCTTTGTGCAGCTGTATCATCTGTACCACCACTGCTGGAGGACCATGGAGGGTCTCCTCACCCACTGCACAAATGGATGCACAATGACAGGAAGCAGTGCACTCAAAATGCTGATGCTCACACTGTTTAGTCTCTTTATTCTCAGTTTCACACATATACCTGTTGAGTTTTACATCTTTTTTAGGAAAGCTGTCAAATCAAATGATTTCTTGAAAGATACAGTCAGTGGTCACAGCAGAAATGGAACACAGGTGATTGCTCTGACCAAAAAAAGAAAGATTTCATTTAAAGCCATATATCTTTAAACAGAATAAGTAATGGTATTTAATTACTCCGCAGTCTGTATTTACACCAGCATAAGATGTGTATAAAAACCCTACCAACCAAACTCAATAACCACTTTGCTCTGTCTTTACAATGCAAAGAAATGTTAAGTGTCTAACAATAGGTTCATAATTATTAAGGTTTACTGGAAAAGTTTTTAATTTACAAGGTATGGTGTTAGTTAAAACTAATCAATTTAATCCTGCCCAAATATTTCTCAACAAAATTGCTGTCTCATGCCAATAATTCTCAGAATAAAATGTCTTGATAATAAGACTGTCCTCCAGTGGTCTAGGAGGATATATTTGGTGCTATAAATATTTAGATTCAGACATGGTTTATTTCCTTGACATTCTTTGAAGTTGTTTGCCTTCTCTGAGTATCAATGCATCAAGGGAAGAAAAGTACCAATGCATCAAAAGAAGAAAGTAGCTGAATGTCATTTTCCAAAGCAAACTGTTAAAGGATGACCCTTATTAATAATAACCATAGAACTATTTTAATCTTCTCCAACAACTGTGACTTAAAAAGTCAATCAAATAAAAAGACTGAGCCAGCTCTTAGACATGAAGAGCATTGTAATTTCTTTTAAGGCATGCAGTTTCCTGAAAGGTTGCATTTAGAATGGAATATGGCACAGTAATAGGCTGTTGTAAAAAATATAAACAAACAACAATAATAAAAGAATCTCTTTCTCCTCAGGAGGAAAATATATACTAAACTGTATTACTTATCTATCAGCAAAAAATAATCATCTCATGAAAGAATGGACAGATTCAAAAATTTCATGAAAATTATTTGGATATTTCACTGAAATCTGAATAATTATTTTTCAGAGGCACATCAAATAATTAACATTTTTCAATTTGTTTGTGCTGCATTCCGCATTCTGAACTCTGCCATTAATTCAGCAGGTGAAGAGAGAAGGAAAATTCCTCTGGTGCCCGATATTTACTCTTCATTTCTGTTCTAGTGAGTCCATCTGTAAAATTTAGAGGAAAGCTGGTGTCACAGCTCAGGTAATTTTCCAGTATTCCTACCAATGATACCAATTAGTGCTAATTGTGAAAGGGATTTTTAATGACATAGACACCTGTCCATTAAGAAAAGGACTAAGACCACCAAAACATACGGCTCAGTGTACACAGAGGAACAATTTTCAGTCACTAATGAGTGTACTGGAGTTCTGGCTGAACGTGAAAAGCTACATTTTCATTTTACTAATCTGAATTGTTTATTTCTTCATCTATGTGGATATTTGTGAACAGTGTCATCAGGCCACCTAAATCTGAAAATTTCAAAGTGAAATATGTTAAACTATTTAGTTTGAGCTTTTGAATAATATATTTGAGTATCCATTGAGTAACACAAATCCTATTTTAAAGATGACGAACTGAAATACGGGGCAAATAAATAACTTTCCTGAAATCTGCAGAAGAGCCATTAATGCTGTTTCCAAATTGAATATTAGTCTCCAAATTGTCAATCCAAAGCCTTTCTTTTAGGATTATTTTCCTGGGTTAGAGCAATTAACTAAAACTGGTTAAAAGTGCATGAGGATATTTTTCAACCAAGAATATGTCACTCTCAATGACAAAGGTTTGATATTGAAGGTGAATATGCTTAACTAAATTCCATATTCTATATTGTTAAACATTAATATTTAAATAAATGTATCTGAAATTTACAGATATACAAAGATAAAAGTCTGAACAATGTAAGAAAAACGTCACAGTCAAAATTGTTTCTGTGACTTCAGTTCAAATTCTTTTATTTCATGGCAATTTAAGAATTTTTATTCCAATTCACAATATCTTAATTTATCCAGAGCTGGAAGTTTAGGCTGAAATCCTAGAAGCTAATCTACTAATGTAAAAGGACTTTTTTGTCAATGAAAATACATTAAAATAACCATTTTGGAAAGGAAGCAGACAAAATGTGAGTCAATGTGTTTAATGCTATATACAACTTTAATGAAATTAATGGAAATGAAATGTGCAAACAAATGAAGAATCTAAGTGGAGCCTCAGTGACCTGTTTCAGCCACCATCCCACTTCTCCTCACTGATTTTCTCTGTTGTGCATCACCACTGCTGCCAAATTTAGAGTGGCTGAAAGAAGCTGAAAGTTGAGCTGCAAAACAGGAAGCAACACTCTTCACTGTCACAAGCATTTCCTTGTGAGTTAACATCTAAGCACGCTTTCCTCCTCACACCCCACTATTGTCTCACTTTGTGACTACTCTATCTCAACTTGAGATAGGACTGTGAATAATGGAGTCAGGGAACGGAGGAGAATAAATGATGTAGTTCCCAACTCGACATGTTGAGCAACAGTTGGTCTGACCAGGTAAACCTGTCTCCAAAGTCCTGTCTATGGAGATGGAGTCCTGCTTGTCCTCCCCACAAATGCTGCTGTGATCTGAACCATAGGATGACCTGAGTTTTAATGGTCTTACAAGGATTGTTGAGTCCAACTCCAAATCCGAATGCATATATACCCTGTAAAAGCAGTGGCAAAATAAAAAATTCAGCAAATTATTTTTGAGAACATCTGCTGACAAACTGTGAAATCTCAAAGTTATTTTTTGCCACTGCTGAGTTTTGACTTTGCTCAGGTAACAAAATCTGGGACAAGAGGGAACCCTCAAAAAATCTGTTAACTAGGAGACTGAATGAGGGATCTACATTAGGTGACATGGATTGTATCCCAGAAATTCTGCTTTCCCAGCTACGTAAAGAATCTAATTAGGTATCTTAGACAACATTTCATCTGCAAAGACCTAATGTGATAAACCTTACATTAGGTGATATGCTCAAGTTATGTACATAGGAAGTTTTGAAAAAGACTGGGAATATTGACCAGATTTTGAGTCCAAAGCCAGAGCTCTAATTATAAAATTGCCCTGGCCTCTGCCTGCTGTTTTCCTTCCATTAGTATCCATGGCTGATTCATTGCACATTCCCACATGATTCAGACAGCAAAGGATTCATAAAGTACAATGCAGCCAATAAAGCTGCAATAGCTGAATACTGCTAAATCAGCAAAAATGTTAGACTGAAGAATTTAGATAAAAAGGTTTCATAATTCTTGAAGATCAGCCATGACCAGTTGGGAGAAAGGACTTGATTGCCATTTAAAACTTATTATACACCTTTGTATTAATGCCCTATAAGAAGAGAACATTCTGTCTTTAATACAGCAGCAGATAAGGTTACCCCAACAGGATTACAGGTATATTATGAGATTTATGTGTTACTCATTGCTGGATTATGTTTCAGAGAGCTTGAAGCATAAAAACAAGAAAGACAATTTCTTGAAGGCCGGCATTTAATTATAGACTTATCCAATAATCCATTATTGAACTGGCTCGTCAGATAGGCTCTTTCCAAAGGATTATACCTAACTGTGCAATTTTTCATTGGATTTAGTTTTAAAGGCTGACCAAAGGTTTTGGAAATGAAGGCAGGACTAGAATACTGTCAACAAAATGCTCAGCTGTTACCATCAAAGTCTTTAGTAGGACATAAATCTCAGTCAGTTTGTTTGCTGATTATCCTTTGCTATATGCTTTATCTGCTGAGGGTTCCAACAAGAAATTCCATCATTTTAACGGAATCTTAAAAAGAAATTTAACATCACTATCTAAATATCTCCAGAAAGGACATAAATATTTATTTTATTTCTTTTAGTTAGTTCAATATCTATGACTCATGTCCCTTTGAAAATAGAGGTAAACAATACAGAAGGTTGATTATTCTTATAACTTTCCTGACATGAAAAGGCAGCAAACCTCAGAAAATTAATTGACCATACTATTTCTTAGTTCAAGCTTATTGTTAATATATGTGAAACAATAGAAATAATAAACAACTTCTTTGAGGCACATAGAGTGGAAGCATGTGAAAAAAGCAAGAGTGGACAGAGAATCAATGAGCACTACACCACTAACCTAACCACTCCATCTTCTTTATTAAAACAATTTCCCAGTCTAGCCCTAAAGCAAATAACAGAACTCCAGTGGTCGGGTAGTGGACAATTAAGTAAGAATTGTCCAGTAGTGGACAATTAATTAAGAATCTGTCACTATGTAAGCACAAATGAAATCTGTTTGAAGATTTGTAAAACTACAATCCATATAAAATATTTCTGAGAACATTGCAATGTCACTGTCCTTTGACAGATTTCCAGGACAATGACCCAATGCTTTCCTGAAATTAAAAATTTGCATGTTTCTATTCTAATTTAAGCAGAGAGTAAGAGACCTGAGGGAATATCTGGAATTTTCTGTCTTCTCTCCCTTCTATGAAACAGTGCAGATGGATGCATCATCACTAAATTACTGTCCTAACCCAGTCTGAAGAAAGCCGCAGTAGAAATGTGGCTTGAATGTGTCTCTCAGATGTAACATCTCTCGGATGCACTCTTGGGTTAGGTATGTACTAACATAGCTCATCTCCTACAGGTCTATTCAACTCATACCTTAAAGCCAAGGCTCCCAGATGTGAATATGCCATCTTCAATGTGTTTGAACGGCAATGTTTGAAATGGAAGTTTTATCAAAACCCAGCGGTGCTTCCTACCACGACAGATAAAATTACAGTTTGCCGAGGGGATGACAAAGAACAAAGGAAAGCTCAAATAATGCGGTTCTTCTGTAAGAAATTGTGCTTTTGACCTTAAGATAAGTTTGTCATTGGCACAACAGGGTGAGCACATGTGAATAGGCTGATAGCATCAGCAGAATAATATGTAAACACTTTGGCCCATCTGGGATCTCAAGTAATAAAAGCAAGAGTTTCATGCCCAAGCCTTTTCATCATTAGAGAATGGTCTATTTGCGCTTGTACATTGTATGCACTCGTTTATTTAGCTGAAGTTTGTTTGTTTTCTCCCCTATTCCTGAGAGCTCACATCTGTAAGAATATATGAGATTATAGTTTTCTGTTACACTGGGGAATTTCATTCGGTTTATCTTACTGGGACAATAATAAAGCCTCCTCTTGAGCACAGTAAAAATCTATTAATGTTATTCAGTGATAAAGCCATTCTTCCAAGTATTGTGACTTGTTTTTCCATTTGGGAATTTATATTCTATTGTCTAAAATCACCCTACAAGGTTCACAAGTGAAAGAATCCCTTCATCCCTAAACTTTTGCTCTCTGCTATTGTAAAATTCCATTCTGAATATTGCTTATTGCTTATAGACACTCGCTGGGAGTAAAAGGTCCACAAGAACTTCTAATTGTTAGATCCTGAGATGTAATGTAAGGGAACACACGTTTTCCGTAGAGTTTGTACTGAATTCCAAGGATCTTAAATTCACAGTCATAATTTGAAGTTGTATCCCAAACCGAAAAATGCTTAAGTCCTAATTTAGGTTAATGTTGCCAAATATTTTAAAAAAGCTCTGATAAGAGCTTGTTTTGAGCATATCTATGTCAAAAACCAGATTTTGGGTTGATAACGCACAAAATTTTTGTAAAGCACAAAGCCACTATTAGACTTTTTTTTTTTGACCCAGTCTCAAATACACAATTAATTGTGTTCAAATTCACCATTAAATACAGCCTCCTTGCCCTGGCTAACTATAGAGATGCCCTTTTTTTTTTTTTTTTTGCTCGTTTCAGCAAAAGCAAAGTCATAAAGTGCTCCCTATTCTTTTTCCGGTACCTTTGCTTTGCTGAAGGCAACACTGTCAGCTAATGATGTGAATGGTTACATGTGACAAGTTGAATGTCAGTGTCAAAGCATGGAGCCTGACCTGGACTTGCAAAGGGAGGCTCATTACAAGCACACTTCAACAGTCCTTCAGTCTCCAGTATCACTTATCATAGTTCAAACCAGAATAAGCAAATGCCCCTCTACCAGTTTCACATGAGTCATTCTACAGGGCTGAAGCGTTAAACTGTGCAGTTTGGACAGCTCTGTTTTGAGTTTGTTCAGTATTTGTTTAACCTGTGATGCCAGAAACACTATAAATCCATCTTGTTCGATTTCGCATGTCCCTTTTCATTTACTAAACCTTCTTAAGGTCAATACAAGCACACTGCTCCCTGAAAAGATTGCCCTTTCTTACACCGCACATCCAGGGTGGGAGATGGGAGGAGATGTGGGAAAAGCAAAAGCCATCAGGAAATATGGCTTTGGAAGAATAGCCAAGACTAACACACCTGCTAAAGTGTGTGTTCCGGTTATTTTTCAGTAGCACGCCCACTGAAAATGCCAAAAGCATGTTTGACATCACCCTTTTGAGCTAGATGTTACAATAGCACTGCATCACAGGAAAAGATAGTTAGGACAATTAAACCCAAACTCACAGGAAATTAGTTAAACATGGTATCTGAAAGATTATGATCTGCAATAATCTGGTTTCAGTAGGCGGAAGAAGAAGTCAAGCCATAGGTTTGCTGGGAAACTGTATTTACTTTGCAAGTAACAAAGCTCACTATAGGCATCTCCATTTGGGAAGAACAGTACCAAACACTCTGAATCCACATCAAACTCTGAACATCAGCTCTTCATGGGAACAGGAATCCCAAATGAAGCTTCTGTGATGATATTTGTGTCTCAGTATAATATATATTGGGTATAAATGTTAAATAATACCTGCGGTTCAAAGCCCCTAAAGCAAAGCTGGGCAATCTTTGCAGCACAGCCTTCTGCAAGCCTCAAGTCCTAGGATCCCTGTAAAACCAACCTAAAGGCTGCACATTTTTTCTCTAATAGCTATTGACTGCAAAGTTTATATCTATTAGAGTAGAAAATAATAGACATATCTACTGTAAGTGAAAAATTAACTAGTTTTTAGATTTTAAAAGCTTTCTTCAAAGTATTTCTTGGATCAGGAAAAAAATTACCAAGAATCAAATCTTCCCCATGAAAAAATAAACCAACATAATTACCAATGGGAATTTTAGAATCTTCTATAAGCATGTTTTACGTTAGAGTAACTAAGCGGAGAATCAGTCCCTTGGATTCTGACATAAACAGTGCTTTTAAGTGTACACTACTAGGAAATTAGAAGTCAACAGAAGGATTTGCCTAGAAGCTGTTTGTTCTCAGAGACAGACAGAAGCTTCATAAATAGCAATGGATGAATAGTAAAGTAGCATTTTGTTTCGTTAAAAATTACCTCGTCATAGTATTTAGAGATTTGTTCCAGATTATTTTGCAATAAATCTAGGAATTCCAGTTTGGAAACAAAAATAATCTTCAGATGAGATGAAGTATATATGCTCATTGCCAAAAGTAGATTACAGAAACTCTTCTTTAGGACTAGCTCATTTTTCACAGGATGTTGTTAATATAAAAATGCTTACTTTGTTAGATATTAGTGTCTTTGTTTCAAAATAATGGGCTGCTTAGAGTTTTGGCTCTGTATGCCTTTCTGATGAAAAACTTTTCATAAACCAAAATCTTTTCTGTCAATCAACTCAAGTCAAAGAAGAATAAAAAACCCCCACAGAAATCCTTTTCTTGGTGTGGCTGCTCTAGGAGGATAAAAGAATGGGGCTTTGCAATCCTAAAATCTTTCATAGGCTACTGTAGACCACAGTACTTGCAGAATGTCATGGTTACTCAATTAGCTCTGCCATTTCACACCTGCTTTTTAAAAGGAATGGGAGGAAGCCAACCATATCCTGTGCTGCCTCACAAGAAGTGTGAGAAGAGTTCAAGGGAGGTAACTCTGCCCCTCTACTTTGCTCTTTTGAGACCCCAGCTTGGATATTGCATCCAGTTCTGGGGTCCTCAGCACAGGAAGGACATGGACCTGTTGGAGTGAGTCCAGAACAGGGCCACCAAGTTGATCAGAGATCTGGAGCCCCTCTCCTGTGAGGAAAGGCTGAGTTAATTGTGATTGTTCAGCCTGGAGAAAAGGAGGCTTTGGGGAGACCTTATTTATTACAAGAAAGATGAGGACAGACTTTTTATCAGGGCTTGTTATGACACGACAAGGGGTGATGGTTTTAAATGAAAGGAGGGTCAATTTAGATAAGATATAAGGAAGACTTTTTTCTACAATGAGGAAACACTGGAACAGGTTGTCCAGAGAGGTGGTAGGTGCTCCATTACTGGCAACATTCAAGGCTGGGATGGATGTGGATCTGAGGAATCTGATCTAGTTCAAGGTAAGATGCTTATTGCAGGGGGCATGGACTAGATGAACTTTGAAGGACCCTTCCAAGCCAAAATATTCTATGATTCTATGAAGAGCAGAAAACCTGAATAAGCTTTGAAAAACTAAAAATTGAAAAAGTTCACTCTTCTGGCTGGTTTTAGTGTCCCTTTCAATATTTATTCACTAGGTTTTTATCAAAGGTCAAGTTATCCTTAATCCTTCTCTGATGTTAGACAAGTGTCCTTTCACTTATTGGTCTCAGTTTCTCATATGCAAAATAATGGTTAATAATTTGGCTTTCATACCTATTTAAATTTAGTTTCTGGGATAGAGAATTCACTTTTTTTGTAAGCATGCAGAATGAAAGAGCTCCAACTTGAAACTGTTACCATAAGAGAAATAAAAAGTAGCAGGACCTACATGAATGATATTTTAAGATAAATTATTTTTTAAAGAACTAGGTATAAAATTATGTGAGTATTCAGCATGCCCTTTTGCCTAATATAGGTTAGTAAAATGCATAGAATGATAAATAAAATTAAAATACGGATCACACTAAGCATTAAATTTAAAACACCAAAGTGTGCTCCTTCAGTATTCAGGCAGTATTGCAGTATGCAGGTGCATATAAAACCATCACAGAGTTGTGCATTGAAACAACAAAACAACATAGAACTTGAGATGAAAAAAAAATACATTTTAATCCCCAAACTAGTTCACAGCCTTTTATTCTTTTTTTCCCGATGTCTTACGCAACTGAAACCTATTTATACTACACCAGTAGCATGTGTAGTTTTGGAAGCAAGCAGGGCAATTGTCAGACAGCTTTGACATCTGCTTGAGCCTAAATAGTTTTCCTCTCATTCATCCCTGTTAAAAAATTCCTTGGATTCCTCAAAAAGAAGCCTGTCCCTCAGCAGATTTCTTATTTACCAACTTGTTTAAACATGCTTCCTGAAAATTTGACAAGAGTTACATCACTTTTAAGATGCTTGCACAAGTGATCAGCAAAGGAAGAGAGTTAGGTATGCATATAAATAGCTATTAGGCTGCATAGATTTCCCCAGAGTTTCTTTTAGAAATTCCTTTGCTGTGATCAGAATTTGAATTTTTTAGCTCCAGTAAAACTGGAATATTTTACTCATAAGAGTCAGTTCAATTTATCACAAGCCAGATGCAACCTCATGGCACAGGGCATAAGAGGGCAAGGACTAGAGGGGTAGAGGGCTTGGGGCGTGAAATTTGAATGGTTCCAAAGCCATCTGCTATAAAACTGTGTAAAAAAAAATTAGAGGAAGAAAAAAAACCCAAAAGCTGGCTCTGTTTAACAAAAATTACTAAAGCATAGAACTAATCTTGGCATTATTCTAAAAATTCCTGTTTTGTCTGACTGTGGAAAGCTCCAAAGTCAAAATAAACTTGAAGCAAATCTAAGTAGACCCCCAAAATCTAATCCACCTATGTAGGACTGAGACATTTCCTTACTGCTGGTTTTTATCAATATCATGTCCAATGGCCCTGATATGTGAGGCAAAATCCACTGGTGCAGCAAAAATATCCCCAAACATACAGTAATTATAACTTTAGTCTAGGAAATAGAACCAGAAACTGAAGGAAAAGAGCATTTCCACCTACTCTAAAAAAATAGAACAGGGCAGTCAACTGAAACCTGGATCCTGTGACTGCATTGTCAAAAAAACACTTCTCTACAGCAGTGACTGCAATATGGAAAGCCTGAGGAGAATGCTACAGTGCAAATGAACCCTCAGAGCTGCTTAAATTGAAGCTAGAGTTACTGTTTCCTCTAGAAATATCCCTGGAACAGAACCGAATGGTAGGGGCATAAAGACATTGTAGTCTTTGCACTTCCAGACCTGGAAACTCTGTTTTGTTTAGCATTACAGCTTAAAAATCTCACCCAGGTGTATTAGAGGCAGGGAATGTAGGGAGAGGAGAGACTAGAGAAGAAATTCATACATGCAATTGGGCAAGCAGTGACTGGTGAGGTGGCTGCATCTAAAGGCAAAAGAGTATTTGTTAATGCAGCTTTGAAGTTGAAAAATTTTGCTCCACTCAACTACTTAACCCTTCAAACAAGTAAATAAATAAATAAAGCTTCTAAAAACTTCCTTAGGTAAGATTTCAAGCCAAAAATAGAACATAAATGCTGCATAGTGGGTTTGTTTTTAATACTCTCAATTAAAGTAGGCGTAAAAATACATTTACATATGTTCAGTAATTAATGCCATAAAGTATTCACACACAGACAATGGTGGGACTGTAATTATGTCTCTCCCAGTCTGTCTGTGTAACTATTTTTACCATATGACCCCTTTTATATTTTTCTCAACAATCAAAAATTCTGCTTTTAACAGTTCCAATTACAACCTATTATGCCAAGATTTTCCAATAGTTGAAATAATTATACAGTACTGAGTTCTCATACATTTAGTTCTTTTTGTTGGGAGTGCTCTACATATGACACAAATTATATGAGCTGTTGCCTTCTGTTTCTGTATTGGTTGGTAAGGATGGTTGAAGTAGACCATCATTTCACTTTAATTGCCTGTTTTCTACCCGATGCTGCCCACAGTATTGGGTGGTTCACTTAAAATGTCATTTTTAGTAAATAAAATCACCTCAGAAGACCGGAGGGCTATAGAAAGCACACAAAAATCTAACACAAAAGTTCATCTGTAAAAAGTAAATTAAAAGCTGTTTGATATTTGCTGTGTATGTTCAGTGCACCCCACATTGGACCTAAAATATTCGATGAAAGGGGAAACACTACTAAGAAATGCAATGTAATTATTACATTTCTATCACCTTGTACTGCTATACATTAATTATTTATTGTAATATATCTTCTTGGAACACAGTGTTCATCACTTCAGAGCTGTGGTCTTATAGATGGTCTTTAGGGACACATTTTCTACTAGTGCCTAATCCCATTCCTCATCACTGGAAGGAGCTGCTTTGACATAGGTTTTTGTAAGCTGCAACAGATATGTGATATTAAACCTCTTTTCTTTAACTACAAGGTTTTAATACAATTCTGACTTGATTTAGCTGAGATGGAAAGTAATCAAGCTACTGTAGTAAATTCAAAACTGTGCCTGGCATGGAAGTATTAATATCCACTTATAGCACTGGAGAAACTCTTTTGCTTTATCCTTTAATTCATCCAATTTGTTTTTTTTTTGGCTTGCGCTGGTGAGAATTTTCCTGGCTCTTTATGGATCATTTAAGAGGAAATGTTGAATTCTACTGGAGTCTGGAGCCAGAGTATTTTGGCTCTTGCTCTGGAACTGTAGGAAGGGAGATTCATTGCCACAGCCATAGCATGAGCCTATCTCCTTGGCATCCAGTGCCTTCCGTGTGTTACTGCAGGCTGCAGGCTGTGTTACCACCCACATTTCTCTGAGTCTGGCATCTACCCTTCTATTGTGGCAACATTGCTAAGATTAATTGATTTGAAAATACAATCTGTCTACAAAAATCGGGAGACCACTATTCCCAACATAAGCTCCAAACTGCCAACTTATTCTGCATTTCGGGCTTAGTAGGGGTGTTCTGTTCTGTGCAGCAGCGGTGGAATTAAATGTACTGTAAAGAGTTGACTATTGCACTGCATACATGATTGCTATTGTAGTGCTGCTGTAAAAATACATTATGAACATAGCAATTATATACATTTCAAAGGATTTTCACTAAAATTCTATGATAAAGGATGTTTAGATCATTTTTTTAAGGGATAATGCTTAATCAATTTAGTTGGACACAGGAGAAGAATAAAGATTACCCAATTTTCAGTCTGTGTTTATGCTTCCACTTCAACAGCGGTTACAACAGACTCGCAGAGTGTGTAAGATGACCTCAAATTTAGAGCTAAAATTCCAACTCAAAAGTATGTAGCATTACAGCTAAGCTGAAGGCTTTTTGATTCACAAAAAATACAGGGCTCTATTTTATAAAAGAATAGAAGTACTGTAAGAAACCATGTCCCAAGGAAAGTAAAAAAAAATTTCAGGACAAGCATGCTGTATTAGAACCAAAAATCATAGAATCATAAAATATGTTGAGTTGGAAGGGACCCATCAGGGTCATTGAGTTCAACTCCTGGCCCAGCACAGGACATCCCTAGAGTCACACCCTGTGCCTGAGAATATTATCCAAACACTTCTTGGACTCAGACAGGCCTGGTGCTGTGATCACTTCCCTAGGGAGTCTGTTCCAGTGCTCCGCCACTGTCTGGGAGAAAAACCTTTTCCTGATGTTCAACCTAAACTTCTCCTGACTCAGCTTCACTCCATTTCCTCAAGTCCTGTCACTGGTCATGAGAGTGAAGAGATTGGTACCTGTCTCTCTGCTTCCCCTCATTAGGATGTTGAAGACCGCAACAAGGTCTCCCCTCAGCCTCCTTCAGGCTGAACAAATCAAGTGCCCTCAGCCACTCCTTACGGCTTCCCCTCCAGACCCTTCACCATCCTTGTGGCCCTCCTTTGGATGCTCTCTAACAGCTTAATGTCTTTTATATATTGTGATGCCCAAAACTGCACACAACATTCAAGGTGAGGTCACCTCAGTACAGAGCAGAGAGGGACATTCCCCTCCCTCGCCTGGCTGGCGATGCTTTGCCTGATGCCCCCCAGGACACGGTTGTCCCTCCTGGCTGCCAGGGCACTGCTGACTTGTATTCCTTCAAGACCTGTGTCCAAGCCATAAATGAAGATGTTGAACAGAACTGAGCTGAGGATGCAGCCCTGCAGAACCCTACTAGTGGCTGGTCACCAGCCTGATGTCACCCCATTCATTGTAACTCTTTGTGCCCAATCTTTGAGACAGTTGCTCATCCATCACATAACACAGTTATCCAGCTATGTGCTGGACATTTTGTCCAGAAGGCTACTGTGAGGGACAGTATTAAAAGCTTTCCTGAAGTCCAAAAAGATTACATGTACTAGCTTTCCTAGATCAACTGAGTGGGTTACCCTGTCACAGAAGGAAATCAGTTTGACAAGCAAGACTGTCCCCTCATGAAGCCGTGCTGGCTGACACTGATGACTGTGTTGTCCTCCAGGTGTTTTTCAATACCTCCCAGAATAATCTTTTCCATGATTTTACTGGGCACTGAAGTGAGACTGACAGGCCTGTAGTTTTCAGTGTCCTCTTTTTTGCCCTTTTTGAAAATCAGGATAACGTTATCCAAATTCCAGTCGGCATAATTCTCAGTACTTCTATCTATCCATTTCTCTTTTGTCATCTTTCCATGTACATTTGACTTTCCCTGAGGCCTTAAACATCTGGCAAGATTCATAAAAGCTTTAATGAGTCAGAAAAAAAGTCAGAAGACATTTGCAACTTGTAAAAGCATCCTCTTGATTTAAATTGATGGCATCTTTGTAGGCAATCTGCTAACTGGCTTGTATTCAACAACAGGCTTACTATTTATTAAGACAGAATTCCTCACTGTGTATCTTGTTATTCCAGCAATAACAGGAATGTGCCACCGAGTGTCTATTATTAGTTGTGTCTCTTTCTATATTACATAGATAAATTCAACCACTTTTTTAACTGTCCTGTTGCACAGACAGAGAGTAGACTAGATCTTCAGCTGATACAGATTTCTCTCCTGATTTCCCTAAGGATCTTCCCTGATGACTGTGGTGAAAATTCACAGAAACCACACTGATTTTAATGGACTTATTCTGAATTCATGCTGGTTCAACTGATGAGAAGATCTTACAGATTTTCTTTGGAAGCTAAAATTAAGTCTAAAATTAATAACTTAAAAATTAATGTTGGGAGACAGAAGACTATTTATAATTTCTCTGCACAATAAATGGCTTTTTTTTTTATTTCATTTTATGACCATGGAAGATGATAGAACTTATGAGGAAATAAATAAAGAACCAGAGACCTTAAATCACAATGCCTGCAGCCTCTGCAGCAGGAAGAAGAATGAGGATCGACTGGGTGCCCTGGAGTCTGGAATTTCTTCGTGTTTCAGTGCTAAAAATTCTTAACATTTTGGACACATTGTTGGAAGCAGCTTCCCAACCTTTTATGTGATATAAAAATAATCTCTCTATGATATACATGTACCATTAAAACTTCAAGTACGTGGAGCTACACTGAGGACAACCAACAGGTTTGGGATATTTAGACTGACCATATATCACTCTTCCAGGTGAACTGGGTTCACAGCAGAAGTGGTGACATATTTTCTGTATTGAATTGGAATGAACTAGAAGAATCTTAGGTTGCAAAGTTTAGGATTTTACACACATTCGTCTTAACACCTCTCTTATATGTACAATTATAATTTTTTCATGTGTATGTACAGCTGGTGATACTCTTCAGTAATGAAATCTTTGCAATGGGTGTAATTTCTATATAGCTAATGTAAGTGCATTTGTCTATCAGTTTCCTTTTCTGCAATTATCAAGAAAAGTAGATTTCTTACAAATGCAGCTGCAACCATACTAAGTTTCCAAAGAGTTCAGCAAATCTGGAGATAATACACTTAAGAATATATGTCCACGATATGAAGGACATTTTAAGAAAAAATGACAAAAGAAACTGTTAAGTGATAATGGAATATCAACATGTATAAAGCATGTATAGAGAAATATAAGATCTGCAGATTAGAACTCACAGGAACTGTGTCAAGTTCACGGGAAAACCATCAGTGATTTACACCTGAAGAGAAAAAAACCTCAAACATGACTAAATATGTAGCTTGATTTACACGTAAAATAATAATCTTAGATTTATTTTTCTCCTGAGAATAGTTTTGTTAGATTTGAAGGGTGAAGTCAAGTACTGAAAAATCTATTCAAGAAAAGAAACAAAATAGCATCCACAGTCCTGACTTCTGCAGGTCAGTAATTTTTGGCCGCTTTTTTTTTTTTTTGATCAATAATCAAAATCAGTAACTGAAACCACTATTTATCTGCATATTAATAACCCTTTAGTAGCCCTATTTTTTACGTTATTAGTTTTAACAGTTAGGTTAAGAAATGTGTGGAGACTGCCCATTTCTATAGGATAAATGTGGTGATAGTTTATGGAACAGGGAAGATGATGGTAAATTAGCTGCATGTTCCAACAGCTCAGAGACATGTGGAGATGTAGTCTACCTCCAAGCAAGGAGACTTTCTGAATTTTTCAGAGAATCACAAAGCCATTTAGGTTAGAAGGTCTAGAAATCTCTGGAGAGCATCTAGTCTAACTCTCCTGCTTATTACTCAGCCTTTTTATGACAAAACAAGTTCTGCATTTAAAAATCTACTTTAACAGTGCTCTTTTCTCAGTAACTGGTAAGAAGTGAGAGGAAGAATGGAACTGGAGGGAAAAACTGTATAAATAACTTGAATCTGAAGCACTGCTGGTTTGGAGAGAGTAGGGAAACGACATGTGCAAAAATTTTTACTGTACCTGGAAGTAAGTTTGCAATTTTCTTTAGCAGTCCTCCTTAGAGAACAATTTGTTGATTTCTAAAACAAGCTTTTAAACATTGTTTCTTAAATTTACATGTAGCTTTTTCCCTCTCCAATAAAATATTTTGTAAGTTTAGTAAGTCCAGGGACTCTATTTATCATCCAATATATGCACACTAAATGTTAAATTAAGGCACAACTCTGTACCCAAATTTTGCTAACACTGGCCAGCTGATACACATCCTGTCGCGTGCAATTGCTTATTCATTTAGAGGAAACTGGAGCCTGTGAGCTTTGATTCGTAATTCCCATTTTGATACTTACAAAATTCTCTTTCCAGTCATACAGAGTACATTTTTCTGATTTAAAAAGATGATTTCAGAGGTAGGTCACTGTTTTCATGTCCCCTTTGCATGAGTTAAAAAGTTCAGTTGGGACCTAAATACTCAAAGTCTTTAAGCATCTGAAGCAAGATGTGGAGAACTCTTAAATTACCACACTATCAAGATAGATGAAATGGTAAACAGCACTCGAGCAATCAAAACTCTGATTTCATGCTTCCTCTTAAAGAATAAAAGGTCCCCAGAAAGCATTTCTGCATTCCTCTTCACTCAATTTTCCCTTGCAATTCAAAAGCAAATATGACTTGTTTGATATAACAAACCAAGGTGGAGGTGAACCAAAAGATCCGCTCTTACATGGCAATCATGGAACATACAACCATGAATTATGCAGTGAACTTAATCTGATCCCATGCAAGGAGGGGACCTATAGCGTTGCAGTGTTAATGTCACATTGTGTCTCCTGCTCCAGTATAGTAGAACTGACATAAAACAGCTTGGAACAAACTCCTATTAGACATTAACAATTTGCCACGCAGGTTAGATTCTTGTCAGATAAACTCAGAGTTAAGAAATCCCATTTGCTTGGTACCTTGTTTCCCAGAAAAGGAAGTTAAGAAAAAGCCACAGAAATCCAA
Organism: Cephalopterus ornatus; assembly: GCA_013396775.1. Taxonomy (NCBI): domain Eukaryota; kingdom Metazoa; phylum Chordata; class Aves; order Passeriformes; family Cotingidae; genus Cephalopterus; species Cephalopterus ornatus. Next base: position 525,888 of record VZRE01004381.1, on the reverse strand, counting down.
TCTGTGAAACATTAGGGGAGTCTGAAGAAATTCCTCTTTCCCCCAAGTGTGTTCTCCTGTTTTATATGTCTGAAAAGGGGATGCGTGCATTTGTGGTGAAAGCATTGAAGACATCTGAGTGAAAAGGTTGGGGAACAAGGATACACAGCACACTTGTGTGTAGACCTATAGATATATATACACACATGCATTTAAAACCTAACGTCTCATATATTTCATTGTTATGAAGACATTAGTGTTATGAAGTAGAACTGAGACGCCAGAATTACAGCTCTACTCTTTACACACCCCCACAGAAACACTCTTCACAATTCTACCCACAATAAAGGTTATCTTTCTGTCTTCATAAGGAAGATTTTATTACTTAGCTCCCCTTGTCCCTCATTTCACACTTGCCTTAAAATCTGCTTTGCCCTTTCTCTGGAGTAAGGTGGCAAAATATTAACTCATGTGACTTGCATGAGTTATGAGTATGATAGTGGTTTTGTTCATGCAAAGAAAAGGGATAATATTGGCTTATTCATGGATTCTTGCACTGAATACTCAACAGATGACTGTTTAAAATTGTAGTATACAAGAAAGGAGAGGATTGGACAAAAGACTGGAGAGATGGGCTGATTCTAATGGAATGAGGTTCAACAAGGCCAAGCGCCGGGTCCTGCACTTTGGCCATAAGAACCCCCTGCAGCGCTACAGGCTGGGGACAGAGTGGCTGGAGAGCAGCCAGGCAGAAAAGGACCTGGGGGTACTAATCGACAGGAAGCTCAACATGAGCCAACAGTGTGCCCAGGTGGCCAAGAAGGCCAATGGCATCTTGTCCTGTATCAAAAATAGCGTGGTCAGCAGGACAAGGGAAGTGATCCTTCCCCTGTACTCTGCATTGGTGAGGCCACACCTGGAGTATTGTGTTCAGTTCTGGGCCCCTCAGTTCAGGAAAGATATTGAGATGCTGGAGTGGGTCCAGAGAAGAGCAACAAGACTGGTGAAGGGACTGGAACATAAGACCTATGGGGAGAGGCTGAGGGAGCTGGGGTTGTTTAGTCTGGAGAAGAGGAGGCTTAGAGGTGACCTCATCACTCTCTATAACTACCTGAAGGGAAGTTACAGCCAGGTGGGGATTGGTCTCTTCTCCCAGGCAGTTAGCAACAGGACAAGGGGGCACGGGCTTAAGCTCTGCCAGGGGAAATTTAGGCTGGATATTAGAAAGAAATTCTTTACAGAGAGAGTGGTCAGGCAATGGAATGGCCTGCCCAGGGAGGTGGTGGATTCACCGTCTCTGGAGATTTTTAAACTGAGGTTGGACATGGCGCTTGGTGCCATGATCTAGTGAACGGACTGGAGTGGGAGCAGGGGTTGGACTTGATGATCTCTGAGGTCTTTTCCAACCCAATCGATTCTATGATTCTATGATTCTATGAAAATTTCCTTCCAAAAGGAGTAAGGATGCATAGAGTTCCCTCTTTGATTGCAAGTATGTTAATTTGTGAGTAATCTGTCTGAAGTTTTATGATGTAGCCTTATGAAACAGAAGCATGTGGATCTACATCAGGTTTCTGGGACTGATCTCCAGGATCCTGGCCACTTCTTTTATGCTGAGTTTCTTATTTCTTTTTATTTTCATTGGGAATTGAACACTCTGAAAAACAGACTTCCAATTGTTCAAATTATGGTACAAACCGGTCATCATACGATGGAGCTTTTTCTATAAGAAGTACCAAAATGAGTCTTTCTCTAGTACAAATCTGCTAAAAAAATACTTCATACAGTCCAAAGAAGAAGCTGAAATGCATAATGAAATTTACCTCCTTCAAATCAGATTGTCTTCTCAAATCCTCTTAGCCACATTTTGCCCTTTCTTCCTTCTGCTCTGGTTTCTTTTCCCCACTTTGTCACCTCTTAAATATGTTCTGTTTTCTTGCTGTTGGGGGAAGTTAGCATACCATTCTGCCATTTCCCAGATGTTGATCCTATTTGCAATGCAGATGACTTCAGAAGCCATTGGAAGAAACCAAGATACCCACTTGGCATTGCATTTAAAGATACAACCGCTAATTTTGTGCCAGTATAAAAAATTACTTATTTAAATGGTGTGACAAAACATTTTACTTATTTAAATGGTGTGAAAAATGAGGATTTCTTGTTCTCTGTGGTAGTACAATAGTTGTTCCCCTTATACTCTGAATCTGATTAAAGATTGCTACTGTCTATAAAGGATTGAATTACAAGAGTTTCCAGATCAGACCTAGTAAGAGAAAATTCATCATTCACTGAATATCCAAGAGTCTTGAATCAATCTACACAACTGAATATTCAGTTTCAAGATAATCAGGTTTATCATGTATACATATACTGACAAGACTGGCATATTTAATATCAGCAAAACCACTCAAAATTCTTATAGAAACAGGCCAAAATCTAAACTGAACTTGCTTGCAGCTGTTAAATCACAATCCAAATGAAGCCCCATATTGGGTTAGTATATCTTCTTATCCAATCCTTATGTATAACTGTAAATTCTCATTGCCCTTTCAATAAAGGTATTTAACTTATTCCTTTAAAGATTTTTTTTTTATTCATTATGCATCAGTTTTGTATTCTCTGTTATTTCTAAGTATCATTCTATTTCACATAACGACAAATACAAATTTAGAACAGCTTTTGTTTCCCTTAACTGTCTAGACCACTGCTAAAGGAAAAGCAGACGAGCAGTTGAGTTTCCAGGTTCTATGCTAGCTTGAACTAAATCTGATTTGGAAAACGGAATGTGAATAACCACATATGACAAGTAGTCTACAAGTTAGCAGACATTTTGTGAAGAATATAAATATGGAGCAGTGAATAAACCAGAGATGTTGATGCCAGACCACTTTCTTTCCCCCTGAAACAGAAAACAAAAGTGTTATGCCAGCAAATAAAATAATCTTCATTACAGAGCTTCTTCTAACACTTCATCCAGTTGACTACAAATCTTCTGTAGCTTTTTTAGAAAATGAATCATTATGAGGAGTTTGATCAGCACACTGGGCAAAAATTGATCCACAACTGAGATATGCATGTGAACTGGATATTAGATTTAATGCAGTATATCAGAGAAACCATTCTGAAGGAATTGGAAAGAAATCATGAAGAAACAACTCTTATAGGACCAATCTTCTACTATATTTTTCTCTTGTAGGACAAGTGTACTTTTGTAGTGATTTTCCTTTAGTCCAAATTCAGCATCTTAATCTTTGAACTGTTCAGGAACTGAGCACTTTTTCAGTAAGCCCACTTTCAATAAATTTTGAGAGCAAGTGTACAAAGCAGGATAAGAAAAGAAGGCAAGGTAGTGAAAATGACTAATAAGAAGAAAGAGTTAATCACTAAGCTGTAGTTTTATGCCATGGCACAAGATCAAAGGGACTTAACATGCTTGACAAGTTTATCTGTCTTGGTAGCATTCTCTCCAAACCAATAGCAAATGATGGTGAAATATTTCTCTGCATTTCTAAAGAGAGTTCATCCTTTGGTCATTTGCAAACTTATGTTTGCAGTTTGCTGTGGAGGCGAGTGCTCTAATTGCTGCTCTTCTAAAGTTATCTCAGTCTGCGCTTTAATCACTACTGTCCATGCATGAACTTTGTGTGTTTGTTAATGACCTATGTGACTCTATAAACAGCACATATAGTATTTGCAGACATCACCTCTGTATTGCCCTCAAAAGTGTCTCATTTGCGGTAGGCCAGGTAAAAAGCCGGGGTGGAAAGCCTCATGATGCTTGCACAGATTTTTTATGGCCAGTATGTGCATAGCCAAAGAACACTTTTAGGCCAATAAAAGCATTTTTGGAATACCCTGAAATCTTTCTGTAAAGCTTCCCCAAACACTGTCAGTAACTGGGACAAAATGAATTTCAGGTAAAAAAAAGTCAAGAGGCGAACTGCCTACCACGGTGCTGTAGTTTGTGATAAAGCGAACAACCAAATGAGAGACAGAAGAAAAGTGAAAAACTACTGTCTTCCTAACAGCCAAAATCCAGAGACCTTCTGGTTTGTAACAATGTATGTTCCTCACAAACTCAATGAAAATAAAAGTAAATATACATATTAGCTTGAAAAACAGTAGTCACTGACTATAATGGACATCTATGTACTAATGGACAAGCAAGCAATTGCATTCTGACTACACCATTACCTTTTCACTCTTTTTAGAACATAAAAAAGGAAAAAGGACAGCAAATAATATGACCTCAAATTTTATTTTTGCTACATCACAGAAGTGGGATAATGTTGTAACAGTTAAGTGCAAAGAATATTAATGAATTCATATATTGCATACCGCTGTTAATTACTCATTCCTTTTTTTCCCCTAAAGTTCATCCTTCTATTAAATTTATCACAAAACAACCTTTAGAATTAGACTTATTATTTGGTTTCATTTACAACTGTATTTTTTTGGCTGTCCTCATAGCACAAAAACAGTTTGAGTGTTATAATCCTTTTATCACTCTTCTGGCAGGCCATATCTAGTTTATCCCCCCTGCCCAGACATGCCAGCTGTGCCAGCTGCCTGCAATTTTAATGTGAGCTGTCAGAAATAGGGACCTTGGCCATTAATTATTTTGTGAGGAGTCTCATTGTTGATCCATAGGAAGACCACGTATTTGTGTGTTTAGCACCTCCAGGGAGCACACACAGGCCACTTTCCCAGTGCAGCTGTATGCGAGGCAGCTCCAAACACGTGCAATTCCAAATCACCTGCTCCACTTTCCGCCATCAAGAATTCCGTATCCACTTGGTGCAGCCTCTGGGATATGCAGTAAAAACAGCCTAGGGTTTCATATGGAACATGGACAGTACATAGTGGCAAGTTTTAGGTTTTTCTTTCCCTCAGCCTAGAAGGCGTGGAGGGCCACAATTAGGCCTGTGTTGTTCCAAGGTGCAGACATGTAATTGGTTTTGAGTGTGGCTTGTTTGAATTAGTAATGACTCTGGGAGGAGAGCTTTGGGGTCTGCTGAACAAACAGCTGCAACAAGCTACTCAGCTCCATTACAAGCAAGAACATGAACTGTCAGAATACACTAAAACTGGGTGAGGATACAGAGAACTATTTGTTCATACAACAGACTGGTCTAGGCAGTGAATCCACAGAAACAGTGAATATAAATGCTATTTTCCTTGTAGAATCCAAAAAAAAGGTATTTCCCACTAATTTCTAGCGTTTCCTTTTGTTTCCTTGCTTGTGTTGTGCATCAAAATACCAGGAAAACTGTATTTATGATTACTGTTCATTTCTTCTTTTTTACTAAATGAATTCCTCTGTGGGGTTTTCTCAGTTTTTATCCTTAATTATAACATTTATTTCTGCTGCAAAAGAAATAGAAATTCATTTTGTATTGTATTAATAATGAAATTGTATTTCTTGCAATAGTCCTTGGAAACTCTGTTTAAAAGTCTCCCATTTAGAGTTTCATTAAAATGAACAAAAATAAACCATAGTTTCTCTGAGAGTTCTAAATGGGGAGTCAGACACCAAGTAACAGGTGAGCAAACAGCCAAATGGAGGAAGGAAGCAGGAGGACAACGAGCCATCAATGCAGGTGTTGCCTCATAAATTGTCACAGACAGCTCCATAATAAGGAGACAGGATCAAGGAAGGACTATCTTCTGGCTTATGTTTCAGAGGAATAATTAAAAAAAAAAAAAGGAAAAATCTCTTCTCCAGGATGTTCAGTGATAATGTTTTACAATGAGCATTCTTTTCCTCAAGACCTGTAAGCTCCTGCTCTATTGCACAAATGAAAACATTGATTTCCAGGCCGTAAATTTTATGCATTGGTAGCTATATTCGGCTTCATTTTCTAGAGCTAGCTGAGAAATGAACAGTAAGTTTTACAAATAAAATTTTGATTTTCGTATCTGGTTACATTTGGAACAAAATTATTATTAAAAAAGAGATTGAGGTGGGGCAAATTGAATCACAAATCTAGCTTCCCTCAAAGCAGCAAAAGGTTGAGACCTGAGTATATAGGACATAGAATCTTGTTCACATCCTACTCTGACAGACAGGACACTCTTTGTATGTAATCAATTTAAATACTGGACTAGAATATAGAATATATAATCAATATATGTGGTTCTTCCATACCAGTCGGAGTCCTCTTTTGCTTAATTTCACTTGCATTGCTGCCACATCAACTTTTTCCAATGAAACCACGTTATCAAAAAGTCACGACTATCTTCTAATAATAATTAAAACCTCCTTATTACCTACTCTCTGGTTTTACTAAGTATATGTCTCGTACTCTGAATTTTTTAACAGTCAAAAATTCTCCTATAATACTGTTGAGCAATGACTGACTAGCTTATCTTTTACATTTCACTGAATACTAGTAGTTATTTGGATACTCTGTTTTAGAAATGCAAAAGAAAATTGTAATAGTCTGCAGCCTGCAAGAGATTACTTTATACTAAAGAGATAGTTAGGAGTCAAGAGAAGCTACACGCTGTGTTTAACTTTTATTTATAAACTTTATTAAAACTAGTTCAGATGAATTCCGAATGAAAAGCCTATGAAAGTATGACTGAATTAAAAAACTGTATTCTTCTGAAGTCCGGAATTTTCCCTAGCTGTTGTTTTTAAAAGATGACAGTCTCATGATCCACGTCCCTCTTATTTTTTTAATTGCATAGCATGTACTCAATCATTCAGGTCTAAATTGTTAATCTTCACAATTAGTAAACAGAATAAAATGTTTACACGGTCTCCTGCTTTGTAAGCAGAAATGTTAATTTTGGCTGTGGTGCCCTCTATGAGTAAAGAGATACATTTACACGAACAGCTTAGAAAATATACAAACAAAAGTGGTAATTCAATTCTTTTTTGAAACATTGGCATAAAATACACTTTGTAAATGACTGTGTGAGTATATTTCCATTTATTCCAGTACAGTTTGTTCCAGTCCTGTGCCATAGGCTTACAGCAATGCTAACAGGCTGGCCTGATCAATAACCTCCATGGATTTCTGGACAGAGGCATCAATTATTGTGCTGATCCCCAGTGAGAAACAGCTGCTGATATAATGATTTATTGAGCAGCATGGCTGCTCTGGAAGAAGACAAAAGGGCTTATTCTTCTCTCATTTTCCCACACATGAAACCAGAAGAATTTCACTGACTTCAAAGGAGCTACTCCTGCTTTACTGAAGAATGAGGCAGATCTGAATCAAATCTGAGTCCTGTGTGGTGACAGGTTAAAGGAAAGTGTATCCATTACACAGTTAGTGCACAGAGCAGAGCGGATCTGAACACTCCTGAGCTCCTCGCTGGGATAAGTTGTTTATTGAAGGAAGAGAGATGTCAAAAAATCAGCAGATGAGAATATCAATAATATTTCTTCATTAATCATCTAGAAGGTCAGTCCTTAACAACAGGCACCATTGTCATCCTTAAAATCCACCACGAATAACTAAACTGGAATACCCTCGAGGAAACAGTAACTTAATCAGGAGCAATAAGTGCCTATGAGGCAGGTGTTTCCTTATGCTTCTGTTTTTAAATTGTGACAAATGATTTATGCAAATCAAAATGACAAAACTAAAACTGACAGGTGGGAAAGAAGTTTTAATTTAAGAGTTAAAAACTCTCTAGGTTTTTCATTTGGACTAATGGCAAAGCTGGGAATAGGAACTCCCTAACTCTGGTCCAGCACTTTTTTCACTAAGTAGTACAGTCTCTCACAATACACTTAATTCAGCTCCAAAAAGGGAGGATAAATTACAGTCTTATCTCAGAAGCAGCAACAGAAAGGCAATTAAGATTAGAATTTCAGTTTCCACATTTTAACAGGCTCAAACAAAATTGAACTAATCTGAGTTAATGAAGAATATAGTTCACTGGGAAAGGAGGGATGAAATACTTTGAAGTTTTGGATCAGACTTATTTTCCCTACTTTGGTTTCTTAAATAATATTCATCAATGAAAGCTAAAGGAATTTGATTTACAAATATGATACATTTCTGAAACTACATATTGACACTAAATTTTTGAGTGTGTTTTCCTTGTACATAATTAGTAACTACAGCTACTTTCAAAGCTGGAAGGAAGAAATAAAAACCACTTTATGAGCCAAAAGTATTTCAGGTTTTTCATACAGCTTTTGCCTTTGGTAGAAATATATTTATAGGATGAGGTCCACAAACTGATAAAGATTTGCCTGCCTAGAGAGTGTATGCTTTATGCCTGTTTCTGTGTGTCATCTCAGTTTTCTTTAGTGTTCTGCATTTGCATGATCATTTTGTTTAATTTATTAATACCCAATATTTCTCTAACTTCAAAATTTGTTTTAAAAACTTTCATTTGGATGGAAAGTTTTCCATTTTAACCTACGTCTTCATGGGACTGTTTTTTTATAGGTACTTCAATGCTACAGAAGATGAACAACTACAGAAAATGTGCAATAACCAAGTGTGATCATGACAGAGATTGTGTGATCTCTGCCATTTGAAAGCACTTCTGTACTTCAGTACGCAGGTATCCTTTTTCCATCCTTTTGCAAAGTTTCAATTGATTTGGTTTCTGCAAGGCTTCATTAATTCTTTTTGAAAAAATGCAGTACTATCTAATGTAATCAAACTACTATTAATAACAGTAATCATGACACTGGTAAAAATGTGAAAAAATAGGAACAAATAATTAATTTCGGACTAAAAATGCCTTGAAAAGTAGTTTTATTCAATACTTACAGAGGGGAAAAAGCCACCAAATCTGGGTTTTGAACACCAGCTGTGTTCAGGATAGATAGTTAAAAGCAAACCCTTGGAAGAGGGTTTGTGAAGAATGAAATCTTCAGCCAAAGAAACATCCATAGGTCCGCACAAAAGCAGCTGGACATTCTAACAGCTTGTTGATGGAAAACTGAATTTTACTACAAAATTCCTAGGGACTAAGAAATTGGTCAGTCCATACATAGTGAGAATGTCTTTATTAAGATCTAGGGTAAACTGGGTTAAAAGGAAATGGGTCATATAAACTGAGACTTTAAACACTGTGGGATAAAATTCTAAATGTACATGTTTTATCCACTGTGTATCCTAGTCTTTTAAAAGAGTGTTTATACAGTCTCAGGGATTGGGCTTTAGGAATCACATACTTTGGTATATTGACACAAAACAGTATTCAATTTTCCTAGAATTGCAGTATTTCACATTATTAAGGAAGAGAAGCAGGCAGAAACAGTCAGCTGCACACAAATTAAATTGCACTTTTATGAATGTAGTTGGTACTGACAGTCAAACGACAAAGTAGCTTACACATGAATGTTGTAGTCTCATATCTGATTAGAGAAAGAAATAAAAAACTATCCAGTATATGCTATGCAAACACACACAACACTTTTCTCTCTGATTTGAAGTATACATCTAAATTAAACTCTGGTCTCTGATATTCCAAATACATATGCTGACCCATGACTCACTGGCACTCTTTATTTCTGTTTTCAAAACTAGATAAATAAATAACATTTGGTTAATCAAGGATAATCTATTAAATATGGAAAGTAGTTATGATTGTTCATTACTGTTAGACTAAAGTGTAAAGGCCTTTGTGAAAAACAGGGCTCCAGTGTGCTAGCCAGGACACAAACACATCATGGGATCCTGGTCTAAGGAGTGGATAATTTACACGAAGAGGAAAGAAATACGGTTGAAAAATAAATGCCATTTTAAGAGCACAATTTCGAGTGGTTCTTCGCTTCTTGTGGTATTTTACTGTTGGGTCTTCGCAACTGAAGAAAAGCTTTGACATGGTGCAAATTCAAAGAAAATCAAAGTGCAAACTTCAAGCCAGCTATTTGGTGCGACTCTCAGCCCAAATTATTAATACTAGATGTATGAGCACACAGGTGGAAGTAGAAGCTAAAAGGCCAATGAGCACTCTGAACTTTCCCAGCATATCGCAATTACAAAACCACATGTGTTAAAGACTGTGACTGTGCAAAAACCCCCCCAAAAAACCCACACAAAGCAAAATAAACCAGTGCACTTAAATGATTTTTAATTGGTGGTCTGTAATTTCACTTGGATTCCAATGACAAGCAGGTCAAGAGAACATTTCAGGTTTGGTTTTGGCACAGAAAACCTTTGCTGACTACTGAAATTAACAATGAAAGTATTGAGTAAAAGCTGTTAAACACAAATTTTATAATGACAATATTCCACTGAAATATTGCAGCAAATTTCAATTACTAACATGTCTCCCTGTAGATTCGGAGAATCTTTACTGAAGAATTCCACAGTTTAGTGAAAGAACAGGTTATAATAACAATGTAAAAATGACAAATATTCAAAGAATGATGATGAAGCAATGAAACCCAACACTTTTATGCCAGAAGTAGAGACAGTGGAAGAAACTTGTGTGTTATATCTTAGGTACCTAAAACTTAAATGCTGAAGTGTGTGAGCTAGGGATCCTAGGTCCCTTTCACAGTCAGCGGAGATAAAAGACTGACTCCAAAGAGCAGCTCATCCAATCCCAAGATAAATGTGTAGAAGAGGCCTGAGAAATCAAGTTCTATCTGTTGTGTATCTCTTCTTTGACTTTAATGGGACTGTAGGAGGATTAACTCAGATTTGCACAAATTTATGCTGTAGAAAGCACTAGATAACACAGTGGCAGAGCTTTATGGGCTGTTTTTGAATTATCTTTACCTACATATTAAGTCTGCTTGCTAAATATATGTGAGAGATGGTGTGTCTCCTTTCTCTTCTTTAGGAGAGGAAGATTGAATCGTTCTTCCACTTGGCTAAGGCGAAGGTCTGCAAGTCCATCAAATCTGAGTGCTGATAACCACTATGGTGAAGCACGAAACATCAATATCATCTTTACCTTCTATTACACAGCAGCATAAAGGCCCAAGATCACATACGAAGTCAGAAATAACATTTCAAAAGGACCTGAACTTGTCTTGACCATTCACCCAAGGCCGAAGTATCTAGTTAAACCATAAGAGGTTCATTTGGATGACTGTACCAAAATTGCTCTCTAATGTACATAGGCTTTTCTCAGCAGCAATAAACCACAAGGAAATCACATACAAAAAATCATACAAGATTAAACAGTTCAGCAGTAATAATCACCCACCTAGGCACAGAACACTGTGTTGTCAGAACACAAGTTGCTGTCTTGCTGGTTTTTTGCAATTTGACTTTCTCTAGCAGAAATGATCTCACATAAAATCCATGAAAAGTATTCTGAAAATCTAAATCATAACCCAATTATAAGCATGAGGTCCTCTTTTTTTAGTGCTAGCCATCTATGTTATTTATTTGGTAACACTACTGAAGGTGTGTTTTCAACATTACAATCCTGGAGCTTTTTTCATCGGTGTGTTTTACTGTCATACTAGCGCTGATTTAACTAGAATTGTCCCTGCCTTGTGTCTCATTTTAAATGAGATCACAGTGAGTCTCAATGCTCTACAAAAAATGCAATGTTAAACACACAAGTCAGTGGACTGAAAACAACTAATGACAAGACCTGTGTGGAAGAGGGAATTACAGCCTTCATGATTAAAGATTTATACAGGCAGCAAGAACAGTCTCAGCTATGAAAGATAAATGCAAAATGCGGTCCAGGATCTTACATTGCATTTGGAATCTAACCTAAGAATGAACTTCTATCTCTACCCCCAAAAATTTTATGTTTTCCATCAGTCACTTTCTGGGAAGTGTAGGAGATGTCTCTTGTTTAATCCAGAAGTGATCAGATTTTTTTCTGAGGGTGTAAATGCTTTATTTCACTAAGAATTTGTGCTATTTATAACATGGAAAGGACTGATGCCACACAGATATTTCCTGACACATTTCCCTCCTCCAGTTTCTCTTTAATAAAAAGTAAGCCTCTGCCTTTTATTAAGTCCTTCAAAAATGAAATGAAAGTATAGGCTGGTAGATAAAATAAAATGCAGGGAGTAGTTACTCAGAAACTAAGCCTACACAGTACAGTTAGAAAATTAATTGAATAAAGAACAATAGGAGAGAGGCAGGAGAAAAATTGGGTCCAAGAGGGCTGTCTTCTCTTATACTGTGTGCCCAAGATAATGCAGGATGCTCTGTGATACCTGAAGTCCCAACATCACAGAGTGAACCATTTTTTCCCACTGGCAAAACTGTGGAAGTAGCAGTGACAACCTAGATTGAAGTTAAACTCAGCAGAGCAGCTTCAGGAGTTGATGAGAAGACTTTCAAACACCAGTTTGCATTATATATTCCTCTCCCTGGTCTTGTAGTTAAACTGGTTTTAGCAACCCCATAGTAGTGGATGTGAAAAGGAAAAGGAAAAGAGAAAGGAAAAGGGAAAGGGAAAGAAAAAGGAAAAGGGAAAGGGAAAGGGAAAGGAAAAGGGAAAGGAAAAGGGAAGAAGAAAAGAAAAGGAAAGAAAAGGAAAGAAAAGAAAAGAAAAGAAAAGAAAAGAAAAGAAAAGAAAAGAAAAGAAAAGGAAAGAAAAAGAAAAAAAAGAAAAGAAAAGAAAAGAAAAGAAAAGAAAAGAAAAGAAAAGAAAAGAAAAGAAAAGAAAAGAAAAGAAAAGAAAAGAAAAGAAAAGAAAAGAAAAGAAAAGAAAAGAAAAGAAAAGAAAAGAAAAGAAAAGAGAAAAGAAAAGAAAGAGAAAGAGAAAAGAGAAAGAAAAGGAAAAGAAAGGAAAGAGAAAGAAAGGAAAGAGAAAAAAGAGAAAGAAAAGAAAGACATCAATTTCCTTATAGTCTTTTAGACTACACAATCTTTGAGAAAAATATTACTTTTAATATTTTTATTATTAATATTATTACTATTAAAATATTATAAATATTATATAAATATCTATAAATATTATATTACAATATTATATATTGTAATATATTAAAACCAGTCACATTGGACATAACGGCAAAAGCAGCTATTTTTCAAAATCTAAATCTCGACGCATAAGGAAGAAAAAGTGTGAGGAGTGACAGTGGCAACGGATAAAGGTATAAGGATTGCAAAGAGGGAACAAAGAAAAGGCGTTGCTTGACTGATCTTAACAGCTTGTATCATTTGAGGCTCTGGGTTTTGAAGGCACAAAATGTAGGAAAGGGGGTGAATATGTTTTAACTTAATGCTGAGGACAAGAATTTAGGAGAAATTTTCTGCATCATATTTAATCAGTACTAACAGGCTCAATCCCAAAGTGTGCAAGGGTAGGGCTAAGATTCTGTCTTTCTGACAGAAATTTCATTTACTTCCTTTCCTACACATTTCTCCTACTTGAAGCACAACTGTGTCTATGAACAACCTACATTTTCATGACTTTTTATCCAGAAAGGGAGAGATTATAGTATTGCCTGTGTGACTTTAAAAACTTACTCTGCGTCCTGTCACAACTTCTGGGCAAAGTGTTAAGCACTGGCACTATCGCTAGGAAGAGATCAGGAGGTGTGATCTCATTTATATGAAGCTTAACAGCAATAGATGTGACTCCTGACACTTTTCTCTAGCACTAAATTTTACTGCAGCTGACAAGAGTACAGCTGTTTTGCAAAGGATAGGGCTGCTGGTTTAGACAGTTAAATGCTGCCTAACTGCTCAGTTTTTAAACTGTATATGATACTTTCTTGCATATATAAGCACAAAAGGGCATATACGTGCCTGATGTTTGCAAAAATCAATGTTTTATAAGATATCTGTTGTCAAAGCATGCAGAAGTCTCATGTGTCACTATGGAAAGGTAAGAATCACAGACTATTTCTAGAGCAATAAAAAGTTTATGTTCCATTCTCTGTAATATTGGCTGCTATTACTTGAAATCTCTGTTGGTAATAAAAAGGGGCACAAAATAATCTCCTTCAAATGTGCAAGTCCAGCACACAGCTTTTTACATCAAATGTGCCTGCTTAGAAAAAACTGCATCCATCTTCCAATGATGGGAAAATGTTGCAGGCAGACTGGATGTAGATCAGAGCCGAGAGTAAGAAAATAATAGACTTGTAAAAGTCAATATTTGCACACAGAAACTACATTCTACAAAAAGCAGAAATATATATAAAATATCCCAATGAAACATTTTTGTTTCAACTGCAGCTTTGCGAAACAAATTTCTAGCAGAATCTGCTACGTCAACAGCAGAGTATCAGAAAGAGGGAGGACCCTTTTTGAAATAGACTCCACAAAACAACTGCTCACAAACAAGCTTTGTTTCAGGAAAGGCTAGGAACCTGAAAAAAACTTTTTTTTTTTCCTTTGCTGAGTGCCTTTGCCTTGCAGAAAAAAAGAAACAGCTATTTAAATAAACTGAAAGCAATTTCTGTCAGCAGAATTAATTCTTCTCAAGTTTTTATCCCATTCTTTTCTTCCTGAACTTTATTAAAAAGCAAAGAATAGCATATATATATATATATATATATGGGGAAAAATAACACAGAAAATTTTGATCTTGCATGTTTTTATGTCCCAAATTCAATCTCATCTGAAAGGGAAGGGCAAGGAACCTAGGCTCGTGCCTATGTTTAAAAAACAATCTAGCACTACACTCAGCAAATTTTATTCCATGTTAATGTCTCAATTACATACAGTGTATATATATATATATAAAAAATATACATTTGTATATTCATTTTTAGGAAATTCATTATAACTTTGGAAAATTATGCTCTTTGCTTAATTTATGGATTTATTACTTTATTAGCCTACATTCAATACTATGACTGTTCTTAAATAGAAACATACTAACATATTAACGTCTCTTTTATTGATGGTATTTCAACTTTATACCTCCTTCCTTTGTCTACACTGATCACTTGTTTCATGAAAACATGTTTCCACCTGCATATGTTTTCCGAAGGCAAAGGAATCCTCTGTAGTTACCTGGGTCTGAGTTCCACCTATACCCACCTGATTCATATTTCTTTGCAACAAAACTTAGAGAACCTTTATTTCTGAAGGGTTTTTTTCTCATAGCAGGCAAACTCTCGAGTATATTAAACCTTCAGAAGAACAGAATTCTCAGAATTGCTCATCTGTCTTCTCTTTAAATAAATTATCACTGAGGTTGAAAGAAATCACTGAAGTATTAGTGATGAAAACCAAGAGTTGGGTTTGTTGCTCCTCACAAGTTCTGCCAGGCTAGCACAAGATGTTCCAGAGCTTTGCCCCACTCTCCAAAGCATGTTAATGTTGAGATGGCATCGTGTTCCCTTGCATCTCTCGTGCAGATAAGGCACGGGCTTCTTCCCTTACCCTGCTTTCCAACCCTGCCTCTTCTTTGACTGGCCATTAAGCATATTGCGGTAACGCAATCAAAACCCATAAACAATTCTTTTCATGAATGTATTATGATCATATGTCCTTCATTTAACTTCCTTTAAAGAACTGTGTACAGTTAAACACGCAGATGTTATCAATACGTGCAGGTCAGTGGGCCACAGTCGGGCCTTTGGATTCATGGCAACAATCACAGTCAACTGACAGGGACAAAATGTACTAATTCACAAGATAAGACTAAGCTACTTTCTATTTGAAATTATGGTTGTGAAAGAATTTCAGTGACAATCCCAAATAGTTATGGATGTGGACCTTGTGTTTTCAACGAAGAGTTCAAATTCTGTTGAGTAGTAAAAACTTAGCAAATGTTTTCCTTAAATCAGAAATAAAATTCTCAATACAAAAGGAGTGTTAGGAGAAGTTTAATCAATACCAGTATAAATGAAGAAAGCCAAAAGTTTAGCGATGGAGAATAGAACCAAATAACAACATTTTGTTAAGTGAAGGGAATACAACAGATACTTGAGTTCTGGTCAATCAGTTCACTGAATTTGAAATTCTACCTGCATTTCTGGATTGATTATAGCTACAACTTTCATATGAACAGGAAAAATGTCCACATTCAAGTGAAACCCCCAATTTTATTTCATTTGTTGGGAAAATGTGAAGGTTTCTTTATGAATCTGTTCATGTTTTTATTTGATCACAAATTAGTATAGATTAGCTTGCATACTATGATTGATGTTAGTTGCTATTCTTATTCTTTTTCAAGAATGAAACAAAACTGAAACAGCATTTTTGTTCTTCTCGTGTGTCATGTTAAAAATTAATTCATTAGCAGCTGTCAGCCCCCAAGGAAGAGTGTCAACACTGATGAAGACAACATCTAAAGGTTTCATCTTACTTTCATTTATCTCTTGTCCCCAGAAGGTATGAATCCATAAAAAAAGAATAAACTCCAAAGTAATGACTGCTTTTGTCTTTTGTTTAAATGTGTTTAGAAAGTAGCTGTTCAGGCATGAATGTTGGCTCTAAATGTCAATGACACCTGTTTTGTTAAACAAAAAAGAGCAAGGAGAGAAAGAGTTACAAGGCTGAACTTTACCATAGGTCTCTATGCTACTGTTCCCATGAAATATTACTTCCCAGCAGAAATGCTGATCTGATTTATTACATCTCCAATAAAATGTGCATTCCTTAGTTACAGAATATTGCAGAAAAATGTTCTTTAAAAAAAAAAATTCAGCACAAAATGAGGCAAGACAGATATCTTGGGGGAAACGGTTGTTTATGCAAGATGGTTGAAATCATGAAATAGTTGCTATGGCTGTAGATTTCCACTGCAATTTTCAGTCTCTAGCATATGCATGTGATAAAACCAAAACTGCTTAAAGGCCAGTACAAAGGCCCAGAATATATTCCTGGATTTACCTATCAAGTTAGGTATTAAGCCTTTGAATACAGAAGTGGCTCAGACTTGGAAACCTGGTCCATGGATAAGCAAACAGACGCCTAATCATTCTATACATTAAGTGGAGACAATCATATGCTTTTAGAAGACATTTAATGCGTTTAGAACACGTTAAATTCTTTTCCCTTATGGAAAAGAGTAGCCTTACAGAAAATATATAAGCATATGTAGATAGGCAACTTGGAGGAGGATTTTTGGAAATCACTTTGTTACACTTACATATTTGCATTTTAGATGACCTGAAATTCTACTCGAGTGCAATTTAG
Organism: Cephalopterus ornatus; assembly: GCA_013396775.1. Lineage (NCBI taxonomy): Eukaryota > Metazoa > Chordata > Aves > Passeriformes > Cotingidae > Cephalopterus > Cephalopterus ornatus. The sequence goes on along the minus strand of VZRE01004381.1, from coordinate 508,900 downwards.
ACTCTGAAGCACCTCAATAAGGCTAGAATTTAGTATCAGATGATTGCTTGTTCTTTAATAGTACTTCTATTGATTTCAAAATAATATTTAACCTAAGCAGCATTCATTTCCTGGAGTGATACAAGAATTTCCCATTCATTCATAGTTATTGCTGATGTTCTTACAGAGATTTACATCATTAAATTACTACTTCAACTTAATAGACAGAATAGTTTCTGCTAACTTCAGTGGAAAATTTAATACACTGCTTATGTAAGAGTTCAGCAGTTAATGGAGGATTTTGTTCTTACAGACAAAGCCAAGTGCTATACATTTAGGTAAAACCTATTTTGCATTCAGCACCTATTTTAGCTATAAATTCAGGGTTTACTGTTTTATACTGTATTATATATTGTATTTGTTTTATATATGAATCCATAGTACTCGTGTTAAAAACATTTTGACAAAATGTGCTGATGGTAAAGACCTTCCCCTTCGCTTTTTGTTCAGATGGGACTTAGTGTTCCCTCTGCTGGAGCTGACTATTTTGACAACACCCAGTGGCAGAGCTTGACCATGCAGCCTCTCCTCTTCCTCTGCCAGTGACGTTTGAGAGAAGCAGGAATGCTTGAGTTCATGTGTTGAGGCTACAGAGCTTTTCAGGCTCTTATCCATAGAAAATAGATAAAATTTAGTGAAATGAGGCATATAAAACATCTTCTAGAAACTCAGATGAGAAAAGAGCATAGCTGAAAAATAAGGTAGAAATTAGCAAATTATTGACTGAAATATTTTATAAACGTGTTGAACAAATAATTTGTTTCTAAAAGACCAAATTTTTAAAATATTTTTTTCATGTCAATTTTCAGAATACTGCAATGTAAAACTTTTTTAAGAGTTCTAATTTAATGCATAACATTTAGATACAATGAATGGGGCTACCGTCAAGAAGCAATTACAGGCTTAAGTGTCGCATTTTCTGCTAAAAATAGTAATCACAATTTGTTTACTGCTTCTGTAATAATATATCTTTCCTTTTGTTTCAGTAGATGTAATTTTAGAATGTAATTTTAACATGCTACCGTTCTTTACTTCCAAACCCAAGTAACTATGGTAATGAATAACTTTCCATTGAAAGCACTTGCAGAAGTCTTAGAGCTTCAAAGAATGGCATTTCTATAGATTATACTAATGCCATATGTATTGCCTTTGTTTTCTCTGTTTGAAACTGAATATGATATTAATAAAATAAAAACAGAAATGGAAGAATTATTTGGGCTCTGTGAAAATGAAGGTCATTGAAGACAGGAAAACTCTTTGAACTAACTTTATTTTATACAAGCAAGAATTTGCTGTATAGCCATGTTTATATTCTTAATTATTCATGAAGTTTGAGGAGAAGCATTTATCAATCATAATCTAACTGGCCTCATTACATTGCTAACTGTCACTTGGACTGTCGTGGAAGAAAGTATTACCCAGTATGAATACAAATAAGAGAACGAGGAATCCTACATCCAGGCACAAATTCTTAAAGAAAGAAAAGGAACTCTTTACATAGATGGATGTTATTTAGCTGATTACTATGGGAAAAAAAAATGTTTGCAAAAGGTTACTGGCCAAGACATTCTTCAACGTTGTAATTTCTCTTGTGTTTAAAACAATGGTGATCTCTGCAAGTGATTAGTAAGAAATACAGACGAGTGTACCTTGTTATGTAAAAGAGCCCTTCATTTGCCTGCTGAATCCTACTTAAGCATCTGTATGTAATTACAGAAATGGCACCTAACTTTGAACTTTGAGTCTCATGAGAAGCACTAGTTTTCCAAGGTGCCAAGCAAAAAATAAGAGTGTCAAACACATGTTGGCACAAATACACCCTTTCTTCTCTTTGTGGATCTAAACTATCTATTTTGCTAGTGGCATCTGGAGACAAGGAAAAAATGCATTTTGAAGGCACAGTTATAACATTATGGCTCGAGTTTCTTCAGAAATATGTAATTCTACCTACCCCCGCCTTGTTTTTACTCATAAAATCTACTGATTGCATACTTGAATTTAAATATGTCCAAGAAAAATCTTATCCTGCATTTTTATTAGGTTTAAAAAGACACTATCTACGTATCTGTTTGATAGTCTTAAAACGGTTTAATCTTGAAGAGGGAGACAGCAGAAAATGGGACTGCTTTTCACCTTCATTTTGATCCTTATTTATAATGTTTTACTCCTTTATTTAGTTCTGGAAATGTAAATCGCTCTGTCTTGTCTGTTCATTTAAAGATATCTCTGTCACCAGAGTGGTCTCATTTTCAAGTGGATTTGGAAACTGTCCATTGTGTTTTGCTGACGATGTTCTATGGCAAGTGTACAAGAAAAGACAGGCCCACAGTTACTGAACAGATTAATCTTAATCTGTCTATAGATCTTTTTATTATCCAGTACTCTCTAGAGGAAAAGAAAGATTAAATAAATCTCCTTTCTAGATAGGGGTGTAAAACTTGCACAGAAAATTGCACATTTGCAATTCTTATGCCAAAACCTCCCTGCTCTTACCCTCGCCCAATTCTTTCAAGAGGATTATGTCTACCTTTGAAGTAGCATTTATAAGGGCGGAGCCTAAAATGGGTTAAAGTTAATGCTGCTCCAGCTTGAAGGATTTCTGTCTTTTTTATTACCTTCCCTAAGAAAATGTCCTGACAGAACAGGCTTTCTTTCGGCGTCATTAGCTCTTAACAGGTGGCCCGCATTCACCACATGTTTTTAAAGCATAACCTCTTTGCAGAGGCTGAGGATCACAAGGAAAGTGCAACAGAAGGCTACGTTTAAAATGATGCTTGTAAGTGAAACGTTACTCCGGGGAACATTTAGGGAAAGTCAACAGTCCTGGGCAGTGGTCATTAAGGTGCTGCTTTGGAAATGGAACATAAAATGTATGATCACACAGTTGATTATAATGCACACACAAAAAGATTACCTTAAAAAATCTGTACTGGCCATAGAGTTTTAATAAAGTGATGTTGCCTCTGTACAACACTTAAAGATTTAATCTGATTTTTCTTTCTGTCTTACAGCACCATGAATGTTTGGGTAATACATTTGGTAAATATCGCTTCTTTTTCTTTTTACTTTTTAATAAATCTTACTACACAAGGTAGGCATCACCTTCCCTCTTGGCTCAGTACCTGTAAAAGATTACTTTTTTAAAAGTCAGCTATTTATTGCACATGCTTTGTTCTAGCATTGTTTTCCATGTTTTCTCATACTATACGTAGTTTCTACTCATGTGCTGATATTAACACCAGTGCCTACGGCCTCCATAAGAATTGTTATTAGATGACATAATGGCTTCTATTTAAACTGACGTCTCGACAACGCTTTACATCTCTATTACACCGCAGTGCAAACAGTTCTCTACAGAGCAAGGCTTCTTTACACAGATCACCTGCTGATGTGAACAGAGGAGCTGCCTGCTTGTTTGGCTGTGACTGGTAGCTGTACACCACCGAGTACAACATGGTAATTGTTTCACGGAGTTGCATAATGACATACACAGAAATCTTAGCAATTTTCATTAAAGTCCCACAAGTTGTGTGTGCCTCCAGGGGGAAGAGGGGGGAAAGAATTAATTCCAACCCTCCTTCCCCCAGGAGATCTTAAAGAATTTTAGCTTTCTCGATAACAACCGGGACATAAGCAGTTTGAAGAGTTTTCCAGCTATTATATGCAATCAGACAAAATCAGGATGACAACCTTATTGAGCAACATCTTTTATTACAATTTACAGGGAAAATCTGGATAGGATGATGAAGCTGATGTCTATCTTATAGAAGACAAAGTATAAGACTCTTTTATAATTGATCATGCCTTCCCAGTATATCTCAATGAATTGCCCTCTTTCAGTTACTAAAGAACAAAATTCACTTACTTTTTGATTTTCAACAGCTATGAAATAGGTCTGTTTCACTGGGTGAGTACACCCTCGCTTGGGTGTTGCAGAGACTTCCCGTGACACAGTGTGCTGGCATTACGGCATCAGGAATTGTGGGAGGGAATGCCTTTGAACTTCCTTCTCTCTTGTTTGACCTGAACACCTGCATCCTGGATGGTATCTCTCCAAGTTCGTCATGACAGTTCAATAGGAAATAGTGATCATAACAGGTTCACTGAAGTCCTGCACGCCAAAAGGAAATAAGAGCAGGTCTCACATGAGCAATAGCTCTTTATGCTGTGCTCTTCAAAAAAGAATAATGTAATACTGTGAGTGAAAGAACTTATATAATTGGTGTGACTTTAACACAAAGCAGTGTACCATCTCTGTTAGTTTTTTGTTGTTTTTTTTTTTGCAAATGCTGGCAGTTTGCTGTAAGAATATAGGTACGTGTTACTATAGATTTTATTTTTATATACATTATATATAACTATACTTTTTGAATTAAGGCATATATAACTTTAAAGCTAAAGTCCTTTATGCTTCATGGGAAACGTGCCATTAACTGCAGAATTATTTATTATCTAGTAGATCTGATTCCAGTGTCTTGCTTTTCTGAATTTGGAAAGTGCATGTAAGATTTCTAAGACTGATAAAAGAAAATTGCACAGGTAGTTAAACTATCCCAACGGGGCAGGAAGTGAGCATGAAGAGGTCAAGGAGAAAATACAGGACAGATGGATAATAGTTCTGACTTTCGCCCAAGGGGGCAAATATAAATTTGGATGTATGCGCTGAGTGAGCTGGAGAGACAGAGCATTTGTCTAGTCTGGCAGTCTGAAATTTGCTAGTAAAGTAACCACATGTCTGGTCAGGGAAACTTCAAGGTGAATGACACAGTAAATGACACCTGCCAAGATCTTCAATCGTTTTCTGGAGGTTCAAAGTTCCACCACGGTGGTTTGATACTGTCTTTGCTTTCAGGGACTGGGTTTCACTGATCATGGACTGTCCTTATATGTTATAACTGTCTAATGTTTTTTGAAGACTGTAGGGTACTTTTGATTCACGAAGCAGTAATTCACTGTTCAAATGTCATAAAATGATTGAAACTTTAAAACAAGATAAAAACATTTTAAGGATGTTTTCTGATAAAGGACATTAGACAAACCATAAGTACTTATTTCATGATAAATGAAGGAAGAAACATAAAATATCCCTACTATTTCTAAGGATAGGTAACTTGCACTCAATCTGCTAAATTCTAACATTATCAAAGGGTGAACAGTGGCAAAATACCCCAAGAAAACCAGTGTCCTTTTGAACTCGCTATTTAAAAGATCACTATTTTAAAAAAAAGATATATATTTTGCTTGAAGAAAATAAAATAATAAAGAACAGTTGTTTTTCATTTATTCTGCCTAAAATCTTCTGTTATATGAAGATAGAAATTATATAAATGCCTGAAGCTCCTCAGGTATAAAGCTCTGTTTTAATTTAATCTTCAGTCCAACCTTAGCTCACTGAGAAAAGTCTTTGCAGACATTTGTGTGCTAATTATAATCTTTCAGAAGCATTACCATATGTCCAGGGTAGTCCAAGCACAGAAACATAGACCAGTGGATGTAAATTTACAGTTAGATGATATGGTTAGATTAATCCTTTGTCTTCTTGCTTGCCAAATGAACAAGACTCTACTTTGCCCATCTTTCCTATGTTTCCATGTTCAAACTATTCATATTTCTATTCTCAACTATATATATGTACAGCACACATAAAGTTGGAATTTACCTTAGTTACTTGTGTTTTAGTGTTATGGTTGTTCCTTGTATTTAGTGGATTTATGATAAAATAAGCCAAAAGCACTTTTCAAAGGTCCAGCCAAAGGATTACATAACTTCAGTCCCATGCACATTTTGAGAAGAGATTAAAAAAGGGATGTTCACAACATGAGGTAATCGCCCCCCCACCCCACTCCCACAATTGTAAACCCTGATGAGAAAGGAGTAACAATGAGTTTGCAGTTTGCACTTGGAGGTTGACATATTGCTCAGGTCTAAACAAAGTTGAGATATTACTGAGAAAATTGAAAAGTTAGCGTGCTTACTCCTGCCCTGCAGGATCTCCCATGGGTTACTCAGAATTCACGCAGAAGACTAGGCTGTTACACTGAATCATGTACTGCAGTATGCTCTGATTCAAAACTGAATGGGATGAGCATTTAGACATTCAGATCAAGGAAGACAAATATCTCAGATGCCTAAGTAGGATAGGGAGGATTTTTCTAAACTACTCCTCCAAATACTTCTTTCTTCAATTCCTTGCCAAGAGTGTCTCCTGTGAAAGTCATTGAAAGCAATTTATATGTCAGCTGTTTTGTTTTCTCAGTTATTTTAATCACTATTCTACTGAAATCAATTAAATTTAGAATTATTTAAGAAAACCTGTGTAGCTACTGGAAAAAAAATAATTTTAAAAAATATTTTCTGCTTATTTCTTTACAGAGCTTAAATTCAGCTTCCCTCAGGTATCTTCCACCCCCAGTTGATGGCATTTGAAATACCCAGTTCTGAAAGAGAAAAACCCAACTGAGAGGGAAAAAATCTCTGCATCCTAATCTTTTTTCAGTCAACTTATAGGTTTACTTTTGACTTGTTACACCCCAAAACTTATAAAATAAAGATAGAATGAGAAGATATTTATTAAAGATTTTTTTAAGAATCTATTTTTATATTCAAAGCAGATTAAGAGAAATAGTTCACACAACAAACATACTGAAATACAGTAGTTTTAAGCACTGATGGTAAGCCAGGCCCTGAGTTGTGGTCACTACACCCAGTCCAACTGCCCCCAGTTTGATTGTTCAGCATGGCATCGTATGGTATGGAATATCCCTCTTGTCAGTTTGGGTCATCAGTCTCTGTGTCTGCTCCCAGCTTCTCATGCCCTCCAGCCTCCTCACTGGCAGGGCAACCATGAGAAGCTGAAAAGTCCTTGATTTACTGTCAGCACTGCTAAGCAGCAGCTAAAACTTCAGTGTGATATCAGCATTATTCTCATCCTAAGTCCAAACTACAGCACCGTACCAACTACTAGGGAGAAAATTAACTCTATCTCAGACAAAACCAGGACACCCTGTTATCCTCTTTGTGATGAATCAGAGAAGGTCTCAGCAATTCGACTGATGTGCTTCTGGATTTTACCTGGGGCACTCTTTTGTGACCTCTCCATGCCTATGATTCTGTGTAGGTAAGCAAACTAACAATCTTTAGTCAGGGCATTTATCTTATTCTTTCACATCACAGATATGTTATCTATATGCTTACCCCATCAGTACTACTAAGAGTTTTGTGACTACCTTGCAGGTATTATTTTTTCATCTATTGTTCCATTCAGAGTGTGATTTCCAAGTGCTTCTCAGAGATGCTCTCAAGCATCCCTGATATCAGAGATGCACAAGTAGTTCTCAGAGATGGTCTGTAAGCTCTCTATGAACTCTTCTGTTCTCTATCCAGATTTCTAAGATCTTATACACTTTCCGTGTATGTTTCATTAACAGTACTTGTTTTGTATCCCACAAATTACAAAATTACCAGAAAGAAAGAGCTCAGAATATAGCCTTGAATAAGAAAGAGTTGGAAAATTTGCACAATTGAAATAGCCAGACTTTGCAAATATTCTGTACAGAAAACACATATTTTGTAATAAATTCAAATGCAGATAGTCATTGAGAATGATTATTAAAAAGCCCGCTCTGCTTAACAGACTATATCTACAGCCTCTGTCACGCTCTTACTGTGTTACAGTAATTAAAATAGTAATTGAACACTGATTAAACTTGCAAAAATAAAAGACTGCCATAATAGAGAAGCTGAAGTGAAAGGCTAGTCACAAAGAGCATAAAGCTAATAAAAGTTATATTGCGATTACAAGTAGAAAATAAATTCCAAAGGAATTATCAATGTGATTTCCATCTAATTACAGCAGCAGAGGTCATCTTGCTGCTTGAAAAGCTGCATCAAACCGGCAAGATAAGAGGTAACACACATCTGTAGGATGTATACTTAACAGGAGTTAAAACATGTAAAATGGTTTTTAAAAAGTAGAAGTTTTCAAAAATTATAATTTATGTCTTCTATTTTAGAACCTCCAAACATGGCAGGTGTTTCCTGAAAATGCACACTAGCTATGGGCACTAGACATTGAAGAATAAACATAAAAATGTAATGTGTTCAAAGTTTCATCGTTTGTAAACACTGAGAAATTACTTCTAGGGTTTGTAGTGGGGTTTTTTGGACATTTTATAACCCTATATGGACTGTCAAGTGTTATTTTTCCATTAAATGTTGTAAGTGTTAAGAAATTTGCAAAAAAACCCATCTGGAATCCGTAACTACACCTCTTGGACTGAAAGAATTTTTTTTTTCTGTTATCAACAGTTAATGTATTGTTAAGAGCTGAAATTACTACTTGTTTTTACACTTTCTTATTATTATCTGTAGAGAAAATTCCACCCAATGTGAGCAATGTACTTCCAACATTTTATATCTTGCCCTACTTCAGTCTGTTTATGTTTCTGTCCACATGCTTTCAGGCAGCAAGGCAGATCATAGAAAGACAATTTTTTTCCTTGGGTTGTTACATCACAGGGCCATGGTACCACAGCAGAAACGAGTCGAGGAACCTCTGGAGATCATTGATTCCAGGCCCCCAGAGCATGGCTGACATCCCAGTGGGATCTGGTGGCTCCCACCCTCATCCAGTTGGCTTTTGAATTTCTCTGAAGAGACACATGACACAGACTCTCTGCTGACCAAATCCAACTGGACTTTTGAGGTTGCTTGAACTGAGCAAATACCCCACTTAGCCCTCTCTCACTCTGGTAGCTCTCTCATTCTCTCCTCTACTACGTGTTACAGCCCTCTAACATTCACCACCTAGTGACCTTCCACCGATTCCACCAGGAAAGACATCATTTGCTGCAGCAGCATGTGGAGGCATCTCACAATCCAGCAAAACGGAGGCACAGGTCTATGGAGGGGGGAAAAAGGACACATAGTTCTTTTACTGTAGTCCCATCAGCAACATTGCCAGGAGTACTGGAAGACACCATCAATACAATACATCTTTATATTTTTATGGCTATGCACAGACATATTTATTTGCATATTGCTGTGTTTATTTTTATATTTATATAGATGAAATAATAAACTATGACTTTATTTGCATCCTAAATTCCATGAGTAGTCTTTCTATGGAAAGTTATGGGAAAACTGTGGTGTTTAAGAATAGTTCAGATAAAATCACCCTTCAACTGATAAAGCTTTCCACATGTCTTGGATGACACTCCCAAGTCTGAATTTTACTCCAGTGTCAGAACTCTGCTGTGCCCCTGTATGACAGGACCCTTTTTCTTCATTAAAACTATAAGCCTTTTTTAAACCATCAGTCCACCTGCCTTCATTGTTAGCAAAGTTCAGCTTGCCACATATGTGGCGTACTACAGGCATACTGTACTTTAACTCAACGACAGCCATAAAGCTATAGTTAATCTTGATATAAACCCAACCATAACATTAGATATATTACTTCACTCTAAGACAGTGGCATGACTATGATGGAATGAAGACAAACTCATAGCTGACCATTCATTTTTCACAAAGTAATCTAAGGTTTACATGTCTCCTTCACTGTCTTGAGACACATCTCAAGTCTGAGCAAGAAATTTCTACTATGAAACCCTTTAAAGTGTTCAGTAAATCATTATAAAAACTTTTTTTGGAGTTGACTTTTTTTTTTTTAACTGTTGTAATTCAGTTACTGATTTGCCCTCAAAATTCATTCCCTAAGATAGTCACCACAAGTGGTAATACTCTTCTGCAAGGAATATTAAAAAAGTTAATTATTGCAAATTTTTAGAGGACATAAGTTTGGCTCAAGTCAGAATGATAAACCAGATACATTTTTACGTATGCATGTAGATGGCAGGAGGGGCCTCCTGAGCCCATAAATAAAAGTAACTACATGGCTGAAGTTAACGCTAGAGCCATTTAACAAGGGCAAATATGTGCTTTTGTAGGCTTGGTCCTACCATAACAGTTTTCTAAGTATGAGAATTGCACATGTTAATTTTTCACTCTTTATCTCTTTCAGTAGAACTTTGCTCTGCTCTGTAAAATTTCATATTTAAAAGCTTATTATGCCTTTTGCTCAGCAACACAGATGGCTTCTGAAGTTGTTTTGAAAACTGCCATGCCATTATTGATTAAATAGTTGTGACATCTTTTTTAAAATAAAATTGCAAATGGTAGTGCAATTCCTTTATTCTTCTTCATCTTCAGGCACCATCCTTCTCAAAGAAGGAATGCAGTTTAAAATGTAAACTGCCAGAACTACATGCATAAGCAGATGACTGGAAAATTTTATGAGGTCAAGGCATAGAATTCACGAAACAAATTTAGTGTTAGTCAGTTGAAGGAGTCCCATTAAAATCACGCCTAAATTGAACATTGTATACAATTCTTGGTTACTTCTAATGAATTCTTTGAGGAGATCACATCTAAGTGTCCTTAAGTCTATGGTTACCTATCAAACAGGGAGAGAGGGAGAGGCTAGCTAAGATATTTGAAAGCAATTACCATGCCCTACAAGACTTTGTACCTGCATTTTCACATAGTCCCTTACACTTCAACGTACCCTTTTTATCTGTTTCATGACCCAGTGGGTTGCATTTGTCCAGAGAAAACGAATTAATGTGGGTCCCTCCCCATGGAGTGCAGTCCTTCAGGAACAGACAGCTCTGGCACGGGCTTCCCATGGGTTCACAGTCTCATTTGGGTGTCCATCTGCTCTGGTGTGGGGTTCTCCAGAGGACGCAGGTGGATTTCTGCTCCCCACAGACGCCCATGGACTGCAGGGGCACAGTTGCCTCGCCATGGTCTGGACCATGGGCTGCGGCGGAACCTCTGCTCCGGCACCTGGAGCATGTGCTGCTCCTCCTTCCTCGTCGACCTTGGTGTCTGCATGGAAATTTCTCTCACATATTCTCACTTCTCCCTCTGGTTGCAACTGCTATGATGTTGTTGTTTAATTTTTTTTCCCCCCTTCTTATGTTATCCCAGGGGTGCTGTCTCTGTTGCTGATGCGCTCGGCGTTGGCCAGTGGTGAATCTGTCTTTGAGATCTCTGGCATTGGCTCCTTCAAACGTGGGAAAAGCTTCTGGCAGCTTCTCACAGAAACCACTCCTGTAGCCCCCCTCTTACCAAAACCTTGCCATGCAAGCCCAATACAAGTTGACATTGTCATATGAACCTCAAAATACTTTTGTCTGTCAAAACAGTTTTTACATCTTTGAATGAAAAACAAACACAGACATTTTCTATTCTTTATATTCATAAAAGAAGTCAAGCAATATATCCACATTTCCTTTTAGAGTATCTGAGAGAAATAGCTCCAAAAGAGACATGAGACACGAGAAAGTGTCCTTTGGAAAAACAAAAAACGGAGCTCCTAATTCTCTTATGGGTATTTTCTAAATCACAGATTCTGCAGTTACACCTCCTTTCACATCTACAGCATGAATGTGGCTTTAAATCTCCAAAGACTCTGTCAAATTATTTGCATATTTATCTGAAGCGTATTTGACCTTAGACACCAGTACTCTTTAATGTACAAATCCACATTCTGCTTCTCTCTTTTCAGCATAAGCAGCCTAACTGCAATGTGTTGAACATTGTCCAATATGTAGCTGGAAGAGCAAAGTGTAAAAAATAGGTTCTGTACAACAACACTGACGAGAAAATGTATCCCTACTTATTGTTGCTGCATGTCTAATAGAGGCAATCTCCTATGGTACACACAAAATACTTTGAAGTATGATAAACAATTAATTTTAATTACTCTGAACTTTGATTGAGTTCGACCTGCTTCCAGGTACCTAAGTCAGAAGATTTAAAGAGCTTGTATTTTAAATAATAATTAATACAAAGAATACAAAACAAAGAGAGATGAAGAGAAGTAACAAAATATGCCACACTACAATTAATGGCAAATCCTAGAGCAAAAAATAAAGAAGGCCAATGCACCACAATTTTGGTTTTACCTCTTGATTTTCATTCCTTCTCAATAAATATTTCTCTATAAATAGTCATTGTAATATATTCAATCAGTAGCTATTTTTCCACTGTAAATGTAAAAGGCTAATGTGTTTTCTTGAATTTCTTATTTCTTGTACAAATTTTTTTTCGCATGCACATACAATTCATGAAATATTCATACTGTATCTAACACATCCATGAGAAGAACAGAATCCTACCATATGTTTAAAATACGTTATAATACAAAAGGTCATGAAAAGTTGTCAGTTTTTTAATACTGTCATTTTTTTGAATGTGTGCAGTACATTTCAACAGACATATAACATATGTGGTATATGGAAAACTTACATTGTTTCCTTATGGGTATCTCTGCACTCAACAATCTTCAAAAAGATGACTCAAATGACTTAAATGTAATAGATTAGGATCATTTTACAGACTGGCTGGTAGCATTAGGAACTGGAGCAGACGCAAATGGACTGCTCCATAAAGTGGCTGAAATTACAGCTGCTATAACTTACAATGGGACCCCAGGAATCTCAGTGAACCATTTCTCCAGTGAAGGCCAAACTCTGCAAGTGGTTTTGTATCAAGTCTTTTCAGACAAGAATGAGCAGAAATGAGATAAGCACTAATGTGGTATGGAAGCTCAGTGCTCACCATATTTCAAAGAAAGTGCCATCCCCCAACAATAAAGATATATCAGAGACAGAAAGCTTAAATATTTTCACTTCTATGCTAGAAGAGAGCCTTAAAACTCCGTGAGAACCACAGTTCAGATATGACTCTGCAGCACCTTGTTCCTGACTTCAGTCCTATGTAGGCAAGTACTTGTTTATGAAAAACACCAGATCTGAGATGTTAAAACCCTTGTCCACCATCATTTTATGGTCTCTATGGAGCACCACTGCCCTCTTCTGGGAATTACCCATTATAGGGCTGTGTAGCATTGAGGGTGTAGGCTCCATATATTGCCTTAGTTCCATATTCTCCATGGAAGACTATTACCTGGTAAGTGTCTTACTCCTCTTGGATTCCTGCAAAAATAACTGTCTGATTAGAAGCAGCTATTTCTATAGTCTATAGTTCTATTTTCCCTAAATTGCCTCATTATCAACTGCTTAATTGTGTAATTGATTTCAAATACTTCAAATTACTATTCTTGTTGCTTCTCTGAATGTTTAATTACCTCTACTTGTTGCAGGGTTGATTGCCCTCACAGTTAATCATTTATTCCCTAATAAATTTCTTAGTTGCTTATTTATTTTCAACCCACTGTGTTCTGATGCCAAGTCCCTGTCCTTCTTCTGTACCTAACAACTTCCTTTACTGCATTCCTTTATGTCTATTTTTTACTTTTTATTTTCTCATCAGTGTAATTCTGGTCTTTGCTTGCTCCACCTAAAATACTTTGCTAGCTCTCAAACTTAATTTTTCAGTGGCTGAGAATAATGTGTTGTGACCTCTGTAGCATTCTTTAAGCAACTCTTTTAGTGTTGACTCATTATTGACTTTGATGACCTTCCCAGAACCTCCTTACTGTCATTATACAGTCTCAAGAGATTATGCTCTTGGCAAACTCTTTTCTTGTCTCTGTTAGATTAGGTGCTTCTATCTCTTTTCCAGAATCTAATTATCAGGGGATTTCTAAATGCCAGACCATAAAAAAAAGGTTTGACAACCAAAAAAAATTTGTTGTACAGTTATTTTTATGAGCTGACAAAGTTTGGCCAAATTTTCCATTTCCTTGGCAATTACAAATTGCAACAGCAAAACCTATCTGCTCTGTGCGTCACATGGATTTCAGGAATTAAAAAAAAAAAAAACAAAACACTTCAGCAAAGATTGTAAAGGATAAAAACCTAAAATATTATAAAATGGAAGATTCTCTCATAGCCATATAATTAATTAAAAGGCAGAGTGAAAGATCAGTTTTCATAGTGAATAAAAGTAAGAGGTTGATTTCTGTGTCTTCCCTTGCAGTTTGCATATATGCAGAAACTACGTGTAGAAAGAAGTGAATACTCAGATGATAAAGTTTACTGATAGTTCTAAATTATTCAGGGCAGTAAAGACAAAAGTCTGTGGAGCAGAACTGCACGAGACCCTTAGCAGAGAAAGTGACTGAACATTAGAATGGCAGACAAAATCCATTGCAGATGGATGCACCAATTCATTAGTGTGCACATAAGAAAAGCAATTCTGACCCTGCTAATGAGGTAATGGTCTCTTGTCCCCCAGGGGCAAGATCTTAAAGGTATGATATGTATTTTTATGAAAATATGGTCTCAGTGATCAGAAGTAGGCAAAAAATATTGAAATAATTAGGAAAAGAGATAGAGAATAACCCAAGAGAAATCCTGGATATAAGACTATGTGATGCTCAAGTTCCCTCCTCCTGGAAAGAGACAGAAAAACTAGAAAGGAGAAGGTTTGTTATAAGGAAGAATTAAATACAGTAAAACACAAGAAGAAAGACAACCCGACGTGATAGAAGACTATAAAAAAGGGGATGAAGAAATTCTGGAGTCACTGTTCATTGTGTTAAAATGTACATAGATCAGCTTTTGACATAAGACAATTGCTGGCCTAAAGAAGTCCCTGATACAAAACTTGCTCAAAACTGTGTGACTGTTCTGGAGAAATACTGTTGTATTTTTGCCATGTTACTGTATTCTCCTCTCATGATGATGATGATGATGATGATGATTCTGGAGAAATACTGTTGTATTTTTGCCATGTTACCGTATTCTCCTCTAGGTACCTCTGAATCAGCCATTAATGGCAATAGATACTGCCATTAGATAGATAAACTTACAATCTAACCTGCTTTTACTTGTGAATTTAAATCTCATATGTTCATTAGCAATATATTCCCAAGTTTGTTTTTTGTTTGTTTGTTTGTTTGTTTTGTTATTGTTGTTGGGTTTTTGTGTGTGTTTTCTTAATGTTTTTTGTTTGTTTATTTGGGGTTTGGGGGGGGGGTTGTGTTTTTTTTCCCCCTTATCTCTTTCTTCCTTCCTTTCTTTCTTTTCTTTTTCTGTTTAGATTAGGAACACAATCTGCAGGAAAAAGCACAAAAATTCTTCATTTTTTTTGCTTGACTTCCTTTTGTGATCACATGGTGAGGCTATAAATAGGGATTCTATAAATATAAGACAGAGGTAGCTCTGCAGAATGTTTCTTTTTGCCCTTGAGATACCTAGGTTGAATTTTAGGACTTAGCTCCAGGTATAAGTGTGCTCTTGATTCTGAAAAACTGTGTAAAACCCACAGCCCTAACAGAAGTCAATTAATGTTGTTGGAACTCAGCACTTCTCCAAGCAGGTCATTGGGTATTATTGATTTAGCAGGGAGAGGCTGGTCTAAACTATCAAGTCTATTAATTTTCTCTAAAGTTAATCTTCACCATCCAGCCATTAATTTTTTTTTAACAAATGTTCTCTTTTCGGAATTTCCTTGCAAAACATGTACTAAATACTTAATTTTGCTCAGCAATTCGTTGGCGCTTTCTTTAAAGAAAGAATTCTAGACTCCAGCCAAATTGTGTAAATAATCATCAAAATACATAAGTAATTTTCCAGATACTTTCATCATTACCTGGTGATGCCAAATGCAGTTTAGAAAAGAAACAGATTAGAGTAAACTCTGTCCTCTATAATACTACTACAAGCCTGCAGTATTTCTACTGCTCTCAAGTTGGATATAAAGCAGACCGAAATTTTGGCCAATTAATATAATGATATTATAGCAACTAGTTCAGCAAAGTTTCACATTTCAACACATGGGTGGATGAGGTTTATGTTGATTATCAAATAAATCATTTTAAGAACCTTACTTGAGACCATGTTTCTGAGTACATGGGAATTCCACCACCATGCCACCCCTTCCCCTCTCCCCAAATCACTTACAAGTTTGTATTTCATCTCCTTTTCAATGGAAAACTGCTTTAAATAATCCTTGGGTTTAAAAATACACAATGTCCATACAATTAGATGGATTCAGAATGACTTATCAAACGTTTTTCCAAAATTTTGAAGATGTACCAAACAAAATCATTGATTTCCAATTTTACTTTAAGCTGCACCCCAAACAGATGTTTGAGCTTTCATAAAAATAAATAAATAAATAAACCCCTGCTAAACAAGAGACCTGGTCAGAAGTAATTGAACTGAAATTTGCTTTAAATTGTGATAAAAATTTCTCAGCAATCAGCACTGATAATTCTATTAAACTCTTATATTTTGTATTGTGATACATAATTTCAATTGCAGCCTTCTGAGAAATTTAGATAAAAATAAATAGGCCTCTTCTATGGAATTGGGGAGCATCATGGGAATGATCCTACAGCCCTCAGGAAAAAAAAAGGTCTAACCTGTGTATGCTCTGTTACACTCACAGAGATCTATATTTAAAATTGTAATTACTAGCAGATTGTTCAGAAACATTAAAACAAATATGAATAATTATGCAGGAAAAATAATTAATTTTAATTTCCTTGTCCAGGGAAACTCAAGGAATATATAACCGTATTTTGTACTCATTTATTCAGTCAGCATCTAGAAGATGCTCTGTCCTGTGTGACATTGCTATCCCCAGCTGTATACTCAGCAAAGTTCACTGTAATGACTTTGGGTTTCTAAAACACATACTATTTTTGATTAGTGAATCTATTTCTGAGCTGGTTTGGAGCCAACTGAGAGATAAGAGCAATCTGTAAGCCTGATGTATAATGAGAGTTATGGCTCAAAAGTTTCCTCTCAGGTGAATTTCCTCCATTGTTCTTGGGGGAAGAAGCAATCACAGATGGTGGTTCCACTCAGAAGGCTTGTCCCTACAAAAGTCCCCTGGGCCTCCCGTCCCCCAGGAAGAGTTGGTTGTCATGCAAATCAGTTCCAAAGAGAAAAGCTCCAGAGAACAAAGGACCTTAAACATGTTTTAACTTGCAGATGCATTCTCTGAAGCACCTTCTGATACTGAGATAATAAAATCATCCTACTTCAGATACTCTTATTACTCCTCTGTGAGGGAGGAAGGAAATTCTAGAATAATATGCAAAAATCGAGTACTAATGCATTTTTTCTTATTTTATTATCCTATATATTTTTATTTATGCCTCTTTCTCTTTTATCATTATTCACTGATTCCTCACCTCAGGGTGCCTGAGGTTTCATATCATCTGCACCTGAAATACTCTGCTTGTAATTCAGATCTTTCTCCTTTTTGTTCAGATTCCATCTTAGCTTCCTCTACATCTGCATTTTCTGTGTCCTTCCAAAGAACCCACAATGTCCCCTTCTCCCCTTCAATATCTCTATACCTCTCTAATGTGTGCAGATAAATTCTGGCAGACAGCTGATGAAATAGTAGACAGTCAGATGATTTTATATTTTCCTGCTACCAAGATCACTGTATAGTTCAGTGGGATGTTTGTTGTCATTATCAGTGTTCTTTGAGATTCTTTGTGGAATGGCCTTATCCCAGAGCACCTTCACAGGTGTGTCTTTCAGGGTATGTGACCTAAAAGAAACAGAAAAAGAACACCAAAACTTAGTGTCTTGTTGCATGTTTTTTTGGTCACTTCTGGTTAAGAGTCATCCTTTTGTCACTTCCAAAGCCTGCCCAGTTTTTTCCTTTCCTGCCATGCCATCTTAGAAGGTTGTGAGAAGACCGGGGTAAAGTAAGGAGACTGATCTGGGTGTCTCTAAGAAGAGAGATATCATGGAGCTCATAAGCCTGAGAAGCAAAGGTGAGGAAAGCTGACAGATTAGCACCCTTTGTCACTCATTTGGCAAGCATATTTAAAAGCACTGCAGTGCTTTTCTCTCACAGTGTCCCTTCTCTCTATGAGCCTTCTCTGGAAATATGTAGAAGGTTCCTACACTGCCTCCTTAATATTGTGTTTTGAAAATACAAATTATTCTTAAATAATGTTTGATTTTCAGTGGGCTGCCATGTTTGTTAATGGATTTGGTGTTCCTTTATTTTTTTGTATTTGATTATTTTTCCACTCATATCTCTCATATTTTTCTTTTCATCTGTAAGATCTTTGCTTTGGCTTTGCAGGACAGCAAATACAATGTGGTTTTTAAGTCTGACTAGCAGAAATGCCTAAAATAACATAGTTTACTCCTTCTGTACCAGGGTATTTAGAAATGTCAGTGGAACTACGTAAAGTGCTAAGTAGATAATAAATATAAAATAAACTTCGTGGTTGAAAATAACAGTATCATGTAAAAACAGTACAAACAAGTAGAATGGAATAATAGACTTTATGGAAATGCAGTTTTGCATATAGAAATAGTGCAGTTATGTCACTGTTAAGATAGAAACCAGCTGGAGCTTCCTGAAAAGCAGTTCAACACATTTCTAGGCATAATGTTGTTTCAGAAAGCTCTTAGTATTCTTCAAAACGTGTCAGTAGCTCCAGAGACACAATAAAATGGAATACACTCAGAGGTAATGCACACAGTGCAAAATTACATTCCCAAGCTTCAAGTAGTTCTGTATATACATAAAGTGAGCTACAAATGAAACATTGGTTCGGCTTTATAAGAGTGCATAAAAAAAATTGTTACTTAAAAGGCAAAATGGTCCAGAAAGCTTTACTGCCACCATAATTTATTATAGAATTAATCTATTATGTGTTTGCACCAGGTCAGGCCACTAAAGGAAACCTGTGTCTTATCGAAATCAGATTGAGAAGTACAAATCGAGAATCCCTAATGGAGTACTAAGCACACTTCAAACAGCCAGCCATATGGACTGTGTTACAGCCTGGGGATGGTTTCTCTTGAGCCATAAACTTCAGCAGCAGAGTGTGGAAGACTCTTTATTTGATATAGGGTTTTCAAGAACAATGATGCATTTGAAAAAATAAGTTAATGCTTGGCTCTGAAGTCAAGGATTCAGACCTCCTCCCAAAGACACCTCCTTCCTATTTCCTTCCTAAACCCTATCCTTTTAAATTAGGTCTATTTCAAAATAGCTTTTGCAGATAACGCACTAAGCTTCTGAAGTTAAAGTGCTTTAAGAGGAAAGCCTGTCTAATCATAGCATGTGAGACCAGAGATATCATATTATCAGTCAATACCCACAAGAAATTCGTATGGGGCCAGGTTCATTCCCTGTATGTGCACAAGTAGCACTATTTGAAAGTCCAATTCCATGATTAATAAGCTTATGGACTGTTTTGACCACTTTTATCCATCGAACAAAACTTAAACTTCATTGTAAACTGGAGCGTTCACAGCAGAGAAATCGGTTTTCTGTGAAATCATGTCAATGTGCTGTGTACTTGTGCTAGTAAGGCACTCATGTAACATTCTGGCAGCTGGAACAAAGCACCTTCCTCTACCATAGGTTTCTTTAGGAAGTTAAGCAAATCCCTTTCGTTTGTAGGTACGCTGTGTCACTGAAAGATCACGTGGGCTTTGGCAAACTGCCTTGATAAATACAGTTCCCTATCGATTTCCTATCTGTGTCCTATGTACCCTTTTGTAAGTCTTTCACTTGATTTTTATTTTGCCTTGTGCTATGTCTAGAAACTGAAAACAGTATTTCCTTTCTTCAGCCTCTTACCTAACTAGTAGTTTATATGTTTTTCAATACAGCAACTGTCTCCAGCTAAGGCAAAATAGAAGATAATATTATTTTAAAAATGGTGTAGTTTTTTTCCCCATCACATAGAATTTTACAAAAGTAACTTTCTTGTATAATTTTCTTTCATATCATTGAAACTTATCTATTGAATTTTTTATCATTTTCTTCAAGTAATACCTTTGCAATAGTTTTTGTTTCTGTACTAGCAACTAGTTGGAAAAATGACTCTTGGCATAATACTGAAATTAGAAATTGTTTGTTGTATTTAGTCCATATTTACATTATAAAATAAATTAAGAAGCATAAAAAATTAGAAGTTGGTCTAATGTTCAAACTCATGACCTACATAGTTTTGGCCATAGTTTTTATAATGTAAGATGAATCAAAAGAGTATGCCTCTTTTAATAAGGCAATCGCTGTGACAAGTTAATTACTTGCTCAACATATATCTTTGTTTAAAATATTACCCAAAAATTCCACTCAGGAAGGTCACCTTTGATAAAAATATCTTTATCATTACAATAATTTCACTACATCATGTTACTATCTTGCATTCAGTTTTAAGAGAAATATTAAAAATATTATCACTGATAATTTTGATTTGCACTGGCAAAGCAGATTTCTCCAGAAATTTCAATATTTAAAGAATATCATGTGTATCAGCTGAACAGTTATCTCAGTATGATATGGTGGTGAAAATGATATCTTAATTACATGTACTCACTACGGAGAGTGATGCATAAAACTACTCGCTCGAGATCACACAGCACATCAGTCCTGTAGCTGACAATAAAACCCCCTGCCACTTTGAATACTCAGCCCAATGCCTTACTGTAAAGAAAAGGAACCAAATAAGATGTCTTAAACAGTGATAAAAATCTGCACAGACACTGCGAAGACCTTCTAGAGTAATGGCACATAATTAAAAGCATGTTACTCATAGCTGGTGTATCATATACTGTTTCTCTGTGTTATACTTGTTTTCTCAAAAGATCAGAAATCAGCATGTCAGGATAATGATAGTGCCTTCCAGCAGTTTCTTCAAGTCTAAATCAAAACATAATGAATATAAAAATGTACTCACACTGTATGAAACTGTCACTAGTTCTCATCCAGTATCTTTTAATCAATATCTTTAAGTTGACATTCAAATTAATTTTCTGCTTTTCAAAATATTGGCTCTCCCAGTAAAGAAGAGATTTTTTTCTGTGGGGAGTAGAACAAAGAAGACGAGGGGGAAAAAAGAGAAACTTGTAGTAAAATTTTCAGCTAGTAAACAAAAAACAATTAATATTTCCTGCTGCTTTCTATTTTTGAATCACATTTACACATTGATCAGTTATGAAGAGAAAAGCAAAAAAAAAAAAAAACAACCCTGAGTAAAAGCAGTTTATTCTTGTTATTGTCAGTCTATTATTTGAGACCAAAATCTGAATAGAAACAAACTTCTACTAATTTTTAAAAACATTCTTTTAGAACAACACTAACGTATGCTTAAAGGGTTTTCTCTAATATGTGCACATATATGTGTTTATGTATATGTTATGGTAAGAGTAATCTATACAGAAAGATGAGGATATTTTAGTAAAGAAGGATCACAATTTTATATAATTTCTATATTGAGACAAAGTACATGACAAACAGTTGAAAAATTATTTACTCTGAAATAGGGACTAGAGTAATGTTAACCTGCTGTGTCATTTTATTAGTTCCTTACCATCTGACCTTCATCAAAGCAGCTATCATCATGGGCTATCATAGACTCAGTGGACCATAATCAGTGGTTTTGTCAGGAGTCAAAAGTTATGCTGGGATTGCATGTGAACATCCACGGTTCAGGGTTTTAAATCAAGCAAGTTTCCCATTTTCACGAGGCGCCGAACACAGATCCCTGCTATCGATTGCATGGTATTTGACTATGGATTCTTAGTTTAGACCATCAAAATGAGACATGCAGACTAAGTTTCATTCATACCTCTGATTACTGTCCAACTACAATTATTAGCTCACTCTTTTGTGCTTTTAACATTTATTTTTTGTGTGTGTGACTTTGGTTTGATTTAAAAACTAATTTGTTACTTCTGTTACTGTAACTGTGAGAAATTACTGACAAAATTCTTCCCTGTGATTAGCTTGAACTCAAATATAGTTTGCTGCAAAGTTAGATTTTCATTCTGGCATAATGAGATGGCAAGAAGTGGCATATCCATAGCATCAGAATGCACTTAAACTCAGCCCTAGTAAATGGATGCATGTTGAGATTATGGAACTGTTTACACAGTGTTTACAGACTTTTATTCCATCCTTTAAATTGTTACTGTGAGCATGCCAAAGCTTTTGGAATATGCCAATCAAAATAGGAATTGCAGATTTCCAAGACACATATTTTGAGAAGCTATTTTATCACATTATCTGCAGTGGGCATTACTGTGCCAATGAAGTGGAGTAAGATTAACATAAAAGTAACTAGATTAATGCTTTTAAGATATTGACAATTTCCAGAGTATAGCAGGTGTTTTTCTAGAAAGCTTAACACTCCCACGGTGCACCTGCACCTTGCACCCCTGCACCTTGCTGTGAAAATGCTTATTGCTCTTTGTTCCTACTTTGCACCCTACAGAGTAAAAGATATGGATATTCTCTGTAGTTTTGCCCATTTGTTGAATACTTTGGGTAAAGATAGTTATTAATATATATCTGCATATATTTGTTGCTTGAAAGTCTTACAAACTCATTAAACTCATATCCTACAGGATAGATCTTCCCAGAGAAAACTGCCCTTTTAAGCAGAAGCATTAACCTTCACTTTGGGAAGACAAAGCCCAAAGTAAGATGATGGGTTTCCTTTCCTCCCTCCCTTTCCTCTAGCCAGCCAGGCAATGCATTTTCCAAAGACACCAGTGCCTCAGGAATGTTATGTTATTTCATTTCAGTGGGGATGAGGGGTTTCCACCTTTATTTATAGTTGTCATTTTTATGCTTTAAACCTCGCAAGCTTTCTTTGATTATGGAATCATTCATATATCCTGAAAGAATTTCAGATAATTTACTGTTGCTGGACAGACTTCCTCGCGATGGCGTGAAGAATTACATGCTGTACTCCTCTTTTATTGCTTATGGGCCAAATCCTGCTCTCATTTACACCACTGGAATAATAAATAGCCTCCTTTGAGAGCATTAATGTGTGTTTTTTCATTGTTTGAGGAAAAAGAAGTTACTCAACAGCAATCTAAAAAGTTTTCAAAGGCTATTTCTCTGCTAACCTGTGAGTGCAGAATGTCCAGCGGTTTTAACAAAAAGAATAAAAGATGTCTATTGAGGGAACACTAAGAGAAACATGGTTCACATTTAATCTAGAATTTCTTTAATACTGTCTATCTTTCAATTTTGGAGAAAATCGGGCAAAAATTATAATAGGAGAATACAAAGGAATTTAGACAAATTAGCAGTACCAGCAGCTGCAGCTGCCTCTGTGACTTGCACCTGAACACAAAACACCACAATAAAGGCCATTATTGAATATTGTTACTTCTCCCTAAACAGTCTGCAAATGATGACAACCTCAAAACTTTATCTCTCGGAGACAGATCAGAGCTATGGGCTGAAAGACAGGTGTTCTCTCCCCACAGTTTGTGGGGTGGGCACACACTGGAGCTGTGTCTACCACCCCAGCTGCATCCGGGCCAAGGGATGTCCCAGCACCAGCTCCTGGTGTCTTTGCAAGGAAGCAGGCAGGGGAGGCAGATGTCTACGTGGACAGTGTGAAGTCTTGAGGAGTTTCCAAGTGCTCCCAGAGCCCCTCTTCTAGGTGGAAATTGTCATGTCCCAATGTGAGGGTGAAAAGGCAACTCTGATTTATTAAGGAAGAGGGAAAATGGAAATGTGGAAGAAGGAAGGTATCCTCTAAAGCAGAAGGGATTTTACAGTGGCCTATAGTTCAAAATGGAAAGGGAGTTGAGGGGAAATGATATAAGGGGTCTCTGATTTATGCACTGAACTGATTCTACAGTTCTAGAATAGATGACACTTCAACAGAAAAATTAGTTTGTGGACCACAGGGCTGTGTTCCCTCCAAGTCACAGCTACATGAATCAATTCCCTGTCCCATTCATCATCTCGCAGTACTGCAGTTCCAATGACAGTAGTAGTTCATGCTGAAAAATAGCTTTACAGGAGATTATACTTTATTTTTACATAAAATGTAATTTAACAGGTGTAAAGAGCAAGAAAATTACTGATCTCTATGCAATCTTCATTGTAAAATATAACTTTGATGGCCAGCAAAATCCTCGTTTTAGCTCCCCACCAAGTCAAAGTCACTTTCACAGCAAGTTACTGAAACGCTCTGGTGCAGCCAGTATAAGTAGTTATAAGCCTTATTGACAGGTGGGGATCCCTTATCCCCTGGGTCACAGATGTGATTAATCCTCAAGCAAAGTTCTTTTGCGCAGCTCTTTTAACTTTTAAAGCACTAAGTATGCAGCAAGCAGTAATAATTTTCTAAATGCCTTATTTGAAAGAGAAGAGTGTATAGAAACGGTGTCTAAATATAACTAGCAACTGAAAGTACAAGTATCTATCACCGGACACGAGGACAAGCTGAACAGAGAATGAGGATAAGACACTTCATGCTCTAGGAAATAAGAGGAACCATGAGAGACAGACAACTAAGGGAAACAAGCTACCAAACAAAGTTGTTTTGACAACATTTTGGGGATATCTATTTGGGAAATATAATACTTTATAAAAGCAAATGTTGAAAAGAAAAACTTATTTATAAGTGAGTTTACTTTCACAAATGCTTTTTAACCAATCAGGAAAGGCTTTCAATTGCAAATTATGACCACCATTACTTAAAAAAAATAAGAAAAAAAATAGCATTTTCAGACCTATGTGGTCTGATATGAAGGCTTCATATCATAACCCTTCAAATCTGATGCACCAGGGAATGGGTCTGTGTGCAGAGTGAATATGAAGTAAAGCATCTGGATAACATTCCTTCATAGCGCCAGACTCTACTCAAACTTAATCCTTTAAAAACCTTAGCTCACTGTCTTGGGTTTTAAAAACATTCACTAGACTTTCATTCAAAGCTGTGCTAGAAGCTTAAAACAAAGAGAGCTGTGGTTTTTAATTTATTTTTTTTTTAATACTATGAAAGAGACCTTTTCCCATTCCCCAAAAATCAAACTAGAAAGATGAAATAAGCCATTATTTACTAAATTTTCTTTACTGTAAACAGTTGAATACATTTCATCTGCAGTTGAAATCAGTTAGTGTAAAACCCAAGATATTTAATACTTAAAACAGATACTATTTAAATTCATCTGTGGAGACTGTTTATGCTACAAGCTGCCCGAAAGATCTGTGGAATCTCCACCTTTGGAAATAATCCAAATTTAGCTTGATGAAGGTTGAAATAATCTGATTAACGGGGATCTTAACCCTGCTTTGGGTAGAGGCTTGTCCTAGATGACCTTCAGCCTAAGTTATTCTGTTTTGTAACCATCCCTTCTGCTAAAATAAGAAGGAACAGGATTTGGCAAGCAAAAAATTCTTTCTATCTGAAGAAAAGATTACCTACAGCCCGAATTTACAGGAACCTATGTGACCTCTGGTCACAGACCTTTTACAGAATGACACTAAATATGAAACTGGGCTGCCAGGTAATCTCATCCTGCAGAAGGGAACAGGTGTTTAGCAGGTGTTTCAGACTGTGCTATGAACTCATACAGGCCATGGGGCGTTTAGCAGTCCAGCACCTTCCCTACCTTCTCTCTGCTGCTTGCATACTCAACATCTTTCACTACAATGGGTAAAATTAATTCCTTAAATCTGCTTTCAAGAATACAAATATTAACTCTGTCTACCTGTCTATCTATCCATTCATCTGTCTAAATAAAGTAATATACTGAATTCCTAAGCTTCTCTAGAAAAATCTGAAAATTCTTATTGTGTAGCTAGAGTTTAATACATTTACTCTTGGAAAGCAATTCAGTTCGTTCTGGTGAATTGTGAATACACTCGCATATGCAAAGAGAAAAGCTGCCAGAGAGGAGGAGAGAGCTGGATACCACTCCTTATAACTGTGTCTTTCCTTCTACTGCAGAAGTATGTGTAAGTAAATGCTTCACCTCAGACTCAGATTCAGTACCACCATATTCTCCACTTGCTGAAAGACTCTTGTAAGTCCAGGGAGTAGGATTTGGAGAAGTGCTAAGCTTCAAAATTGCAATGTAAATTGAGGAGATTTAAATTTTTTAATTCCCTTCTGTCATATATTTGGAAAAACTAGGCCATGTACATCTCAAATTCTTCGTGTTAGGTTAATAAATTTTTTTGACCCTTAATCTGCATCCTCGCCCTTCTGATCTAAAACCTATCCTAAACAGCACTCTCTTAGCTCAAAGATTCGCAAAGAAAATTAATACTTGTGAAGCATTAGAAAATGACAGAAATAAGTATCATACATGAATCCTTGGGAAAAACTGTGTGCACTTTTTAGTGAGAAGTGGAGATAATAAAGAAGAAATAGTTAAAGTACTGTTTTTAATTAAAGATCACTGCTCAGAGTTATATGGAAATATAGTAGGCAACCATGCAATTAAAGACTGTAACAGTGCATATACTAAAAGAGGACCAAAGATACTGTATTCTGCTTTGCAATTGTTTGACTTCACACAATGTTCCTTTAATAATATTTCCAGCACACAGGCAGAAAAGAAAATCCCAAGATTCAGCAGTAGTAGAGCACACTAGGAATAGAGTCCACCTGAAGTGTCAGTGGAGCAGATCTGTGAAAATACAGCCTTCTTCTGCACAAAGGTGAAAACCATACTCTCAATATCCCTACTTTAGAAGAACTGAACAGCAAAAAGAATTACTGCTGGATTGAAACTTTTTAAAAAGAAAGGAGACTAAAATTTTTTCATTAACTCTCTATTTTCAATATTAGCTTCTTTAACAGATGTCAATCGCAAAGATGTACCTGATCAAAGCTTTAACAGCTTAATATTTATATAACATATAATTGATGGAAATTACAGCTAATTCTTTTTATTACTTCATTTTTATCTTTTTTATTTCCTGGACTGAATCACCGAAAAAAGTCATGCAAATCCTTTGGTAAGACCAAATCAATAACTCAATTCCTGCCCTATAGTGAGAGGACAAAGAATAATAGTTTTAAACTGAAGAAGGTACATTTAGGTGGGATATACGGAAGAAATTTTTTATATTTTACACACCACAGTGGGGGTGGTGAGACAAACTGAAATAGGTTTCCAAAGAAGTGGTGGACGCTTTATCTCTGGAAGTGGAATACAGGAAGTGGGAAGACAAAGGTCTTATTCTTTTTTTTAAAAATACTATGAAATATGATTTATGGCAGCTTATATGTGTTTCATCTCATAAAAAAAATAATAGAAAAAGATTTATCCAGTCAAAAATCTGCCCACACCAGCTCCCACAGAAACTTTTGATTACAACATACTGCTTCACCATTAATGCATACCATATAATACATTGAATGAAATGCCAGATTTCATTCCCTGATTTTTTCTTTAAAACCCACAAATGTTTAAAGCAAAATGTGCATGATGATTTTAGAATTCATTTCTAAATGTTAGAAATGTTAGTGACAGGTAAATGTTAGGAGGAATTCTGTCTTACACCAATCAATACGTAACAGAAACGTATTCAAACTGAAAGATATAACAAGGTGAGAAGTTAAGTCCATCTGAACACTCCATCAATTCCAAAGAACACAGTCCTACTCATCTTAACAATTTTCTTTTTCTTAACCATTAGGCTGTACCAATTACTACCCGGCAACTGCCAGCAAAACATCAGCTGAAAGAGTGGAAATGTAGTTTCTTAAAATAAGTTAATTGTCTGATCACACAATGTATGAGTAGAGCACTTAATGACCTAAGGAGCCTGTTTCCTAAATATTCAATGTTCAGAACTGTTGAACTTCATCTAAGGGAAGTGCTGAATGTTGGCCATCATTGAACACTAGAAAGGATTTTGATTTACGTCTCAACTTTGAAAATATTCTTCTAAAAGTGGAGCACCTAGATTGCCATACACCTGAAAACAGGATTAGACTATCACACACACATCTTGAACATATTTTTGTTTTATAAAAGAGGCAATTCATCAAACTGCAGAACAATATACTCTATGCAATGAAAGTGCTATTGAAAATCTTCCAAATGGGAAAGTAAATATTTTATAGCAAAGGGGAACATTTTCAAAAGTGACTTCGAAGCTTGAATCACATAAATCACTTCAAGGACTCTTAGGCATCTGTATGTTTGGTAGCTTTTGAAATTGTTTCAGGCTCCTGAATCAGTAAAGGTCAGATTTATAAACACCAGTAGAGGGGCTGTTCATATAAGTTTAAACACTCATGATATAGACATTTAGGTTTGAGCTAGTCTTTCCAGTTCCCCTTCAAACTAGCAGAGAACTGATAGGATGATGTTAGGATACCACTTACCTCTGCACGGCATTGACATCAAAATAGATCAGATAAATTCCACCTCCTGCATCTCCTTCATTGACTGTAAGGAAATTTATTTATACATCAAATTAAATTATCTGAAACCTGCTCTAGATTGCTAAAGGTGAAAATAAGGTTCTTAGTGGCATTTACAAAGGAAGTACCTAATTCCCGTTAACATCCTTTACAAACCAAAAAGAAAGTATTAGAAAATAATATCAAATTCAACTTGTCTGTGCCTGAAATCAATGGAATTTTAGTTACTCAGTAACTTTCCAAAAGCTTACTGAACTTTCGAAGTCTAAAACCTTATCCTTACCCCTGTGCATATTCCCTTAGGTATATTTGAGAATATTATACTTTCATGCTTGGCTTTAAATTTTCTAAGTCCTTCTCAGTATAATAAGTAATATTAATATATCTTCTTCAATATGTTTTAGTCATCATGATAAGAGCCAATTTACTCAAATTTTACAGGTTTTAAGCACATAAATTTTAAGTGAGTTGCTTATTGCAATGCCTAAATTCCTTTAGTCAAGGAAGAGCATAAAGTGTTTTTGAAAGCCTTTAGAGCTACATCATGTTCACCTAATTTATTGACCTAAATTGAGATAGGCAATTTTGTGAAAACGTTCAAATAACACTTTCTTGCATTTACTTTACAAAGAACAGCAGTATGTACTTAAAAAAAAAAAAAAAAAAAGGCAGTTCTTTAGATACCTAAACTGTAGGTGAAATTTAGTCTCAGAGGGACTGCATCAAGCCTGGGTAGTTTTGTTTGCCTTCTATTCATACTCTTTAAAAGAATGCACCACAACATATATTTACAGAGATATTAAAGATGAAATCTTGAAAGAGATTATGCTTTTAGAATAACGAAAGTGCCTCAGCAATGTGCATCCTAACACAGAGGATATGGCAAAACAGTACCAATTAATTAAACTGGAACAGAAATTGGACAAGACTAAGCATTTACAAAAATGTCGTTTTGGAGTTTAAGGTGTTGGATTTTCTGTTTCAATTTGACTTCCATATTTGACTAGGACCTTTCGAAGGTAGAGTTTGAAAAACTATTTTGAAGTTCTCAGATGAAACGTGCTGCATGAAGGAAGAGCATTGTTCTATCACCCGTGATGTCAGGCAGCTGCATCACAGCTCACTGTCATTGCCAAGCAATTTAGTATTTACCAAGGCAGCTGAATGATCCTGGGACATTTCAGGTCCTCTGTCTTATTCATTGAAAAAGCCCTCAATGTCAAAGGAAAAGCAAATAGCACTTTGACTTGAGGAAGCATGCCTTTCACCATAGCATTAAATTCCAACATGGCTTTAAAGTCAATAGAAAAAACAATATTGATGGAACATTCTTTAAAAATAATACTCCCAGTAGAAATTCCGTAATAAATGTCTTGCCTTTCAGTATGGAAAGGGACATATTCCACTCTTTGTTGGAACCAGTGCATCACAGCAGGAGCAATGATACTCTTCTGCACATATGGAACCAGCAAATCAGGCCAAATTTTTTAATTGTAAAAAATGATTGAATCCCTTCCATTTCAATTGAATAGTCATTTTCCCTAACAGCCAGCATTAATGACTTCCCTGACTAATGAAAATTAATTGCTAGACCGCCTTGACAATTACATTGTGATCGATCAAGTTTAAAGGAGCTGCAAGGGTCATTTGCTGCAATTCTAATGCAATCCATTAAATCTGCAGCACATGATAACCTTTAACTTAGTTGCATATTAAGGAATACTAATGGCAACTCTAGATGTCACTGTTTATACAAGAGGAGATACATCATGTTGTCTGTTTCTCCTGATGTTCTTAAGGTGTTGCTGTTTCTCAGCTGACACAGAAATTCCTCTTGACATCAAACAAAATCCGTGTAATCTTGTCAAGTGCTACAAAGGCAGAGTTGTACAGATCTAAAAAGCAGTCTGAGAATGGTCATCCCATTTCAAGGTAAGCTCCTGGCTGTTACACAAAACTGAGTTGTAAAATGACGGAAATATTTGCTAAGTCCTGATGGAATGCATTGTCAGAGAAACACATTTAAAGCAAGCATCATATTTTACTGGCCCTGCAGAAACCATCAACTGTGCTACACCCTTGAATGAGATCTACTGTCTCTTAGACAAAATGGAGTTGTAAAATAAGGCTCAAATTTGTGAAGAGTTATTGAAGGGGTTCATACTGAACAACAAATACAAATGGTACTAGAAAACCAGAACTGCACTTGAATTCCTTTCCAGGCACATCATACAAATGTTTACTGCACCTGCGTGACGAATTAAATTTTTTATTGCAACAGGAATTCAACGCAAATCCCCTTGGATCTAAAAGTAAAACATGGCAAACAAAACCACCACCACAACAAAACCACCACCACAACAAAACCAATAAACAAAAAAAGAAAGATCTGTGAACCAAAGTGTCATAGCTTTTTCAGCTGATTTGAACTATCCTGTACACTTAAAGGCATTTTTGAGGAAATTTTGATAAGTTTTTTCAGAAGGTGAGAATATGGTGATTGAAGAAGTGAATGGAAGAATAAATCCTAATCTAATTTTAATCTGCTACCTATTTTTAATGGGGATAGGTACTGATTTTAGATTTACATCTAGGCCTTTTTAATATAGACACGAGAGACACACTCATGCAATCTCATCTCAACATCTCATTTCAAAAGTTGTGGAAGTGTGTCCTAATAAAAAGTTTTTTGTGGCAAGATCGAGTACATGTTTTTACACAAATCGAAATGAGTATTTTTTAGGTCAATACATCAATTTGTGAGGTAGTTGCAGAAAGAAATTATGACCTTATTCTTTAGTTCTTTAAGTAAAGTAGTCCAGGGTTATTTTATCTCTTGGGAGAGTTTATTCCACCATCTACTAACAACTACGCGGAAAGTGCAAGAATTGCAGAAGTGATGTCTGTCCACAAAAGTGCAAGTCTGTAAAAGCCAAGGAAATTTTGGAACTGACACGTCCTTCTGGTTCTCTCATTTACATCTAAGACAACAACACTACAGTGATCATTGCAAAGATTCTGTAAATAGGATTTTGCATAGCCCTACCAAAAATAAGTGCAGAAATCTGAAAGAATACATAGATTCTAGAAAAAAAACCCAGGTCACAAATTATTCCACTTTGAAAGGTTAAACAAGTATTGTAAATATGCATTCTATAATATTATCTCTCAGATAGACTTAAAAGTTTTTTCTAGTTTCTTCTAGGAAAGAAAAAAAAAAGCTTATTTCTCCATAGAAATATTAGCACTCTACATTT
This sequence comes from Cephalopterus ornatus, assembly GCA_013396775.1. Taxonomy (NCBI): domain Eukaryota; kingdom Metazoa; phylum Chordata; class Aves; order Passeriformes; family Cotingidae; genus Cephalopterus; species Cephalopterus ornatus. The sequence continues at coordinate 477,496 of VZRE01004381.1, read as the reverse complement.
CTCAGAGAAGCAAGAGTTCTTAGAATGAAGGATGCTGACTCAGCAGAATCCAAGTGAAAAATTTCTTTCATTATTTGTACTGATGGAAAAAAAAAACAAACACAAGGCAACCAGCATAAATAAACTCTAAAGCTGTAAATGAATAAATACGTAGTTACAGAAGTTAGGGTTATCGTGATAGACTTTTGTGTAGCAGTCAACATCACACTAAGAGCCAATGGTTAGCAAGGAGTAGAATTTTTCAGGTGTACCTAAAAGCTGTATTTAAAGCTTTTCCCATACTACAACAGAATAACAGTTACCTATTTTTAGATTTGCTTCTAGTGTGGCCAAAGTATTCACTGAGACCAATATAAACCGGCAAGAATTCCATGAAAACCAATTAAGTTAATGTGAGTTTATAGAGGTATAACCAAGATCAGATGTGAGTCTGTGGAAACGTACTTGAAACAACACAGAGACATGAGCTCCTTCAGACTACAGCAGTTTCAGTTTTTGTAAAATGGATTGTGATCACTGGATCGGGTTTGGGTATAATAGCTCTGGTGGACTACCAAGGGTCTATAAAAGTTCCCCCTAAGCATCATCAGGGAAAAAAAAAACGCACTCCAGAAGACAGGAGGAAGCTACGCAGTTGCCTGCTCCAGCATGGCTGATAAAATATTGGACAACCTCCCCAGACATTTCTGCTCCACCCGAAAACTCTTGGAGTGCTAAATATTTTGAAAATATTCACATCGTCTTTGACGTTTTCGTCAAATCTACCTTTACAAATCCTATTTACTTTATTTTAGCCATAGTTTGTCTGAAATACTTTTCATTTTAGCCAAAAATTTCTGCTGCACACTGTTTATGGAAATTGTTTTAAAAACCTTGTTCCATACAAACTTTTTGTATTTTCCATTACAATGTAAGAGTCAAAGCTTGTTGAAGTCAAGTTTTATAGGCCTTATTGATTTTTACGAAGACTAAGACATGAGCAGAAGCTTAAGATTTAGCCATGAAAGAATGTTAACATATGCTGAGTTTATGTGTGAAAGCATTTCCACTGATGTCAATGGTTTTCATATTATCCACATTATGCATGTGCTTATCTACTACATTGAATCAAGGCTTTCATGTCTACTCCTCAGACAAAACTTTTGCCTCTCAGTTAAATCGCATCTCAAGTATACTTATGGATTCTGACATTTTCAACTAGGCAGCACTCAAAAATAAAACCTCTGACTAGTTACAGTTCTGAAGTACTTTTAGAAACCATGGCATATAAAGATAATAGTCTCGTCTCATACTGTAAAGGTAAAAAACATACCACTATCAAATGTGACACTGTTGATGTGGAAAAAAATTAACTTTTGCAACAGGTTATTGAATTGTTAATGGCTGCATTCTATTCTCAGGTTTGTGGTTTGATGAAGTCTGGGCAAAATGTCAAATCCTATCAACATTGACAGCTTCTGACAAGCTCAAGGAGGGGAGAAAAAAAGAGCTGAATGAATAAGCTGTTCTGTAAATAAAGAGACATTGTAACCTTTAAAGTGAGACAGAATTTAATTAAGAAAATTAACGCAGACTTTTGAGAAACTGCAATTTTCTGAATCTCATTCTTCTTTGACAAGTGAAATTATTCTTTATAATAGGAAACAGTAAGTGACTACTTTCTGATCAAAAGTTAGTGATACCATCTAGACAAAAATGCAGAGGAATGAAGTTCATGAATTTGACTTTTTCCATCTATCCATTTTTAGCTTATACAGCGTCACGATTAGATGGCAGTTTCACTATCTCCACTTTAAAGGTGAGGAAAATGAAATGTAGTCAAGAGTGGATCAATGTAGCGTAAAAATAAAAATTTTGTTTTCACATCCCTTTCTAGTGCTGTATCTAAGGATCTGAATGGTCAGTGAGTGAATTAGTTAACTGGACTATTTTTAAATGGCTATATCCTGCTATCTTAAGCAGATAAAGGCTTATTCAATATGATTAAGATGTTAAAATTTTCCAGAAAGATTATGAGACTACTGAAAACTGAGGTCTGGGCAAACATGTTTTTATTTTTTTCTGAAGAAGAAGTGAAAGAATGAATTATGAATGTCAAGAGGAAAGAAAGAAAGGAAGGCAGAATATGGAACGGAAAGAAAAAAGATAAAGATTAATATCTTTTTTTGTTTCAATCAGAAATTAGCAAATCGTTGCTTGGAGTTTTCCAACTACTGTCATGATTTTCCTGATTACAGGTAAAATTTCAGAAAAGTATAAAGAAAAAAGAATTCTTCTAGTATTTGAAATTTGCATCATCTTTCTGTCAAAAAAGAACATGGAGAGAGAGAATAAAATTATCTAGGTAGCTAATCCAAACAGAAGAATACTGTCTAATGCTACTGTTGATTCTATCTTTTTAATGAAGAAGATAAATTTTGGATGCTGAATAGGGGAGAAATGTTGATTGCAAGGGTAGAAACTTTGGATTTGCACAGCCTTATTGTTCTTCAGACTCCAAGTATATTAACAAGTCTGCACTGACTACAAAGGAAACTTAAACACCTTGGCCATATAATGTCCTTGAGAAACATGACATGTCTACAGTGAGGTGTCTAAATCCAGAATCGAATTCCACGACGAATGATAACATGCACAGTTTATAGTTTTTTCTATCTACCATAGGCAAAGTTAATATTTTCTAGATTTCCATTTAGACTTCTAATTCACATAGACAAGGGCACAATCTCATCTTGAGAAGAACAGCTCAGCTGTCTCTGTCTCAGGAAGTTGACACCATTCTCTGCTTCTAATTAATCTTATTCTATCAGTTCATTCCAGCAGCTGGAAAGGGTTTTCCTCCTGAAGACTGAAGCAGCAATGTTTCACTAATCTGACAATATTGGATCTTTGCAGATGGTAGACAGTGATGGCACGTGTCACCTACACTTCAGTTTTCCATTGACCCATCCAACCTTGTAGGAAGTATTTCCCTCTTCCCCTAGGAACACTAAGTAGAAAGACTGCATTGCACCCTTGGAAGATTGCTTTACATCACAAAGCAGAAAAGGGTTATTATTGGGGCTATATGTGTCTTTTATTCATTCCAAGTCCATCTGCAATTAATTTTAGTTCCTATTCAGCATATTCTCATTTTAGTGCAATATAAACATTAAGGAACAATGGGAACTTCGGCTCTGCAACTGCGTTTCTGCAGAGACACTGAGGCTGTTACATCTTTTATCTACACAAGGCTAGGCTGTTATTTTCAACACTGAATGCTTTGTTTGATAACATCTTAAAAATGTTATTGATCTTGAGGCTTTAATGTGGAACATTTGTTAGCTTAATGCTCTGCCATTCTCTCTGCTGTTCACAGAGATGTAACTGTTATGGAGGGTCCCCATTACAGAAGGGGTTTATCACCGTAATTTATTTGAAGACTGATGCTTCAAGAATGTGAGCAAGTCCTGTAGAATATACTAACCATCCTTCATTTGCTTTGATTGTTGACTGCCTTTATCACATCACCGGATCAGAGCACAAATATGCAGCTGTTCTTTGAACTTTTTTATGTTTAGCATCATCATATTTATGGCAACTGTAAGAGATCGTGAATCAGCTGAGGGCTGGGCCAGCATACTCTTTCAAGAAGCAGAGTTTTTTCAACTGTCCCAAAATCCCAAAATATTTTTTCCATGAGGGCAGCAATCATTATGCATTGTCTTTTTGGTAACAGCATGGAGAACTTGAAAATATCCATTCAATATAAACTAATATATAATTTTTTTTTGAATTTACGAAAATGTAAAACTTTAAGCCCCATGTTAATTTCAGCTAAATTCTGGAAGAAAACCCCAATACTTCTTTCCAAAGTTTCACTGAATATGTAATACCAGCCCTCAGTTCCAGTTGCAGCCAGGCAAAAACACTGACATGCCTACCAATATTTTAACAAGAAATAAAGAAAAAGGGAATATAATTTTTTCTTGTCTTCTTTTCAAATTATTGGGGAGCTAATTTCAGCTACGACAATTAAAGAAGTTCTCTGATATACCTTCTTCTTATCTCTTTCTACGACTCAACACTTTGTTTATCCAAGATAAGAAGTGTAGAATAAAGATTTCTCTTAGCCTGATTACCAATAAACAATTCATATAAATCTTATCCTTGAATCAATGTATGAAATAGGTTGCAATAAAATAACACGTTTTGGAATCAGAGCTCTTTAAGTAATACCTTTGAACAGCTTTAGCCCTATCTGAGCTCCATAGACTGAATGGGTGACACATTTAGCCATCCAGGAATAATGCTGATAGCACTATTTATTACCACATTTTCCAGACAGCTGCTCTGAGTAAGAGTGCAGCCTGAAAAGCAAAATTTTCTGAGAGTGGTCCTGATCCACATGGAGATAAAACAAAATGATTCAAAGCTGTTCTTTTTGTTTGTTTGTTTTTTGGTTTTTTAAATATTTGCTTGTTTCTCTACATTGCTCTGACTTGCACTTACAAGGAAAAGCAGCATGAAATCTAGAGTCTACAGTACTTAGTAGACCTCTTTGACCTCTTGGTCAAAGTACTAAATGGGGATATGATGTGTTGAGACTGAATTTCTACCCTGAATTGGTAACACTGTCACCTGTTTGCCATAAATACACCAAAATCTCTGATCTATTTTCTACGAAAAATTATTTTATGAGAGAGATACAGTGACTTTTCTTCTTACAGATTAAAAAGACTGTGTGCAATATACTGGGACTAAATAAATTTTTATCAACAACTACTCTCCAAATCCTTAGAGCTATTTTCAATTAAAAAATACTTCTATTAATGTTTTACTTCAAAATTATGTTTCAGTACATACCTCTTTTTTTAACTAGTTCATCATTTTTCTTCAATACTGATTGTTTATTTGTTTGCAAACGTACTATTTGCTTCTCTTTCATAAATTGTTATAAGTAAGTTAAAATATCTATAAATTCCCTAGGCTAATGACAGTCAAATTATTTTTTCTTTTTGTTTGGTTGTGAATAAATAGAAATTTAGATTAAACTGGGAAAGATTTTCCAATGCACATGAATAAGATTAAAATTCAAGGAATCTTAAATAATTTTGGACTTCAATAGACCATTGTATTTCTATGCCCATCTGTTTAGAATATTTTACACTTTATGGTCTAAAGCAAGATGCTCATATCCGTGAAAGCAAAAGAGCTTGTCAGGCATTAAGAGGTCAGAAATCTGCTGAGAAAGAAAAGCAGGATGTCAACGTCTTTAATAATGGTCTTGAAGACCATAGCATATTTGAAATATGCTTTGCTAAATAAAAGGATGGCTTTCTAAATCATGGCAACTACCAACAGAAGAGTTCAATAAGAAATCCACTGAAGCATGAGCCATCGTTGATGCAAACTAGACGTATATAGAGGGAAGAGTGGAATAACTGTTCCATCTTAGAATTTTTTAAAGTGATTTATTTGCTACAAATACAAGTACTGAAAAGCCATGATAAAAGGTACCCTTGAGAAAATTAAGAGGTACGGTCCTAGAGTGATATACATCTTTCACCTCAATTCATATAAAAAGGTACTGGTTTTGTCTGGTATTGAAATTTGTCTTTTTTATAAATTATACACAAAAAACATCATGTCAATAAATATTTTCTCTGGCTATAATGAGTTCTATGAGTAGAAGAGCTTAAAAATACATTTAATATAATTTACTGTTTCTGTGTGAGTTACTTTACAGACCAAATGACTTGGTAATCAATTCTTCAGAGTATATACTGCTCTCATTTAGATCCCTGGAAGATGCGTGTAAGGAACCTTGTTAATTGAGTGTCAGTGTTCGAAAAAAAAGATATTTTTACCATTCTTATTTGTTTAGAAGTCTCCCAGAATTAAAACTTTTCAGAGGTACCCTAAGAAGAATGTGCAAGCCAGATTTGTTCTCTGGCACACAAACCTCAAACTACTGTTTCAGCCCAAGAATCTTCATAACTCCAGAAGATGTGAGAACCAGAGAGACCACAAGTTGACTTTTACATCACAGATCATGCTGGTAGAGATGACAGTTTAAAGCACAACCCACAAAACCACTCAGCCTGTCCTTTAACTTGTAATTTGAGCAAGCTTGACCAGGAGCCATCAAGAAGCAGTGAACACGGGACCTCATTTCATTGTCTCAGAAGCCATTTCTGGCCTTGTGTATTTCCTTTGAACTTCCTGAACTGTGTCAAGGCAGTAGATATTAACTACAAATCTCCATTTAGACTGCTACCAGTTCAGATTCTCCAGCAGGCTTGTATTTGACATAGCCAGCCCCTAAGCAGGCTTTATTTCTTAATGGCTCTAGCCACAGTCCAGGCTGGCTACGCTCAGCCGGCATCCTGCGTCCTGGGGGCTCTTGCCAAACGATACACAGCTTTCCTGCTCCTGGTGTTGGAGCTCGAGCAGAGAAACAAGGAACTGACAGCTCTACTGCACATCAGAGAAAGGGCAGGTTGGAAATTGTCTAATAAGGCCTAACAATGAAATATCCCAGATATGTGAGTCCAAATGGACTTTTCAACATCCAGACAGATGCCAAAATGATGATTTATAGATGGTAGGTGGGTGCTATATTATCTTATCTCTGCTTGGAAAAAGAGCTTACAATTTGCCAACACAAATTAAAAAAAAAAAGTAAAAATCATCTCTTTGGATAAGTGCTGCCAGTAGGGCTCAGATAAATTTCGAAATGTAAGCTCCAAGGATTTACAACTAACCATTGAAACCCCACCATTCCAAATTTTAAATGCCATTAAATCAAATCTTTTGTAATGGTTATTACCTTGATTGGAAATTAAAGTTTATATTGTTGAAGAAAGAGTACAATAATGGAAAATTAAACTAATGTTCCCATTGGGGCAATATCTGTTGACTACTAATTCAGGCTCAGTTTGCCTCCAGGCATCAGTGTTTGGACAACACTGCCTGCAAAGTGTCAGCCACACGTTCAAAACAGTAAAGAAAGAAGAAAATCAGGTATGAAAATTGGCATGTGTAAGCTGGAGACTTGGGAACGCTGGATTTTGGGTTGAAGCAACACCAAGTTGACTATTTTTAAGCACAGAGCACACCTAACCAACAGACAGCTGTGAATGATTTGCATTACCCTTAGCCATAAAATTCAACGTGGTGTGCCAAGAATCTGAATTATGAGGCAAAGGGAACAGGCTTCCAGTAATGAAGTGTCACACACAAAAGAAAAGAAAAATAATGGAAAATCAATGGTTATCTCCAGTCAAGGGATTTTCAGTAACATAGGATGACAATTATTGGGGCATGAATTCAATCCAAAACCATGTGTTTGGTCTTGCTTCAGACTTCTAACTATAACCTACTTTAGGGTGGAAGGCATGCTGCTGAAACAGAAAAATTCACAATTGCTGAACTTCCATTTCCCATAAATGATCTTTTCTAATTGACGTAATAATACACTTCACTTGCTGACATGACTAGCCCAGCTACATAGGTGCTATTTACCCTTGCAAAAAAATCTGAAACAGTCATGAATGAACTAGGGTGAAATATTTTGGTTTAAGAGGAATGTAGAGGCAATGGAAGCAGAAGAGGTATTATTTAAGTGTATTTAAATATAAATTTTTTAAATATAGTCTATTTGTGCTCTCCTGTCCTTCCAATATGGCAATTTGACAATCCCGTAATAAAATGTCCTGGTCTTACCTGCAGCATTAAACAAAATAAGAGCCATTTTCTGACCCATTGACTTTATTGTCTCTACACAGATTTCATAGTAATGCTTGGGTAATGATGCAGAAGAAAGATGCTGGGAAAGAACAGCAGGTATCTAGATGGAACAAAATAAAAATGAACTGAATTGTGTCTCTGTGGGGCATGAAAGCTCAGAAGATATCAACCTACAGAACTGCACAAATGGTTATTTGCCAGGAAAAAGTGAACAATTTAACCAAGTAACAAATGAATTCATTATTAGGTTGTTTGTTCTGATATAAAATCATGAGATTTCAAGAGACAATCCTGATTTAAAAGGACTTATATAGCTCAGACGGCTATTTATATGAAGGATGGCAGACTGTCCACAGTGGTTTGGAAATTTTGAAGAATTCTTTCATAGTCAGTAATAACAATAAGTAAAAGTTTGGTTTTCAATAAGAAATAATTAAAAAAAAATATTTAAAATTTTTTAAGAAAAAACTGTTATTTTTTGACTGTTCTTGAAGTATTATCTCTCTTGCACAGATTGTGAGCTCCTGTGAACTACAATGAAATGACATTAGGAGGTCGGGAAAGAAAATTCCGGAAGCAATATGCACTACAGTCACATTTTTCTAGCCTTAGTCTAGAACAAATTTATTTTCTAATTTGCTTTTAAAACAGGCTTACTTTATCAATATTACCTTTTGTCCTAACTGGACACATGTACCTGTGGATTTTACACTTGCAACAAACTTAGCTGTCACCTCCTGTTCAATTTTATACACTGAACTATTTTCAAGGCCTTTTTGGCATCATTTGTTTTGTAATTAAAAAATGAAGGTAATAATGCAGAAACACCTAATGCAATAGTTCAAAAGCAGTAAATTTTTTTCTGCTTTCTTTTTTAAATGTCTTCATCAGAATCAAGCATTTCCTGAAGAATGTTTAATCATACTATTTTCGATGAGCTTTGTGAAACAATAAGAAAATTCGTTGACAATAATTTTTTTTAGTAGACAATCTGTAAAAGAATACTAAGTTTTATAGTTAAATGATTTATATCACTGTAACTTTGCAAAAATGCAGCTTAGGACTAGAATTACAACAATTTCAGAGCAGTAAAATGGGACGGAGTACCTTTTTCTGTTTGTTTGTTTCTATGTGAAAGCTTCCATAAAATACGAGTTCCATTTCTAAATGCTTCATCATTTTCCCTTCCACATATACACAGGCTCATAAAGTAATAAATAAATTCCAAAGTAGTTATTTTACAGAAAGATTTTCTAAAGAATATATTAATGAATTTAATGTGTTTGGATCTGCAAAACAATAATATCCAAACTACAAATACTCTAATTCTCTCCTCAGTTTCTCTAAAACTCATGACTAAGCAGTGTCACTGCAATTGAAAATCACCACTAACAATTTTACCCCTCTGCAGCATCTATCATCTGGAAGGATGCTGAGGAACTCTGCTTTTATTGCTTCGATGCAAAGGTCATTAATTTTCAAATGACAGTTTCTTTATACTCTCCTTCCTGTGATGCAAAGACATAGAAATGAAAGATTCAACGAGCTTTCAGGACAACCTGTATTGCTCTACACTTTCCCTTTGTGATTTGGGGTGACTTCCCTCCCCTATCCCTTGCCCAGCAATGAAAGAATGTAAAATCAGGATTGTACTCCCTGGTCCCTAGAGTCACATTTGATTAAAAATGCAGGAACTAATGTACCGTTGGCCTGCTATGGTCTTAGCATATAGTTTATTATCCAGTTTATAAGAAACATGTTATTCATATAAGTGGCATTATTAGAACTATAAATTATTGTATAAATGTAGATCTCTGTTTGTAACTGCTGTGGCTTTCATTAGAACTGGCTAAAAAAGTATTCCAATCAGTTGTATTAGGAATGATCTATATTAATGTCCATGTCTTCCGTCTGTCATCTGGAATTTTTTGGCTTTCTAGGGAAAAGTAAGTACGGTATGAAAAGACAGGTGGAAATAAAGTACAAAAGGAGACTGTTCAGTTCATGTTTGGCATTCCAGTACAGCTTGGAAAATTGGATGCTGATAAAGGCCTTAAAAAGAACGAACTGCAAAGATCTCTCAGCACCATTGTTTCACTTTCCTTTACAGTTTTACTAATTTTAGTAAGTGCTTAAAAGCATTTATTGCCTTGTCAAAACTAGCAGGAAAAACAAAGGCAATCTTGAAATAGGGAAAGTTATTACATCGTAATATTTAGTGCTATAAGTACAGCTTTTTTAGGTTGTTCTGTTCATTTTTTTTTATTTTTTTTTTTTTGTGGGAGGATTGAGGGGGTGGGTAGGATACCCTTTAAAGGTAAAAACAACAGATATGAAATATGAATGGGTTTAAGGTTAGGGTTAAGTTCTCAATTAAGTCAATTGGAACTGCATACCCAAAGTTTTAGATCATTTTAATGAATCCTGAATACACATTTTTCGAACATTTGCTATTTGTTTGAATCTTTCGCTGTCTGAGATTTTGATGCTCAGAGAAGGACTGAAAGACATATTTCAAACACATTGGTATTGTATATCGAAAAGATCACTATGATCTTACCACTGCACCAATATTTAAAATTATTTGTTGCATGACCAAAATTACAAAGGATCATATAGAGTGGCCTTACCTTCTCTATAAATGTCGTCTGTACCTTCAGCTACTCAGAGTTCAAGTAAGCCAGCAGCTACTTGACCTTTCATTGCTTTAGGGTATGTCATAAAGGCTAATAAAGCAACTTATTTTTGCAGGATTAAAGCATTACAGAAGTGTTTCTAAGAACAGCTCTATCAGTGGCCTAACCCTTCATTTCCCTCTATTGCCTTATCGGTGGAAGGCTGTAAGGAGCACCCAACTGAAGGCAGCAAGTTAGACTAAATTAAACATATTCATACATATTTCTCTTAAATTTATCTCATATAATATAATGATAAGACAATGAATTATTAAGCTTCAGATATTTACTGAGATTCATCCAATAAGATCACTATGAGAGGGTTTGTTCTGCCTTTCAGACACCAACACGATGCCTGCTGAAGCCACGAAACCCTCATACCTCTGTGTTCAACATCACTGACTGACCGTAGGATGTGCTGTGATGTTAATAGTTTTGCAAACTGATAGATTATCTGCTCTTTTGTGTAGACATAACGAAATCTTGCATGCTACGCAATTATACAACCTCCAATCATGTTTCTTTAGAAAATACATGAAACACGCCAAACTTTCAGGGTTTTTTTTTTTTTTTTTTTTTTTTTTTTTTTTTTGTCTTTTTGAATTTTCTGACAGTGAAGGAAGGGAAATTTTTAACTGACATCTGAATGTAGAATGTGACTTTAACATGTTAATTTAGTGATTAAATTAAACACATTTTGGAATCCTTTTTTTACGCGGAGGCCCGGTGACCCAGAAGAGCTTTCATCTGTGTTCATCCACGTCTTCCCCTCTAAATAGGCTTGCAGTCTATGCAAACTACTGACATTAGTCCACAAGAATTTCCAGGTTCTGAATGTGCCTGGAAATTCTCTGAGTGGACAATTGACACCTTCCAAAATGATCTCAGGAAATATTCTAAGAGCTTGAAAATAGAGACAGTCATGTTCAACTGTCTAAGAATGTTTCTGCATATTACCTAAATTATTACTATAACAGAGGCAAACAAAGAATTCTTTTAGAAGAGACAACAGTGGGGGATTAGTTGACTAGACTGTATTTTTCTTTCTTAAGCAACACACTTTTTCAGGCACTTACTGAAATTTATAGGCATAGTTCTGTCATTGAATCTCCAGCAAAGCGGCTTCAAATCTGAACCAATATAGATTACAGCAGGATCGGATCCCAAGTTTTTCAAACATTTGACACAGTACTTACTTTTATGAGGACCCATAAAAAAAGGAAATAAAGTAAACTGCATCGTCCCCTTCATCCCCATGGACAGATAAGATTAAGTCCACATGGATTTCTGCAGTGAAATTATAGAGGAACAGAGTATAAACTTTCAGGGTTGTGTCTCTAAACTTGAAAAAAGAAAAATTCTATATTTGTTTCAAGGATTTCATACGATTCATGAGCAAGAATGGAGCCTGAGTGCTGGCTATTCTCCATGACACTGCTGTACAACTTCATAACCATATGAGGTAAAAAAGAGGATATATGTAGAGCTGAGTTATGGGATCTCTTCTGGATCTGTAATGGAGACAAAATCTCAGTTCCAACTTGTGCTGCTGAAATGGAATACAGAGAGCAAATCTCGTTTCCTATATTTGAGGTGGACACCAAATTCAGCAGACTTTCATGCACAATCTGAATACCTTCCCAATAAGAGGAACTGATGCTAAAATAGGTTGCAAAAATACCAACTACAAATTTAATATCTATGTAAGAGAACTTGTTTGAACTCTTCACTCTCAAGACTCTGTCTTAGGTAACACTTCTAGGCTGTTTTTCTCAGTTCATCCATACAGAACATTCAGATGTTCACTGAAGCACAAATCAGGACTGTGAGATAATTCATCTGCTGCACGGTATTTAGGATACTTATCCTAGAGATGTGATATACAGTCTCTGATCTAAAGAATATCCACGTAGTTTACACAAAATGAAATAATTTAAACAGAAAAGATTTAAACTAGCTTTATCTCAGATCTAAAACAGGACAGCTGAGAACATTGTCGTACTTAGATCTGAAATACTTGCAGCAGAGCAGGATGTTGAACCTATGTTCTTCCATAAGCTCAGGAAAATGCTAAGAATATGAGTTATTTTGTAACATGGAATTATTGTTATTTTGTGGGTGCTGTGTAAGTCCACCAACTTCTTTTCTTAAATTTACTCAAATGCTTTTTGTCTCACATTAAGGAAAAAAAAAAAAGATTTTTTTTTTTTTTTGCCAAGTACAAAATCTGAGACAGAAGTTATTTGGTTTGGTGATAGCAATGAAAAACTCACACTACTTCATTCCAGAAGGATTCCTTTTCAAGTTTTATGGATGTACTGGAAAAATAATTAAACACACAGCTCTGTTGTGAACAAATATTTGACAGTGGTATGGGAGTAGTCCATGTGGAGTGTGTTAGGATTCGTAATACTAACAGCAGAAGCATGCCAGCTTTGTAGAAGTTGGCTTTTTATGTGAGAGTGATTACAGCTGGAAGCACACTAAAAATTAACAACACATAACTACGTAACATTAGCAGGAATTGCAGAACTGGGCTGAGTCACAATAAAAGTGCAGAAGTTATATTTCAGTATTACTTTAAGAATATAAAACCATATGTTTTTCTTGTTGAAATACAGTTTGTATTTTGATGTTTTTATTAACATGACAAATCTATTTAAAAGAGTGTCTATTGCAGTATTTCTGTTGTGCGAAGATCTTGTTCATGTCCAGAAGTGAGTTATGCTCTCTGATAGCCAGTGATCTATGCACTGGACGTTCAGGCACCTAATGCCCAGAGTTCATGTACACTTCCCGGTCAGTCCTGCCATATCAAGCTGAAAGAAGCAAGGGGAAATAAAATGAGTGTGAAAGAGAAATAGAAAGTGAGAGAGATGAGAGGACAAGGTAACAAAATCACTTTTTACTTTGCTGCTTTAAAGATGAGGCATGAAACTCATGCCTACTTCCCTGGAGTCCGAGTCACCAGAGCCCCTCAGCATCTCAATAACAAATGACCAGAAGAGAAAACCAACAATATTACACCTACATTGGATCATTCTTCTTGGTAGATTTCTGAATTCTTTTCTCCTTGTATAAGCACAACTCTAAGGCATAAAGTTAGCAGTCTGTCCATGGAGACCAAATCCGATATTAATATTGAGCTACTCTGAAGAAAACAGGACAGCAGCTCCTCCACATTCTCCAGGAAAGTGAGTGAGATGCCGATAAAGCCAGGTGAGGGGGCCTGTGGAAAATACTTTTACTTTCTCTGACAAGGAGCAGAACTGTATGTAGGACAGGAAAGAAATTATCATCACCAACTTGTATCATATTATCTAAATGGCCTTTTTTTCTTTCTTTTTTTTCCTTTTTTTTTCTTTTGCTGAAGACTTCTGTTTTAGTAAACAGTGTTACTTGTAGCAATCCAAAATTATTAGTCTCTGATTACGTTACCACTATGTTCAAAGATCACTTTGACAAGTGGTGTATTTCTAGAGCTGCTGGAACAGACAGGGAACATGTAGGAGGCAAAGATTGGAAAAAACTGTTAATAGGTGATTATGGAGGTTAATGCAAAGAATATGCTTGTAAGGAAATTAAAAATGGTGCACCAGATTCACAGCTCACAGAAGTCTCACAATATTACTCAGTGGGAACAAAGATATTGAAATGAAAACCCAAAGCCCAGAGAAGGAAAGAATTTTCCTAATTATTTTCACTCTGGTGTCTAAGGTTCCTTCTACAGTTTGTAGTACAGTGAATATACTTGAGTTTTCAGAGAACACTTGGTTTAAAAAAATAAGTTTCCTCATATGTATAATACTAAATTCTTATACTAATCAATGTGCTTACGAAACATTCTACTCATAACTTCTGGTCTATCACTGTTTTCAGATCTGGTGTAATTCTTAGATCAATGAGTGCTGTGTCTATCTGAACTTAGTCCTACAAACTGTTTTCTGACTTCCATTTCCGTGCAGGATTTCAGTGTAACATCCTCCCACATAATTCAGGATATGTTTTTTTCACCCATTTATAACGTTGCAACTTCATCAAGCTTATTTTACTTTAGACCAATTTCAATCAAATCCTATTAGGACAGAAGTCCAAGCCCTTATTTGCTTGGCTTCATGTTCCTTTCCTTTCTGTGCACCTTTGCTATTCCTTAGTAACAGCTGAATTTGCTAATAAGAGTAATTTATATTCAAGAAAAACTATTTCACTGAACATTAATGAAGGAGATAACACAGGAGACTTAACCATCTCTTATAGAGACAGTTTCCTAGAAAAATTGAAATCCCCCCCCCTTAATTTACTGTTATTGAAGTATCTTCTATTTGCATCGTTGAAAATAATTCCCAGGCGGTAATGCTTTACAGACAAAGCATTGCTGTCCAAAATGATATCACAACACACATTTTTTAAATTTGGGTGGCAGACATGCTACTGGAGGTTTGGGAAAAGCCACACTGCCTGATATTAGTGCTTGTTTTCTATGCAGCACAGCATGAAGGATCTGGCACGTGTTCTGTGCTTCTGACTTGATGCATATTTTCTATATTTTCCTGAGTGTCTAACCCAAAAATAATAGTAAATTCAAGTGGTTTTCATCATGATCCTAAATCATTCGCATGTGTGACTAAGTCTAGGTGCCACAAAGTTACACCTCATTTAGTTGTTGTTCATTCAGCAGGACTCAAATCATTTTAAACTAGATTTCACATAATGACAGAATACACTGAGTTGGAAGGGGACCCATCAGGATCATAGAATCCAGCTCCTGCCCCTGCTCCTGCACTTCCCCTTGTGAGGATGTTGTAGACTACAATGAGGTCTCCTCTGTCTTCTCCAGGCTGAACAAACCAAGTGCCCTCAGCCACTCCTCATATGGCTTCACCTCCAGACCCTTCACCATCCTTGTGTCCCTCCTTTGGACACTCTCCAATAGCTTGATGTCCAACTTCATAGTGAAATTCTATAGGAAAACATATTTGAGAGAGTTTGTTATTCCTTTAAGCAACTTAATTTCCTAATTTACTCTTTCAAACTAAAGCAATTTAATGGAGAGTTAAACGCTATGAAAAATATCTACAGAAGGGACTAATACAAATTTGAAAGAACTCTTTAAAAAGCTGAGCTAGAAAAGTAGGACTAATTTAAATTCCTACACCAAAGTCAGTCCCAGTGAAAGGAAGAATATGAGTGTGCGTTTGGAAGTCAGTTGGGTTTATTTGACTTAGCAAGTTGTTTCCCCTGCTAAGGGAGTTGTTATCTACTTCAGTAGTTAACAATTCGGCTCAAAAGCTTCATTACCTGGAGGATCATGTCAATTTTCTTGTTACTGAACCACCCTTCAAAACCAAGATGAAGCTCACAAACAGGCAAATTTTCAAAGCTCTCCTTTACATCATTTAAATTACCAGTCATTCCAGAGCAAATGCTTACTTAGGCAGTTAACTGAAATTTCGTAAGCCCTTACAACAGTAAAAGTAGAAGACTATTGTTTTCATAACGGATTTTGAATTTTATAGAAACAAGACTATATGGACAGTTTAACCCACTTTGTATTGATTTGAGGAAAAGGAAAATCAAGACTATGCTCAGTATAAGACTTCAGTGAGTATATATTAACAGATCAAATAAAGAAAACTAACAATGTAGTTTATATTCTGTTGACTTCATATAGTCAGTAGTTGGCTAAGAAGATGACAGAACATACACTAAGATGGAAAAAGATTGTGGGCCCATTGATATTTAGGAGGCTTGAGATTTTTGAAGCAGTCAGCAGCAGCTGACCATTTTAGTCATCCAAGACTGATGAAACCATCTTACAAATGTGTTTCTACTGATCTTCCTCTGGCATCATCACTATGCAATTTGTCACACCAAGAAAATATGACATTTATAAAAAATGCCTCAAGTATTCAACCACACTCTAATCAAGATTTGTGGACTTAAAAATGCAAAAGGCTTCCTTATCTATGGAACAAAATGAAAGATGCAAAACCTTGTAACCTTAAGTTTCTATACCTACACCTTCAGGTAAGACTGGACATGACAAGCCTACTTTTAGAGAGCATTCTGGAATTGACTGTAAAAATTTGATATGCTTACAATAATACTTAATACTGGAGTATTTAGGCATCTATTCACCTCATTAGCTCACCAGCTAATTAAGCCTTCTAGGACAAGATGCTTAGCAGGACAGTAATGTGAGAAGCAGACACAGAAATGCATTAATAATAGACTTACAAAGAAAAAGAAAATTATCAGGGGTTTAACCTGAAAAGGAACACAGAATCTGCCACTGTTTTTCCAATCTGACTAAATAGTACAGCAGGGACAGCATTTCAGGCAAACAGTTTATCTGAAAGAGCAGTTCCCTGATTAAACCACCAGTGATAAATCACAGGGTATTCTCTAGTGCAATGCACTGTTTTAGCCATACAAAAATGAAAGAAAAGGATGTGAAATGCTAGGCCTTAGAGACTCTATATGGTGAAAGGGAGTTTTGAAGTCTACAGAGAATTGTTCAAGTGTGAAAATATTTAATTTCTTTCTACATTTTTTTTTATTTTAATGATCTCGAGGTGGATAGTACTTTTAATAGTTTTGACCCACTCTGCAGAAATGAAGAATGATTCTAGAAGAAAACTACCAGGTGTAATCCTGATTAAAGCTGTACTTTGACAACAACTTCTTTTTAATACCTACATTTAATTTTTAATAACAATGCAGAATCTACAGTTTAGTACCACTAATATTGTTAAATTAGAGAATACAAAATTTAAAATTGCAGAAATAAGATTATGTTAATTTGATCCTTCAAATACTGATTATTCTTGTATATATATGTACAGATACTATGTATTCATATGTGACTGTGTATGTCAGTCTTTAGTATATCCCATATTTATTTGAATTGTATTTTTATATAGTTATCTGTGGATTTCCTGTCAATACATGAGAACCCATCTCATGGCTCAATTAGTAGTTACTTTTTCACAGTTAAACTTGTGTTTCTGAGCCTCATTAAAACGCACTATTCAGAGAATGCACTATATTTTACCTTGAAGGTACAAATTTGTAGACCTTCACCACTGTTGGAATTTGGGGGTTACGAACAGGAATGAAGCTGTTTTTAAAGGACACAGGAAGGTCTTCAATGATCCAAGGAAAGAAAACACCTGACATTAGCATTTCCTCCTATGAACAACGTAAGTGTACTGTGATGAGCAAGTCAACAAAGAATGTTGTGTATTCCCTTGGAGACAAGACAATTACGAGACAATTATGAGACTGGAATTACCCAGTTTGCTTCGAATGTAGTCAGGAAAAGGTCTTGCAGCTCAAAGTGGTCCTAAAACCATGATCATGGCTGTAACTGATAGCACTGTATATGACTAATTGCAAAAGACTCTGGAGACCTCCAAGGGGATTGAAGGAGAAAAACATTAAAGCATTTCCCAGAGATTCATCCCATGACATGAGCAGAAGCAGTCAGGGGTCAGAAGAAGTTATAACCTTCTTATACAGCAAAAGAAGGATGTGCCCTTGTTAGAGCTTCCTGGAATCAATCTTTCATGAATAGCATGGCTAACATAGCCAGGAGGGATAAACATAAGAAGAGAAGAGGTGAAAAAATACACATATACACTTAGAACTAAACTATGAAGTCAGGATCCTGCTACACCAAACCTCAGATGGACACAGAGGAGAAACTATTTAATTTCCATCTAGGTAATAAACAAGTGACAATGGATTTTTTTCATCTCTGAAATTAGTTTGACCTACTTCAAAATGACTGAATTTGGGTTGTAATATTTCAGTAAATCCTAAATGAACTTGTGCTGTAAGATTCACCTTACCAGAGTCTTTCCATTGATGATTATAACCTATATAGAGCAATCAGTGGAGAAAAAAGGAGGGGGAAGGTACAGGATGTTAAAGATAACTTTAACTGTTTCTAAGTTACCAACATTGTGAAACAAATAAAATTTAATAATTAGGAGTTACTATGGTAATGAATAAAGCACTATATATGTGGCTGTAGATTACCAAATAACACTAAACAATGGGATGATCAATCTTTTTAAGACCAATATGACGTGTAGGTGGAAGAAGATGCATTAATATCAAGGATTTCAATTCTTGCTGACAAATATTGGAAGTCACATGCAGGGAGCCCCTCAATGCTTTCAGGATTTACAGAATTATAAAATTTAATCTAAAGAAAATGTGGCAACAAATATAGATTTTCTTCACATGGAGTGAAGCATCGATCTTGGAGCAAAAATTAACAACTGGTAGAGTACAAGATATAAGGAGTCAATTATATCTGAGAGTGTGGAGCAGAATCCCAACCTCCACCATATTTACAGTTCATTTGAATTTTATAAGCTAGTTTCTTGAACTTGATAACAATTATGAGCAAAATCTATTGGGAGAAAGTAATTAAATGTGACTGATAATTGGGAATTCCTTAAGTGCCAAAAATGTCAAAATTTCTGCTGAGGAGGAAGGCTCTGCTAGCTACAACGACATGGAAGGAAACTGAGAGCATCAGTTAATTAACTAATAATTATGACAGAAAAGAGGAGGAGCTGATAGTCATAAATATATAGCAAAAAATAGGAAATATATATGATTTGCAAGTGAAGCAAAGAGAAGAGGAGAAATCTACAGTTTATATATTCATGTAATTGTCAGTTTTCAAGATATGTTTTACCAAGTATTACACATATTTGGAGTACATCTGGTGCCTGGATGATAACCTTCATACTTTCAGCATAGGTACACTTAGACTTCCGCATGTTGATAACTGCTAGGCTGTATTACACATTTAAAATGTTAAAACAAGCTAAACATTTTTTTTTAATAAAAATTATTGTCATAAAAGAGTGGTTTTAATGTCAGCCTGTAGATTTTAGTTCTTGAATACATACTATTTAAACTTTTTAATAAATCACTTGAGGAAAGACAACACAAATGTATTATCATAAAATTTTCTAATGTATAATTATAAAATTTTCTAATGATGTAAAGATCAAGAGAATCAGTAGCAGCAAAAAGACCATGTCACATGCAGAATTAACTCAGTTTCTTGGTAAACATGCTGTGGGAAAATGATGTGTATTTCAACACTGCCAAGTGGAAAGAACATAATTATGAACAAGGAATGTAAGTCATTCTTCAGGATTGGGAATTCTAAGGAATGACAGAAATATTGAGTGACTTAGAGGTCAGCACAGATAATTACTTGAACATGAGTTTTCATTGTGGAATACAAAAGTCCTTGAAAATTTTAGTAAGAAAATGCCAAATATAAGTGAAAAGGGGATGTTACATCTGTACTGTACCAAAGCCATCAGTGCTAGACTGTTGTATTCAATTATGTGTTTAAGGAAAGATGATGAAAAATTATAAATGGTTCAGAAAAGTCAAGGAATATGATTAAAGGACTGGAGTACATCTCTTACTGAGGGAACAAACCAAAACAAAAAACCAAATCAGAAGAATAGTTTCCAAAATTGAAGGTTAAGAAGTGACATGATCAGTGATTAAACATTCTTTCCTGATGAAATCTGATAACGGAGACATAAGGACAATAATCCCTTCTTATTATTCTTCCCAAACAACACCAGCATTTCTGTGGAATGATTCTGATTCCCAGTGATGCATATTTTAACGTCTCAAAATCCTTTCCTGAAGGTAACTTCTGATCTCCACATGATTCTAATTCTCAGTCTCAGAATGAGAAAGAGCTGGGTAATTTTTGCCATAATTATCTGTTGAAAACTTTACCTTGAGGCCTGACAATGAAAAGCAGTTAAAATCAGGCTGCCTTCTCAACATCTAAGAATGTACCATGCACAATCCTGACCTGAGGTGTCACCTTCCAAACTACTTGCAAATTTTCTGTGGTTTGGATCCATGTGACCTCACAGAGTTTCTCAGAAGTGGAGCAATGCTCTAATCTCCATTTTATAACTGGGCTTCTATGAAAAATTGTGCCTCTGCAGCTTATCCAGAGTCACAGAGAAAGCAGTGGCTGGTGATAAGAATATAAAAATGATTTTTGGACTTCTAACTCCTGTTCAAGTTATCACTAGATTTCTCTGATAATATATAGTGATCACCAGTTACTTCAGTATATTCAAGTTATAGTATTTACAGACTCTGATTTCCTATTCAGAACTCCATAATCTTAATTTCACAATTTATTCAGTAAAAAACACCAAAAAACAAAAACACGTTAAAATAAAAGTAAAATATAAGCACTGTGGGAAATCCAGTTTATGAATTATACAGACATGAAACCTCAAGCAACAGGAGAACCTCATTGTAAAAAAATCAGTTCTCCTTTAAACTGTAGAGGAGAGATTGGTGATGTCTGAGTGGGATTTTGAGGTTCCTAGTCCCAAACTTGAGCCTCCAGCTTTAGTCCTAGGCACTGGCACATGGTGCATATGGAGAAATTTCCATGTGCTACAGTTTATGTTCTAATCTAAACAGTACAATATAAACTGGGGCATGTGTTATTTCATGGATGACACAGTTTTCAAGTTATGCTTGTTTAGTAGTGTCCCAGACTCTTGGTTCCCACACATTCCACGACTTTTTCATTTTCCAGAACTGTCGTCAAAAGCAGCTTCAGACTGCTGGAGAACACTGAGAGAAAAGAGTAAAGATATGTAACATATTTAGATAATAAATTGTGATGGATCTGTGTTATGACATTATCTGTTAGTCTGATGATAGGTCAGGATTGCAGTCAGGCAGTTTAGAGCAGTTAGTTTAAGAAAACAAAATTGTTCCCAGTAGATTTCTAAAGGCCATTACAAGCGACAGAGAAAATCTCTTTCCTCATCCTCTTCTCCATTGCTCACTCTCTGCCTTCTGCCACAATGAATCACAATTATATGCTTCCCCCCCAAATTAATTTTCTCCAAACTCAGGAGAATATTTTCTTCAAAATTATCTAGCTATCTACCCTGATAATGATATCAAGGTACCCTCTTTGGTGTTTTGTTTGCTGTTTTTGTATTGGTTTGAACCCAGTCAGCTAACTTTGAATTTTTAATACGAGTCACATTTGTTGAGTAAGGGAATACATGCTT
This sequence comes from Cephalopterus ornatus, assembly GCA_013396775.1. Taxonomy (NCBI): domain Eukaryota; kingdom Metazoa; phylum Chordata; class Aves; order Passeriformes; family Cotingidae; genus Cephalopterus; species Cephalopterus ornatus. The sequence continues at coordinate 455,985 of VZRE01004381.1, read as the reverse complement.
TACCATGTCTTATATAACTGGCATAAGTTAGGATTCATATTTCAAGCCTTGACCTTTGATTTTTCAGTTTTCATATGTGTTGAAACATCCTTAGTCCTTTCATGAATTATCGGTTATCAAATGCTATAGAGGACTTTTAGTTTTTCATGTAGCATTTTTCTACGATACCATTGAATAGTTTCATGCAGTGTGACATATCATGTGAAATTTAGTCTTCCTTCCAGAGATGCAATTCTCAGTATGGATGGGAACAGAAAGAAAAGTACACAACAGCAAAACGAAATCAAGGTGTTAAAACATTAGTTTAGAGACATGCTTTTCAAACAGGGTCTTTTCATAGCTCATTTGTTGTCAATCACCAGGAAAAATACTTGAAAGTTACAGATGCTTTGAAGAAACATGTGGAAATAAGTTTACAACTGATTTAAAATACAAAAATCACATGTTGCTCTAGGCTGAACCTGTTACAGTTATACCAATTACAAACTGGGAAAGACATGAAGTTACAACCTTCATTCCTTAGAACCAAGGAGAACATGTAGATTTACCTGCTACATGTTGCATCTGTGCCTAGTTTGAAATTTGTAGCAACTGTGTTCTCTTCCAGGTTCAGGTCAATTTAAATAAATAAATAAATAAAAGTGTAATAAATCTTTTGATCCCAAAGTCTGGTGAGTTAATCTATGGTTACACTGCATATCACCATGCACTCTAGGTTCATTAAACTATAACAGACACCTTCTGAAGTTTAGAAAAGTTAGATTCCTTTAAACTGTCACCTGTAGGTAGATTTAGTCTCAACGTTTTTGTAACTTAAATTTAGCTGAAATTTTATGTTTGAGTCATCAACATTCAAGGCTTAACTGTGTAATCTTCCTTGATTTTGCAGAAATTAAAAGGATTTTAGTGGTGAATTAAGGAAGATAACTTGTCTTTCTGTCTTCTACTATGAACTTGTAAAAATGGCTTTTCTTGTTTCCACAAAAATCTGTTAGAAGCACAGCATCTTGTTTCAGAGAACATAAATAACTCAGAGCAAGTTCCTGATCCCTTCCGTTGATCAGGCATATCACTGACCTGTACGCAGAGCAGTGAAACCAAGAGGGTAATGCATGCAAGTACATGTGTTAGTAAAATTAGCAGCCTTGTGCCTTCAGTCATTTGCAATAATGAGGAAAGACACGCTGCAGAATCTGAACTCTAAGGTTCCGTTTTATTTCTGTAGGAGGAATGGCAGTAGAAATAAGACTTTAATTATCCTTGCTAATATCTGCAGTGCAAAAGAGTCCACGCTTTTAATTATGAGCTATATCATGGAAGGGTTTTATTTGACTCTTTTGTAGGAATGACTGTATGTGGGAACAGTCACCATCAATGCCCACATCCTGGGCAAAATTCGACTCAACACCATCCAGACAACGTGTCTGACAATTTTCAGGATTTGGATATTGTCCCAATCTTGCAAGCTTTTACTTCATGTAAATAGTTTAAATTAATCAATACAATTAATCACATTTCCTTAGCTGAATCCTATTCAAGTCATTGAGTGAAACCTATGTTTTATAAAGTTTATAATATTTTTATATTAATTAAAAAGTTCATTTGTAGAGCGAATATTACGTTTATGGTTATTTGGAAAATAATAAACGATAAGAATCTTCTTATAATAATTATCAATATAAATTATCAAAACAACATTAACTTGGAAAATAACAGCATCAGAAACCAGGATTCAGATCCACAGAATTCAGTCACCTGCTAATAAAATTCTTCAAAATATTTGTGGTTGACCTTATGATGGTGGTAAGATCAGCATCTAGAAGTGTCACTATTTGCCTGTGAGGTGACTGGGAATAAACATCGCAGTGGTGATGTGGAGATGGGAACTTTCTGAGTTCATCATAAATCCAATTTTCTTAACAGTTAAAGGTAGCTTTGCAAGGAGTAAACCCCATCTCCGTCATTTAAAATTTCTCTAACGTTACTTCTCCTTTCCTGCATGGGGAACTGAGCTCTATGGGTCATCAGCTTTCCTCCTTCTCAAGTGACTTATTTTATTACTTGCATGCCTAGTATCAAAGAAAAACGCTACTTTCAACTTTTTTTCAGCTGGGTTAGCACACCAAGTTCCAACCTGGGAAAGGAACATTCTTGGTTACAGTGTCTCCCTTGCCAGCTGAGTAAAGGCAGCATTCCTGCTTTGGCTAACTGGCACTTAAATCAATCCCTTCAGCTGATTCATTAACGTCAGTCTACAAACTTCTATGAACTGTATGAGAACTAAGTTAACCTGCAGCTGAAACCAACATACCATTCAGGAAGAGCATTCCCATTGCCTGTGCCAGCTTTGCTTTCTTCTAGAGAGGCTTATGCCTTTAGGCAGGACAGCATATGAATATAATTAACACAATCTTTTGGGGAAAAAAAAACCCCAAACAAACTAATTTCAAAACCAAACCCAAAACACTCCTCCAACTAACAAAGAAAAAAGAAGATTGAGTGAAAGGCATTTCCACAAGCTACGTGGTAACAACTTTCTTCTGACAAAGCTTTTTGCCAGACAGAACATCGTCTACTGAAACCGCAGAATCATTAAACTTCCCAGTTTGTCATGATTTTTTGAGTTATATTTACAGTAGTTCTTCTTTTTCCATCTCCCCCTCACATGCTTTAAATCAGCTAAGCACTGGTTTCTGTTCGAAGCTGTAGAGAGGTCACGAAAGCTGAAGAAGCTACATGCGGTGGAAAGAATCTCTTCATGCATTTAAAAGACATATTCATGACAAGCTAAAAAAATAAATGTTAATTATTTTCCTTAATGGTACACTATCTCTGCTCCTCTCTGCTGTAAACCATGACCAGAGTAAATCATGAACACTAATGAGAAAACAGCAGAGTGAGGAGTAAGAAACTTTGGTTTTGGCTCCATTACTGACCATAAGAGGCTCCCACGGTGCTGTCAGAAGATAAATTTTAAATTGCTAAAACAGTTGGGACTCCCACTGCATGTAAAAAAAGCTGTGTTCTTGTACAATTATAGGATTACGACCTATTTTCCTACTCAGGTGCTGATCTGTACGTTTTGCTAAGCAGCTTCAGCTTATATTCAATTCCTGAGGGGGCTTATTCTCATTCTAGATAATTTCTTTAAATTAGAACAAAAAGACAAAACCCAACTGCATTAAAATCAGAAATTATTACTATTCTATTAATTACTATTTATTTTCATCATAAAATATCCTTTCAGTGGCCAGTGTTGGATAAATATATACCCTAAATTCTGTCATATCCTAAATTTCCATCATATCTGTGTTGCTATATTTTTTATTACCTTTTTGACATTTGCAACATTTTTTTCAACTGCCCGTGTTTCAACGGTTCCGGTTTGCTCTCTTACACAGATTGTAATTGGCATCATTTCTTAATTACATATATTTTACCCCATCAATTTCAGTAACTAAAAATATTTAATTTGAATAAGAAATTTCTAAGTTTTTTTGTGATCAATATTTTCATAACCTTCTTGTATATAGCAGTTCCTTCTACAAACACCTGGAGGGGCTTTATTCATTTGCTTGCCTTTTTTGCCTCTTTTTAACCTCTTTTGGATTTTCTCTTATTTATAATTACTTTTGCATATAGTGAGCATAGTGTCAAAGTCTTCTTCAGGCTGGTCAGATGGTCAGGTATTAACCTAAACTCAAGATCCAACAGTATGAAAATCATCATATGGTGGAAAAGGATGAAGAATTATGAAAATGGTACAACAGCATAATAAAACTATTTTTACATGTGAGCTTGTACCTGTTGACGTTATAGCAAGAACAGATCTCCTTAATAAGTACAACTAAATTTCAAAGAGATCAAAGAAACAGCTAAAATACATTGCTTTTTCAACACTCAGAGTATAAATCACTTAAAAGATGAGATCCAAAGAATAAACTTAACTGACATACAAAAAAAATGTCAGCTATGCTCTTTGTCTTCATTTTCCTTTTTAGTTTTTCCTTATTTGCCCATTTGTTTTCCCTGTGATACTCCTTCTGCTGTTGGTAGCTAATATCACCAGCTGCTTATCATCAAAATTATTAAGCTCATTATCTTCTGAACATATTCTTCTGTGCCAACTTAGCAACAGGACGGATAATCTTACATACTGTCCCTGTAACTATATATGGCTTGAATGAATTTTAACTGCTTTGTAAGTAGGAACGAAAAGAAATCTACATTTGTTAGTTATTACTGCTTGGTTTTCTCAAATACTTTCTATTAATAAAACAAAGCTACTAGTGATTGAGGTAATCAAAAATACTAGAGGATGGCAAGTCTTCAGATGTAAAGCTTTATTTGTGTTTTCAGTGTAGGTTATTGAGTGAAAGTGCACTGATTTCAACATTAAATTCTACTATTTTAAAACAATATAAAAAAATTCACAGTAAAATTATCTAATGAAATCCAGTGATGAGGTATGGCATTCAAAAGGCTAATTTCTTGTCTTTTACCAGCTTTTCCATTGAACACCTTACCAGAAGGAGCTGTTTGATGGATATGAAAACAGATGCACACAAAAAAAACCCCAACCCACACAAAAACATAAACTACAAAAGTCATAGATAGTAAGCCACTGAAGTCACAAAAGGCAGAAAAACCATTTCAAATGTACATTCCCTCTTGTGAACCCTTACTTATCTCTAGATGTGGTTAAGGGAGAGCTCACCTGCACCCACAGTACTATGCCTCGTTGTCTATGGACATTGCATTAGCAGCTTCAATGGGGTGTTGATTTGTCAGCCCAGGAAAACCAAAGGCAACAAAACACGAGACAGGAGCTCTCTACTCTGCTTTCTCCTCATGAGCCGCATAAAAATTTTTGCTTGTGCCCATAAAAGGCAGAACGTCCCCCAAATGTGGGCTCCGCCGGCAGAAGCTGTTTTACTGCAGAAAGTAGGTCACCGTATATGCACTGGGGTAGAAGATAATTGTGGGCAATTGCAGCAGGATTGGGCTTTGTTGAAAGCTCCTGCACTTTCAGAATGTAAAACCGAAGCCAAAGCCTATAAACTGTTGGACATTTTGTGCTGATTAACCATCATTTTGTTTATGTTAACTGTAATTAGACCACATTGCAAGACATCATCATACAAACAGACTTTATTATAGCTCAAGATTACTTTTTAGGAGTTTTGCAAGCCTATGATAATTGTGGGGTGATTCTATTTCCACAACGTATTGAAGAATTACCTATGTTATGTGGATATTTTGTTTATTGTTATTTTCCTGCAGAGCTATTTCCATATGATTTTCCTATTGTGCAATAAACAAAATAGCTTTATCCTTGAAATAGCTCTATTATGGAAGTTTAAGTGTCAAATGTCTTTCTATTGCTTGGGCCAATGTTAAAATATTCACCATTAGAGCCAAACTTTAGTTAGCACAAAACCAGCAAATTAAACCTTTCATTCCTTAAGTGCTTTTCTTTATCTGTAAGACTAAAAAATATCTTTTTAGCTGGCACCAGTGGCTTTGGGGAGTGTTTTGCAGCACATTTTTGCAAATGCTTAATTCAGGTTTATAGGCCTCACAGTAGAGATTGCAGAAGACCACACAATTGGAATGATCATTTTTCTTTGCATTAGCAGAATACATTTAGAATAGCAGCAGCTAACCTTAGAGGAACCTGGGCTAATGAAATATGCTTCATGGAAAATGTTTCAACATTTAAGAGGGAGTTTTGAGGAGCATCTTCAAAAGTCAAAAAATCGCAGTCACAACCAATCAAATTGTGTTCCTTATTACCTGTGTTTGGATTTTTTTTCAATTAGGCCCCTATCTCCCAGTCTTCAGTCTTTTATATGCACATTGTATGGATAAAAAACCCCAAACAAACATTATCCAATAGCTCACAAATAGAAAATTCTTTGTTTAGATGTAGTGAAACAGATGTTTATGCATGAGAGAGACTTTCTCTGCCAGAGCAGGCTGGCTTGCCATAGTATTTGGAAAAAGGTATGCTTAAGCAAAGGACACATCCACAACAAATATGTGTAGATCATAGACTCTAAAACTCCTTCAGCATTTAAGAGAAGCTTGTTTTATTTTCTTTAATTGACATGTACTTAAGAAGTAATGTGATTTTTTTTCTTTACTATGTGAAAGAAATATATGAACAAGAGCTATTGCTTTAAAAGCTCAACTTTTTTTTCTTATTTCTTTATCTTTTGGCAGCTCACTTCATAATCACATCATAAAGTATCATTGAACTTGAGTTAGAAAAACTATTATATCATCTCTTTAATCCTCTTTCAAAGTTAGTGTATGATAGAGTTCTCCCACAGAGACTAGTGCAGACAACTGCCTTTTGCGGAAACATAGGAACATGGGTCAGTCTCATCCATACTCATTGCCTTTCTAGGCACATTTTACACAAGGAATGAACTTGGAGCCATAAACAGTAGTTAAAAATAAATGCTTAAAATCTAGCCCCATATACTGTTTTCATTACATGTCTGAATAATACAAAAACAGGGAATGAAAATGCAAAGCATATTGCTGTGATCTGTAAGTGGGACTGTTTATTAATACAGTAGTTCAAACAGTTTTCAAATAAACTGTCAGCCAGCCAAAGACATCTTCTATGAAAACATAAAAAATGCATACCCTATTTTAAATAAAGAAAAAATTGCTTTATGGGTGTGTTCTGCATTATATCACACAAGATGGATTAGTGAAAATCAAAAGATGAAGAATTGAAATCACTGAATTACAGGAGTTTGTCCATCTTGACACACGACTTAGACACATGAAAGAGGAAGCAAGCTAAATCTGGAAACCAGACTGTATCAACCCAATATTCAACACCTCAAAGTCTGTATAATTCCCAGAGTGTGTAAGCCTGCTCCATTTTTTCTGAATAATCAGAAAATCCTCTGAAAAACTTTGATATTTGCTCAATTAAAGTGTTTTTTTCCATGTTCAGAATAAACTAATCCTGGTATATGTAGAGCTCTTTATCAAGTACATCAGAAATATTCCTACTGCAATAATTTAAAAATACTCCATAGTCTCTGAATGATATCACTAGCTTGCAAAAGTCAGTTTGAAGATCTGGAGTAAAGACATCATACATTGTGTAACAACTAGATCGTCCACCCTCTCCACATTGTAATAATTATTTTTTTTGTACAAGTAATTTCATAATTATTTCAATTTGATCACACTGAACTCTCAGAAATCTTCTTTTCAAATGAGGAAGGATTATCTTTACAGAATAAAAGATATCTCAGTTTTTATGTCACACTGTTCCTTGCTCTCTGCTGAGACTGGGAAGATGATAGTAGCTTGTACCTCCATTTAGCTTCCATTTGCTTCCTTTTGAAGATTAGGAAAAGGGATTATGATAGTCATGTAGGCTGGATGAAAAGTTTGGGTATTGAGAGATATTGATTAAAATAAAAAAAATCAAAATCCTATGAATTCAACATCTGTTTCTTTATCCGTCCTCTTAGCCATAAGAATTTAAGAAACATTTCAAAAGTAGAGCACATGATTCTTACAAGCTTTTAAAAAACATTTGTAAAGCAAAATGAACTCAGTATGTTACTTTACAAATATATGAAAACTCTTTTTCTATCTTAGAAACTTATAATTTCACACTTTTTTGTTATTTCTTTAAAATACTAATGTCATACAATACCCATCCAGGCCATATTTGGTATTTGATTGTAGATCTATTTGGAAAAAAATAATTATTAAAAAAAAAAGCGCAGGGCATGTTGACAGTTGAAATAAAAGAAATCTATCATGTGACGTTGGTCATATCCTAAAATATTGCATCGCAAGAATTAATATGACACAGTAAGATTTAATTGTCTGCTTCATATAATTGGCAGCAGTTGAAGAAACAAAAGAGAGTTTGCAAACTTCTTTGGTTTGGTGTGTGGTTGGGTCTGATGAAGTTCAGATCATGAGAAAAATATGGCCAAATGAGAGCTACTGTAATTCTCTTAACTTTAGGATCATGACTTCAGGTCATTAATGAATTTAAAACACATTTGAAACAGAAAAACTAATATGTTTACCGTGGAATTATTTTTGTTTCCAATTGCATAGCAATGATGTTCCTAAACTGAAGAAACCATGGAAAATCTTCCATATTTCTCAAACAAACAATAAATTTCTTCATTTTAAAAATTCCAGTTTTCTCTAGCACTGAAAGGCATAGTTAATCAAAATTCTGGAGTCCGTGCCTTAAATCCAGGAATTATAGGCTGATCTTTTTCCCCATGCAAAATATTAACCTTTGCCAAGTTCATAAGACAATAATTAAAACCAGGTCTAAATCCTTTATCAATCAAGATTTCAAAGATGTTGCAGCAGACAGATGCTATTTCAAGCTAAGATGAAAGCGTCACGTTATCATGATCGCAATTTATGCAGTGGATGGGGCTCTACAACCATAGTTATACTGAGGGAAGATTTAAAAATTGTGGCTTCGTTTGAAAAAGGAGAACTAGCTCCCTGCTAGCAATTAGTAGGTGAAAAGCCAGGAGAAGAATTTCAGTGATACATACTTTGAAAAGGAACCTTACATCTGCAGCTGATAGGCTGGAAGTGAATCAAAGGGCCTCCAGAGAGAAGGAACAGTGGTTGTGTCTGAAAAATGATCATGATACCTCAAGGGAATGAATCTCTTCCAAGCACTATTTCAAACTGGGCTGGCCAATAGGCAACTGAAGCCAGAAATATGGGGGGAAGGGGGAGGGTGTTTTTCCTGTTTGTATTTTTTTTTTTTTTACTGTGGTCTGTATGACCTTCTAATTTAAACTGCAAATAAGGAGAAGTTGAAGAGCGTGCTTCCACTCCAGAAATCAGTATAAAACAAAGCTGTAGTTCATCAGGTTATTTTCTGTCCTCTGAAGTTAATAAATATTTCTTTTACTAATTCTTATAAATAATGCATCTAAATACTAATGCTATAGACAAAGTCAATCCAGACATAATCTGGTCATTTAGCTATTGGATCCTCTGATTACTTGACTTAAACTGGGATTCTTATTGATCTTCAGCTCCCACAGTGATTTATTGCGGTCTTAACACGTAGTTTAACTGAAATATATCTGTAAAAACAGATTTCAAAACCATAGGGCATATTTGTTAATCTGTCATTATAGCTTAGCACTGAAATACAAAAGTAGGAGTCTCATTTTTAAGTTATTTATTTGCTTTAAAACTGCGTGGGTTATTTCAAATTATGAGATAACAATGACTTTGATTAGGTTTTCTGAAAAATCCCTGAACAGTGTTTAAACTGCTGTCCTAAGTTAATGTCTCCTGATGATACCATGAACTGTATATGTTGTCTCATCTCTTTCTGCTATCTTCTATGTAATTTGTCTTATTCAATTTTTTTAGTCTTTTAAAACATGTGCAAAAATAATTATTGAAATTTTAAAAAATATTTTATAAATTTTTAATTCCAGAGTGAATTTATAACACAATTGTTTCTTGGTATTCAACCCTAATCACTAGTATTTTGCGGGGAGTTGGAACATTTTTAACCTTTATATTCCTAGAAGAACTTTCTTCTTAACCTAAATGTGATAACAATTTGCATGAATATCAAAGCTTCTATATACAGGTTGACATTATTCAGTACTCAGATAAGGTAACCCATTTATCACATTGTTGAGCTCTTCAGTCAGTCTACAGCTAAGCAAATTTCTTTGGCTTTCTTTTCCCAGGACAATTATTGTAGATATATTACCTTCATGGGAGATGTTAACCAAAAGCACTGCTTTCTTTCAGCCTTGCACTGAAAGTCCCTCTTGGCATATAAGAAATATGAAACACATTGTTTAGATTTCACCAAACCTAAATCACCACAAGGAGGATAGAAGGGGCAATTCGAACATTGACTAGAAATTTAAATTAGGAAAAGGCAAACCACCCAGGAGGGAAGCTTTCCTAAGATATCTTAAAATAATAAATAAGGAACTTCTCTCTCATCAAAGGCAAACCCATGCCCTTGCCAATGCAACGAAGCACAAGAATAATATAGCTGGCACTTTAAAACTCATAAAATTTGGGAGTTGCTGAATTCAAGCTTTCTAATCTTCCCTGTAGCTGCTGTCTACCTGCAAACCTGTTATTGAAAGGAGACCCAGAGGGACCACCCATCCAGAGTCTGCATCACCAAGCAGAGAAGTGCCAAGTTTAATCCTTAAGGGAGTTTTTTACCCCCACCATATCCATTGCTTCCATCAAGCTACAGGATTGAGTGACAAGAGATTTAATGTTTTGTAATGAGAGGCTAATTTTTCAGGAATTATACTAGGGGGCAGAGGGGTCTCTGAAGCAGAGCTGTGTCAATGAAAATGCCACAATGGTGATATCACATCCAGGTTGCTAAGATTACCACCTACTGATGTCCCAAAGGTGGAGACTAAGGAATGAACTTCATAGATTTAGCCGTGAGTTCATGTTACAGAATGCAACCATATGCTGGCACTTAGGTTGTAGAAGCAAAACTCCCAGCCATGGAAGGAACTGATAAGACAAAGCAGGGAAGAGAGAGACAGCCATGTATAAGTATAACAGTACCATTCTTACATTTACATAAAAATCAGGAGATGAGATTCATTGTATTTTTCAGAGCAAAATAACTTTTCACTTAAATGTGTTGAAACACTACATGCCAGCCATTCTAAAGTAACGATTTTCATTTTTAATTTACTATTCAGTAACATAGTTTAACATGGGTAAGCAGAGGCTACAAAATAAAATGTAATTGCCTTTAATTGTTTTTACCATGAGATTTGTTTGCCTAGATTAACATGTAGAAAATTATTTATGACTAAAAATGTGTTGATGTTAAGTTAAACGTATGAGCACTCTGATTGCCTCAGGGTGGGAAGAATGACTCTATTTTCACACACAAAAGTACTTGACCCAGGGAATACATTCAAAAATTGGGGTCAAATGTGCAGCAGCTGAGTTAATTTATAAAAAACCTCTTTTGTCACAAGAAAAAAAAATTCAAGAAAATGATGGGAGAAAACTCCCAAACTGATGAGATCCTAGACTTTTACAATAGCTTCAGGTGTAAACGACAGCTGCTAAAGCAAAGCATTTCACTATAGCTCAGTAAAACAACTTAAAATGTGCTTTAAATCTCCTCAGGTTCAGTTGAACACTCCAGTGTGAAATTCATTACTGAAAATGATGTCAAGTTTTTGGTTCAGTCAATTCTCCCCTAAATTTTCCATGGACTGTTCTCTTATTTGGTGTTTAAGTTTAGAAAAGAGATCTAAAAAAGGTTGATAAAGGTTAATTAATAGAATGATGTTGGAAACAGGGCAAATACCAGGAACAAAAAGAAAGAATGAATTTAGAGTATCTTTGAAAGGCTTTGATTTTTTAAAGAAAGAAAATTTAGAGCAGCAGAAAAGGTTAAAAAATACTGAAAGAGGGAATGCGTAATCACAATGACTGTTTTTCTGTTCTGTAAGGTTAGTGATTCCTTATAAAAAATGAAAATATAATCATTACTACCTTATCTTTTCTATATGGAAAAAAACACCAGCTATGACTCATGTTTGTTTGCTTATATATGTGCTTTAAGACATGATAGGACACTTCATGCAGTGGACTGAAATTCTCTTTATACACTTGATCACATTTTTTTTTTCTCCTATTTCCTCTTCTGGCCTGTGAATGGAGAAATGACTGGCTAAAAATTAAAAAAAATAGAGCTGACATTCATGAGATGAGTCCATAACCTTCCGTAATGTTTTAAGGGAATAATACTTTTCAAAAATGACATGAATACTGAGAATGCAACATCCTCTGGTGACCATTGCACGCTTTACTTGTGGAAGTTATGCTAAATATTTAGTTAAATTCTTTCTAAATATACCTTGTAGCTTTTTCCCATCTATACAATGAAGCCTATTCAGACAGCAATGCCTCCATATTATTTCCACATAACATGTTGCATACAGAGAAGAAAATTTTAGTTAAAACATCTTTATTGTTCCTATATAGTGTGATAAAATCTCACAGGCAACAATAGGTATGACCTTTTTCTTGTGAAAAGAGAATGTAATAGAATCTTATTATTTATCTTCTGTATTTTCTTACCTGGTCATGTGGAGTAGCATCCTAAAAATGCAGCTGAAGAGCACGAAATCAGTGCATCCAGCACCTAAGACAGCTTAAATATAGCAAATTGAGGTTAAAAAAAAATCTCATTCAACAATACAGAGTCCAACACACTGGTAAATTCATGCAGTAGGTTTATGATTTGATTCAGGCCATGTTTATATAGACATATACATACATAAGTATACATGTGTATATATATATCCACTACTGCATTTGCTGACACATTACATCTGGATAATAGTTATGCTGAAAACAACTATATATATTTCAATCATGCATCAAAAGTCACTGTGTGTATAGGCTATTGCTTTCAATTTGAATATAGTTTTCTCGTTTCTTGACCCGAAGGAAATTTCAGTTTTCCTCTATTGGTGGGCGAAGATAGCAATAAAGCTGGAACATAACAACACGCATTTCAGATTAGATGTGGATAGTGTTGCATTCACATTGAAATAATATAAGAAAAGATACTCAGGAGGACTTGGTTTTATGAAGACAGTTATGCTATAACTCATATCTGCTCCAAATTTGACACATTTTTCCTCTTTCTCAAGGTATTTATGATTTACAATGCACTATAACTCCCTTTGGATTCATATTCTTCCAAATCCATCAAGCTTGAGAGGTCAAATTTAATGCATTACTTCCAGACCAAGTATATTCAGCATTTAGGTGGGATAAATGAAGAAGAGAAAAGGAAATATCATCAGTGGTGTTGTACAAAGCAATTCACCTATAGCCTGGACAGCAGGGTGGATGACACTGACCTTCATCAGAATCATATCAGTGTCAGTGTCAGGGAAAAATAAACATCAACAGCACAATTGTGTAATTTCTGATCAATGAAGGTAACAGAGATATTACAACTGCAACAGAACATGAAATTAAAAAAAAAAAAAAAAACAACTAATCAGCATATTCATTCTGCATTCTGATTCCAGACACACAAATAGTTATTCTGTGCATCTCACTGTGGTACTAGTTTATTACAGAGCTATTGGAAGAATAGATGTTATGGAAGAAACCCATTAAAGCCCAGGGACAAGGCAGAGGTCTTTGACATCACTATTTTACTATTAACCATGGTATTAATGACTCAGAAAGTGTGGTAATCTTTTAATTTTACTCTGGAACTAATTTCTCTCTACTAAATGTTTTTGAAAAGTGTTAGAAGATAACTAATACTTTTGAACATGTCTGTGTTGTGTTTGCTGCCCCTGTGAGACTTTAGCCTACTCTCTCCTCTATTTGGAAAGGTTTCTCAGAGTTCATGAGAATCTTGGTTCCTAAGAGTCCTCTCAAAGGATAACCAAAGCCACTGAGATGAAGAGGGCATCTGAGAATGCAGCATCTCTTCAATCACTACCAAGATATTTTTCAGCCACGAATAGATTGTGAAAATGAAATAAAATTTACTTTATTAAATACTATTTATAATTACTATATATTTAGATTTAATATTTGTTGACATGAGAGACTTTATTTTTATCTGTTCTGAATTTAAATAATTGGCAATGCCACTTTCCTGAAACACATAAAAAGCAATAACAATAAAATTATGAACAATAATTCAGCTTTGTAAAGTCAGAATTAAAAAATGTGACTTCAGAAAAAAAAATTACTGTCAATTAAAAGCATTGAAAAGGTTAATATCAATTAAGAGTTCCAATCAGTGACTAAAGTGTCATCCTATGTCCGTCAAAGGAATAAAGATCATAGAAAATACGTAAACTATTAAATGACCTTCCCCTTGGTAGTCTCCCAGCTTGTGGCTATCATCAGTTTAGAGTATTTTTTGTAGGGCTAAGCTTTGATTATAACTATATTGGTTGAGACTGCTTCTGACAGGACAGTGAGCTGGCAGCTTCTAGAAAGCTGTAGATGGTTCCAGACATAATCTATTATTTTATCACTATTTTTGTTTATTTTTATTATTTTTAGTTTGTTTTTTTTAATGTGAATCAGTATTTTTATGTGTGCATGCCTGTAAAGAATGAAAAGCCTATCTTGCTATACAGTCATCTGCACTTTCTTGTAATAAGAAAATAGGCTGACTTTTCCCTTTTTACTTTCTGAACTCTAGACTATCAACTTCAAGAAGGAGCTTCCTCCAATCCTTCACCTTAGGTAGAATGTTTTCATATTTGAGCATTTAATACAACATATGATATTACTAACTCCTGATCTATAATAATTACTGCAGAAGGCACCATATCTAAGGCAAATAAGAATAAAATCTTGACTTTTATCCTGAGCTGAAATAATAAAATGAAACTTCTGATCCATATTAATTTTAATTAAGCAAGTGTAAGCACAGAAATCTTCCACGAGTCTATTTATACTTTAAACTTATTTATACTTTACCGTGACAGTTTATTGTGCTTGTACATGGTGGGATCAATGACCTGAAAGGTCTTTTCCAACCCAAATGAACCTATGATTCTACAGCGTGACTCTTTAAACCTGAATTCAAATGATTTGCATGTTTGAATGAAATAATGCTATGATACCTCGTTATGAAACCAGGACAAACCCTGATTCTGGTTCTCAGTGGAATTTATCCTCTCAGGTGCAATGATCTGGAAAAGGAAAAAGTAACAAGATATAGTTTCTGATTATCATAAGAATGCAATTTCGTTCTTTAACACTAAGCACTTTGTATAATGCCATCAAGATTTGCCATCATTAATTGACTGTAGGCGATTCATAATGTGTTACATAAATAAAAACCCATTAATGACTTGGACACAGATTCTAAAAACCACTTAGGCAAGTTAAATCCCTTGGGTTGTAGGGAGAAGTACTATTCCCTTTTATAACATTGCATAAATAACTGCAAAGTTTGCAATATGAATACCTACCCAAATTTAATTTACTTTTACTTCACAAGCACAGCTTCCATTAACTCAACTGGAGCCCTGCATATGTAGCTGTATCAGTGGCTTGCATCTACACTACCAAATTAATTATGTGCTGTCATGAACTTTGGATTATTCCATTCTTAGATAAACGGTACGCATGGAGATAGAATCTGTGAATCGAAACTGATGTAATCTCTGACTAAAATAGCATTCCAGCAATGAAATCAACATGTGATTTGTGGGAGGTATGGGTGATGAACAGGAGTTCAGAATCATATGACCAGCAATTAAGCTGAGGCCTTTCATTCTTGTGAAACAGTATGATGGTACTTCCTCAACAGGAATGAAACAAATTGATTTCCAAATACAGCAAAGTAGCTACAGATGAATGCATGCTCTGTGCCACAATAGTGCATATCTGCCAGCTAATCAGAATGGAGATTTTGATCTTGACATTCTCTCTCTAATGCAGAAAATAATGAATCTGTCATATGAACTTCAATAGAGGGGTTAAGTCTCAAGCTTATTCCATATGTTTGTTGCATATACCAGAGGGATTTGCGATAAGCAGCTTTTCAGCATATTACAGCCAGATTCCATTTCACCTAAGCCAGGTTCCTTTTGTGCTAAAATGAGAAAACCCACATCTATTTGCCCCACTTGTCTCTAATTTTATCTGAATCTATTTTACTCTCATCATCCCTCTTCAATCAGCACTCCCAAAGGCCAGTCCATATCAACACCATAAGAGCAATGTCTTGCAGGGTCTACAATTATCCAATGACTTGATATGGCAGGCTAATCGCATTAAATTGCAGCTATATCCTTTCAACTGGATTCCCCAGCTCCAAATAATCAACATCACAGAGAGTAAGGTTCTCAGTTTTAATTCTCTCTGGGCAGTCAGAATGAGTCCTGTATCATTCTCACAGCACAGTATTTAGCATAACTCAGTGTTTGAAAACCATTGTATTTTAAAACCGATTATTTTGGTTCTTGGGCTCCTCACAAAAACAATACACTTCTTTCAGCCTTAAATTTTAAGCTAATTACCATGATGATTTGCCTAGGCTATAAAACGGCCATTAGAAAAAGGCTGTATTATCCAGAGATAAGCTTGCCAGAAAATCCTTAATGAATGAAAATGAGAAACAGGATTCATACAGCACCTGAAAGACTGTTTCCAACTATTACATATATATCTCTAATTGATATTTTAATCCCTAAAATAGTTTTTAGTGTCTGCTCTTGTTAACCTTTCAAAAGTTTAAATTACTACATAAGAGGAGGTAGTTACAGAAACAAGTATTCCAAATATTGCAAGTCCATAACTTAGATGTTTTTAATACAATATAGAATCACAAAAAAATTGAAAATTTCCTCAGCATAATCTCATAACTTTAATATCCAACATATTTTTTCAGAAAATACATGAATGAATTATGGTAATACATGGCAAATTAGGTTTCTTTATGTTCCAAGCCATCTGCTTCACAAAATCATGCTCCCTATTCAGAATAACCTCTAAGTATGTGGGACAAGTATTAAAAATGTTCTGCATAACTTATGAGTTAAAGTATGTACAAAACCTGAGACAAATGAGTAGGCATCTATGAACAAGCTGTAAACAGAAAGTTTCAGTGCAGCATTCTACAGTAGCAGCACATGTGATTTTTAAATTAAATTTTAAAAAAAAATATATACTCTAGAGCTAATGTTATGGTGGTGGTGGTGACATTAAACATAACATCTGAAATACTGCTGCATATGCGAAAAGGTTTTAGAATTATCTCATAGAGGACACCCATTGGTGCTGTAGAAGTTTTGGGCACTACATTAATTTGGGGGTACTCAGAACCATTAACTGAATGTCAGCAGTAAGAAGTTTAAAGTTCTCATTAAAGTGATCAGCAGACTACTGAAAAGAGTGGGTATAACTTATGCCTTCAGAGATATAAGGAGTCTTGAGAAAATGTTATGTTTAAATCATTTCAGAAAAAATGCCTCTTTCCTCCCCAAATCAACCCTTTACTAAAAAGCATTACAATGGAACTGAAAGATTTGTAGAACTGCTCAGATACTCGACCTTACAGATACATTTCCTAAACTGTTCAAACTAATAACTGTGCACAGAGTAAATTCTCTCTGTGTCAACAGCACCAAGAAGAAAGCATAGGACAGAAGCAGCGTCATTTCTCTCACAACCAGACATTCAGAATAGTGCAGTGATAGTCTTTTTCAGTTTAGCAACACGAAGTTAGATCACTGATGTAGGAAATGGGCATACTCAACTTCCTTTGGGCTCTATCAACCTCTGACAGACGAATGTGCATTTCTTTTACCCTAAAGGTGTTCTACAGGTTTAGTTTTCTGAATGTACTTGCTGGATATTCTACTTGGTGATTAATAACTATCTTAAAAAAGAAAAAAAGGGCAGGGAGAAAAGGGAAACAGGGCCTGGAAGAAAATGAAGAAAAGAGAACTATATGGTCTTTAGCTTCTTCAGGAGAGAACCACCTAGATTTTGTGTTGTTTATACAACTATTTTCTTATTTGTGTTTTTTAAGTCCGGAATGCATAAGAAATCACTAAAACATAGATGAGAACAGTAGAGTCTATACATTGAATAAAGGTCTCAGTACGATGAGAAACAAAGGACTACAAATCACTTGACATTATTTTTTAGCAACATCTTAGTTTGTATGAGGGCAGAAAGGTCTAGAACAGTTTAGTTTAAAACAGAGGTGATTCACTATAACAAAAGATACTTTCACATCACTCAACACACACACATCTAGTACAATAATGTCTTGATGGCAGTTGATGCAGCTGAATGGCATTGTGACATTAAATAATAGGACAATTAATTTAAAATATTTGTCATTCCCTTTTAGTAACTACTTTCCTACCGAGAAAACCTTGCTAAGTGGCTCTCTCATTAATCTTACACTGAAAATGGAGATAAGAACCACACACCTGCATTCTGGAATTGAGCTGTCTTTGAAAAAAAAGAAGGGGAGGGCAAACAGCAGCTACAAAGCAGGAGAACTTCCTTTCAATTATATAATAAATTCAAAGAAAATGGCAAGAGGATGACAGGCTTCACAAGTGAGGAGGAAGAGATAAAACAAGAAAACCAAGAAATAAAGATGTTAGGTAACCATCTAGATAGAGGTATGTTAACACCTTGGGAGGAGGAAGGAAGCATTAAGAATCATTCCACCCACTGGCATTTATTCCTCAAATTGCAGGTTTGCTGTTAAAGGAATTTAAAACATCCATTAGCCCTTCACAGGAAGAACAGACCATGAATTTCAACTGCCAGGAAAGCAGTGAAAGGAAAGAAAGTCTGGAATTGTTTTAGAGCTCATTTAAAGATTTGTGGTGTAGTTCAGATCGTACAGCATCTTACATTGCAGATGAAATTAAGGATGTAGATTTGGCTTTCTCTTATTCAGGCTGATTAGTATCTCCTCATTAAAATCTATAGTGCTATAAGGAATTGTCATTTATGCTTTTAGAATCAGACCCGTGGAGGTGTTATAAACAATAAATATAACAGCTATTTTTACTCAAGAGGTGTGCACAGAAACTGTCCTTACTATATGACATGTAACACAGTAGTGTTGAAAAGCACACATAAATTTCACTATTAAAGCAATTTTTAAAAATTATTTTTTCTATAGAAGGGAAAGTATGCCTCTAATGGCTCACTGTAACAAAAAATAAGCACAAAAACAAACATTTGACCAAATTCTTGTCTGTCATACTGGCACTACAGAACTCTTTCTGCTGCAAGAGACAGAGTTTAATGCAATACACAAATGAATTATATGTTTCCTTCCCTTCTTCCTCTTGCTCCACTTTTGCATTATTAAGTTTTTAGTTTTGTCTTTTCTATTAATTTTTCAGTCTCTGAAAACACTAATAAAGTTTCCTGAGAAAGCAAGCTCTGCTCCCCCACTTTGCTATTTACAAAGTAACATCTCAGCGTATAAAGATTCAGTATTTGGCTCAAGCTATAGAGCCTTTTTTTTCTTTTTTTTTTTTGGCAGTTCTTAATGTGCTGAGTTTGCTACCTTGACTGGTGGCCATCAAGCACTTGGGGACGCAACATTGTAAATCAGACCCAGAGAGAGAAGCAAGGGCTACTAGCTGGTGGATTATATGAACAGAACTGTAGCTGCCCTAACGTCTTCAAAGAAGATTTTAAATTCAACCCAAGTTACGTGTTATCCCAGCACAGAAGAGCAAATTTCACCCTCAGGGGGCATATACTAGCTCATATAGTAGTCTTATTGTGGAAAGTTCACTTCAGACTCAATTTACAGTATTCCCCTTCTCTCTTCTTGTCTCCCCTTCCTATCCCCAGGCCAACAGAAGGAAATCTGGTTTATATTTCTCAGCACAGGGTTTGTTTTCACCTCTGACACACACCGAACAATCCTTACATGCAAACGCCGTGTTACCAGCAGTGCCACGCTTCTCACCTCACAGACTAAAGGTCTGCAGAGCCTTCTGCCCAGCTCACAGCCAAGTCGGCCACATTTCTCCTGATAAAGGCTTATCGAGGGATTTTATTCAGGGAAATGAGAAAATGCAAAAGATCATGATTCTGGCTTAAATGGAAGCTTATCTTCCAGAAGTTATAAGGACCACTTTCCTAAAGTGGATAATTTCTGTTACACATCTGTGTATAACTACGTGTCTGAAATCAAAGACAGAATATCTTTCTCTAAATGCTATGTTTCAGAATCATCTTTGTTTCAGGATCAGAACTTTTTGAGTGTAACAGCTGAGTTAAATACAAGCAAATGGAAAATAGCATTAAGTTTCTAGAACTAATCAGTGACTGTACACGATAGGAAACCAAGAAGTGGTGATAAACCCTATGCAAACTCCATTTTCAAAGATGTCTGACCCTGCAGAGGTGTGTTAATCAAAAATTTTTCTATTTGGTTCCTAAAGGAATTTACTTTAAACTACATAGTGAAAAAGGCCTTTGCAATGTGTTATGGATACCTTGAAAAGCAAACACATTCATAAACCTCTACATGATTCTGCAGAATCACAAACCTGTGACTTAATAAATATTCATATCATCAACAATTCAAGATGGACCCTATTTTTTGGTTCATTATAAAATCATGCTTATCCTTGCTTTAATGCAGAACCAGCTCCCCGATAACCTCAGTTCAGCCATTCCAAATTTTGCTCATTTTGTGTTGCTTTTTCAGGCACTTGGAGGCTCAAGTCCCATAACAGTTTGTGCTCATGCTTGGCATTCTGCAAATGGGTTTGCAAATGGCCTCTCTGAAACCATTCCTATATTTAAAACTGTGTATGGTAATACAGTTGGATTAAATATCATTGTTCTAAACACTATATACAGGCAGCTCCTCCTCAAGGGCATATAAGCTAGATAGACTAAACAGACAGTCTTGCAGGGGAATCAGAGGCATAACAACCTGTATTTAACTTATAACATTGCTACATTTCCATGTTTGAAAGCTTGACTTGTTTTTGTAAGAGTTTTTAAGCACTGGTCTAAAGCAGTCTGACTACTGTCAGCAAACTCTGTTTGAAAGCAGAATAGGACATTTGTCCAAGTTGCTAAAGCAGCTCCCTGGCACAGCTGGAAGTAAGACTGAATTTTCTGGAGCTCTATTTATTATTGTGCTCCCAACTTTGATGAATTACTGTTCTAGTGATAAGAACTGAAATATTGAGAAAATGCATTGCTGTAGGAGCAAAGCCTTTTTATAATCTGAGACCATCCACTCTTACTGATATTAATCTTGTCACAGTCTCTCCAAGTCCGCAGCATCTTTCACTTATTTCAGACTTCCATTTTCATATCTCAGATGCTGACTATGCATAAAAGTGAGTCATCTGTTTCTGTGTGTGGTGGGTTAGCTCTGACTAACAATCAAACTCCCACCCAGTTGCTCGCTCACTTTCCCCCTCAGCAGGAGGAGGAAGAAAATGGGAATAACAGGGAAAAGAAAATCCATGGATTGAGATAAAGACAGGGAGGTCACTTACCAGTTACTATCATGGTCAAAACAGACTGATTTGGGGAAAATTAACTTTATTGACAATTAAAATAGATGGGCAATATCAAGCCAACATTAAGCCAGCGTCCTTCCTGTCCTAGTCTCAATTTCACTCCTTCATTCTTGTCTCTTCTAAGCCCCTCTGAACAGCACAGGGTAACAAGAACCAGGGGGTTGTGGCCAGAACATAAGGCTTTCTCTCATCTGCTCATCCATGGGCTGCAGTTCTTCAGGAAAGATTTAACTGCTGTGGTGTAGAGTCCTTCATAGGCCATGATGGAGACCTGCACTGATGCCAGGGAGCACCTCCTCCTCTGACCATGATGCTCTTATTCTTTTTGCCCTTTCTTAAATATGTTTTCCCAGTTTGGTCAAGGGGTTCAGCTGTGCTCTGGTGGGTCAATTGAGCTGACTGGGATCAGCTGTCTCTGGTGCAGGGCGTAGGCTCTGCTCAGAGGTTTCAGGCCTGCAACCTGTTGATGTTAGCTTTGGGATTTGTCGGATTTACTACAAATTAATGGAATAGTACAAATAAATGTGTCCTTCTTAGCCAGTTGACCACTTTGTACACTGCACAGTCAATGAGTTATGCTGAGATCAATCAGGTTAGTTGATAGTTCAACATTTGATAACCACCTTTTCGTTCTACTTTCCTTTCATAAAACCATTCAGAAGACCTCTCTCCCCCCCCGCCGCCCCCCCCCCAAAAAA
>VZRE01004381.1:391427-434161 GCA_013396775.1 Cephalopterus ornatus | reverse complement strand
AAACCCCAAAACAAAACAACATAAAAACCCCCAACCAACAAAATAAAAAATTCACAAACAAAAATCAGTTTCAAATGAGTGAAAATGCTGAGGACTTTCACCTAAATAGACATCTGCATGCCTAGTAACTGAAAACTTATTGATAGTGTTTTCAGCAACTAAAACTTGGTGTTGTACATCAGATGAAGAAAGACTAGATGTTGTGAATAAATTATTTAGGAAGCTAAGATGGCAATGATAAAGACAGTCTTTCTATGACTGAACATGGTTTAATTTTCTTTCAAGTATGTTTAAAAGTTTTAACAATGCAGTGCTAAAATGAGAGCAATCTGATCTTACACGTGCTGAACTTTCTGAGATAATGAATTCAATAAATACAATTTGCGATAATGAATTGTTGACAAATGATCAGACTATAAATTTGATCCAGTGACAGTACCTAATGACAAGGTTGAAAACAGACAAAATGCTTCATTTAATTGTATACATCAACTCGCAGATATTTTATTTCACATTTCCCTTCAGTAAGCAAACTTGCCCTAACCCAATTTCATACTTCATGTGAAAAATATGTTAATTTTTCAGAAAAATTCCAATATTATCAAAATCCTCCACCAAAAATAGATATGAAATATTTGTATGAAGAACACTGTGTCTTGGTTGACTGACTATGTGTGTCTTCCAGTGTAGGTATTAGGAAAGAAGGTGATGTGCTTTCTTCAAAGCCCAGCTCTTATTTCTTTTTCTTTTTAATTTTATTTAATGGTGGTATTTATGTTATCTTAGATGTAGCAGTGGAATAGATATTTGCTTTTTACAAGTAGACTTTAGTAGATCACGGAAACCTTCCAAGTACTGAATCTGCTAGGCTGGAGTCTAAATTAGAATTATGTCAGTTTTATATTTAAAGCTATAAAAAATAAAGAGGCACTGAAAATAATTGAAATGTATTGTAAATGCTATTTTTAACGATGGCCTGTTCGAAAAATACTGTTCATGTCAGGGAAACAGAATTATGCCTATAAGCCAAATGTGTGATTTATTATGTGTTTTCCCAAAACATTAGTTAAAATAAAACTTTATTTTTTGCTCTTCATGAAAAAAACTCAAAAAAGTGAACTTCCACATTTCTCCTTTGCCAGCAACTAGACCCAGAAATACCATAATCTCCCCAAATGCCTTATAACTAATTATTGCAGATATTTTACATTACACAGTTATCAAGGAGTAAGGGGAGGGGGTAGGAAAAGAGCAGAGATAAATCTCTGAGCAGAGGCAGGTGTCCAGGACTGCTTTTTCCCATGTCAGTGACCTCTTAGCTATTCCTCTGACATCACAAATCCCACAGTCCTTACTGCAGAATACTCCACCCAGAACGGGATCCTGCAGAATGTCCCTATTCAGAACAACCCTTAAACGTCAGCACATTTTCCAAGGATTTGGTCAGGAGGGCATCAGTTCCTTGTCTCAGTGCTGGATAAGGACACTAAACACCAAGCTATTACAGAGTAAAGTGGCGGGTTGATGTTGATAACATATTTTAAAATAAACATCCTGGCCTGCACTTTCAAAACTTAATTGCAATTCCCTTTCCTCAAGAGAAAATTCCCTACTCCTGTTTTCCATATCCTGTTAGGCTGCATGACCGAGGGGGAAGGAATCAAGGCACATAATTCCGATGCAGTGGGCCCATCTGAGCTTAATTTCTGCCGCTGTTTCTCTTTTCATGAAGGGTCTTCAAAAGGCAACTCTGCAAGGATGGCACAGCAAGGTGGAAAGAACATCCCTGTGAATTTGAGATTCGGCTGCTGCAACTCACTGTGAAGGTAGTTTGTCCCAAATCCACAAAGGTGTTGTTCTGATTCCCATTAAAAAGCAACTGTTTTAAATGATGATAAATGACTGAATCTTTCTGTGGATTTGGGACCCCAGTTCCTCAAAGGCTTTCAGTCTACTAAGCATTGACATATGGCAGCCGAAATTTTGTTGGATTTTAGACTCAATGTCTTACTAACAGGATTAAATTTTGTCAATATACATTAATCCATTTTGCTTTCCATTAAAGCAAAAATTATGTGGTAAATATCTCTTCTGTTTGGGGACCATGGAAATGTGATAAATCCTGTCATCACACTATGAGTATCTTCAGTAGGTTTCTAGCTTCTTTTACATAGCAAAAGACGGTTTTCTTGATAACTGATGATACTTTTAGAGAGTAGAGCACCTGCATGTCTATGCAGGCTCCAAATTTTTACTTCTTCTCTCTGCAGCATTGAAGGAGACATCTTTCAGCATGTCTTATGGAGTCAGGAAGAAAGTAGGGCTAATTCTCCAACAGAGGAAAGAACTGGCAAATAACCACAATCGTGTCAACAGGTTCAAGTCCTAACTTTCCAGGCTGCTACAACAACTAAAAACAGCATATCCATTTCACCCATGCTCTATCTTGAAGGTTCAGGAGGTGAGAGGCAAATCTTGCTATATATAAACAGTCATCTACAGTATATTTGACAAAGAAATTTTATTGTCTTAACATGGCTTGGCTTCTACCACCCACAGTGTAGAAATACAACAGTGGAGCTTGTAAACCAGCTTCCATCCTGTTTTAATGATAGTTTAACAACCAGAAGAACTATAATGTTTAAATATAGAATTATTTCTGTTTACACATTTAACTATCCCTGGTGTTATGGGGACTTTGGCAGTTTACATAATATCCTCTGAACAATAGATATGTTCAGTCTGCACTGGGTGAAATGATACAGCCATCCTTTAAAGGATTAAAAGTTGTGGCATTTTTGTAGCATTTTTGTTGATTTTTTTAAATGACAGCTAATCCTGTCTTTGATATGCAATGCCTGTGTTGGCAGCCTCTGGATGCTGACAGCATCTAGATCTAGTTTAGGAGCTCCAGCTTAAATTTGCCACTCCATCCAGACTTATAGGCACCAGGCACCATGGAGATGTCTCTGCTAGTAAATAAAACATGGTACAGTGGCCTGCCTGCTGAGCAGAGGGTATTTAAATAAGAAATGTTAAGGTGAATCATGCATCTGAAATCCTCTCTTTGCTTCTCCTGGATTTAAGTTCCAAATACAAATGTACCTACCTGATAGCAAGACTCAGAAAGGGGATTCCCTTCTGGCTTTTAGGTACCTCGTTTAAATGTGACTGGCTAATAACACTCATATTTGGCTGGTACTTAGCAGCTTTCCGTGGATATTATCAGTGGTTTGGTTTTTTCTTTGCATTGCTCATAAAGCATACTCACTGCTAGCCTGAGATTTAAATGTACTAAATTTCCCCAACATTCAAAGCAGAATTTAGGATTTAGGTTGACTCTTTTGAGCTGGCTCAATAAACAGTTAATCTGAGACTAATTTCTTCATGTAAAATTTTGCTCAGTTTTTTTACCTTCATAGAATTAACTTGTACTTTATTTATAGCACTGACTGGATAAATGACATGTCTTTAATCATATTGTCCTCAGCTCACAGTAGGGGTTTGTGTTTTGATTTTTTTTTTCTCCCCAGCTTTTATATTGATGCTGATCCTTCACAGATGCATTCAAAAGTACAACCAGACTATCCTATTGCTAAACTCTGATAGGAAAAACCCCCAAACTTTTATTGTTTTCTCACTTCGGAGAAAACCTATATTAGATAAGTCAATTTCATGATTTCCTTGTAGGAGTATGAACTGTGATGCTTTAAATTTGGTCCAAGGTCATGTTAAGCACAGCCAAGTCTCACAGCCTAAAGGGTCAGAAGGAAGGTACTGAGTCTCCATCCTGAAGGCTCCTGGCTTTCATTCCTGTTAGAACTAAAACCTTGACATCTTTCTTCATTCATCCCCCCGTGACTACAGTAGAAGTACAGTGAAGTAAAGCCCTTTGAGAATTGGTTTTGCACTCCTTAATCATCTATTCTAAACCCTTATGATTTCTCTTTGGAACACCAGGGGCACATGGGATACAGGTTGAATGCCCCTATACTAAAATGAATCTTCCAGGTGAAAGGAAACAAACCAAAACACAAACCAATCTCGATTTAAAGAATCTACTTTCATTCTGCAGTTATAAAAATCCCCTGAAATACAGATTATACTGCCTGACTTCATGTTTCATAAAACTGCTTCAGAGAGATTAGAAAGAAAAAAGTATCCTTTGTAAAATTACATTTGTTTTCTCCAGATTTCTAAAGAAAAGTCGATCTATTTCCACAACTTCCAAAACAAAGGTGAGAAAATTTTCTTTACAAATTAATCAGCTGGAGGTCTGTTCAGGAACTCTACTGTTACTACATAGCGTGGATAAAATGTATTTGGCCTGTGTGTGCTCTTGGTTTATATCAGCACATATATTCTCCAGCACTAAACACAGCTGTGAAGTAGTGAGTGAAGGAAGAAGGCTCTGTGGTAGTGAGAGCATTTCTCCATTTCATAACCCAAAGCACATGTTTGCACTGAGCCCTGCTAACAGGCAACCACAGCTCTGTTTTTCTCCAGGCTTCTTAGGTTTGTTTAGGGATAGTGTGAAAGATGCAGCTACTAAAGAAACAACAAAGGGGAAAGAAAAATAATGAAAAAGTTTTCAAAAATTCAATGAGAGAGAACACAAGGCTGGATTTCCATCTCTGTTATGCCCTAGTAAAGCTTATTACCACAGGTCAAAGGTGGAGACATTTTAAATTGTGATTCTGAAGGGTGGTGACAATTTTGTATCTCTGTGTTTATCACTCATACATCTGGTTTATATCTGGGCATGGTTATAATTTGTTAGCATCTTGAAGTATTTTTCTTTTCTTTATTATACTGGAGTACACTCTGTCTAGATGGATGTCCTGGCAGTTAATTGACATCACGGAAAGGATTGCAAATATTAACATAAGGCAAAGCAATGTATAAACTAATCCCAGGAATGTAAGGAAGTTGTCAAAGATTGTTAAAATACAGGGCGAATACAATGATAAATAGACCATAGGACACATAAAATCCTTTCATATAATTTTGATGTATGAGAATAACTTAATATAGAAATGATACAATTAATCAGTTGCAACTAATGTACAAAAATGGAGATATATCTACAACTTCTTTCTCGTGAAGAATACTTACACTTTATAAGCATCTATGTGGCTGTTTAGCTCAAGGATGGCAAACAATGTATCATCGTTAAGGAAGGCTCATTTAGAGGATACGCTGAGGACATGTAAAGCTAAATCTAGTGAAATTTATTAGCATAACAGAAACTGGTATGACAACAGAAACACAACAACTAAGACTCAGCCTTGTGATACACAGTATATGCAACATGACCTAGTAATTAAGATATTGAAACTCTGAAATTGGCAAAATCAGTCTGTCTTTCAGTTTGCAGATATAAAGTCTCATACCTAAACCTTCTGCTAAAGATTTTGGGGCGTAGGATATCTCTTATCTGCCCATTACACCTCTGAGCACTAGCGTTAGAACCAATGTCTCTCAGCTCTCTAAATTTTTGTGTGTGTCCTGTCCAAAAGCTCAGGAAAAAAACCCATTTTTTTTTCCCTTATATGTGTTCACTGTTTTCTGTTTTTAAGACCACGAGCTAATAGAACTGCTTATGGCACTATCTCATACACCTTGAACCCAGTGAATCTAAAACACCAGACCTGGGGGGACATTTAGTATTGATCAATCAGATAATATCCTGACACATGTTTCTGAAGTGATTCTAGATTATTCTAAAGGTAGAGAAAATACGTTATAAAAATTGTATAGCAAACATAAATAAGTAAACCAAAATTCTGCTAACTAGAACAAATTCTTGTGTTACTAAATCCACTTTGTTATAGGTAGTTCACATTCCTTTCTTCCATGCAAATTAATCTATCTAGAGTAATAACCAAAATGATTTAATAAAAGTTTGTCTTGTTTTGGGGAAGAATTCAGTGACTACAATGAACTAATTTTTGACTAAATATGTCTTTCCATGAGGTCATGCAAGGTAGAACAAGGTCATGGAGCTGGTCATAAGAAGACACATAACTGGTGTTTCTTTAAAAACTTCAGTACTATATCAATACAGATTTAAAGTAAAAATTGGAAATCCTCAGCTTTCTGGTAAGTAAGAAAATATAACCAAACCCACTGGCTCCTCATTAATCTGTCCTATATTCCTCTTTCTCCCACAGTTAGAAATATCAATATATTTTCAAATAATGCCCTCAGAAGGATTTATTGCTGTTTTGTCTATTCTCATTTCTAGCCTGGTATATAACATACACAATCTTAAAATACAGTAAATTTTGAAAAGAGTGTAGAATACTTTCCCTTTATCAGAAGGCTGTCTGTGTGTTGGATTTTTTTTTTCCTTTCACTCACTGATACTGTATTGCCAGAAATGATGTCATGCTATTCATATCATATCTCACAATAACACTTTTCTAGAGTAAACCTTAATCTCCTAAATCCAGTGTACAGTGGCTGTCCAAATAGAATAGATCTCTCTCCTTTTTTTTTTAATAAAAGCCAGGTGATAAATTAAGTGCTTCTGATAAATGAGAACCCCACAGTACTGTGGATTTAATCCTCCCATAGAGAGAAATATTTGACCAAGCATAATGCGTTTCTTATGAGGAAGGTATCTCTCACAAAGGAAACAAAGCATGGAATTTCTGTAACATTCCTTGCATAAATATTCTTATAAATATAATGCATATGGAAAGAATAATAAAAAAACCAGCTACTTTCATCACTCTTTTTGGCCCAGGAAACAATAAATAGGTAGGAATCCCGGCCAATTTTTTCAAAGCTTGATGTCTGAAGGTAGTCCTATAAATTGTATCTATGTGAAAGCAATTTTCAGAGGTACTGAGAATACACGGTTCTCACTGATTCCCACATGGATATAGGTACTTATTTCTGGACACACAACTTTGAATTTTTTTGGCATGTGATTCAGCTATATAAACTCAGGATTTGTCCCAGTAAAAACATGAGTGAGATTTATCATTGCTTTTCCTGATATTTACTGTCTCTATCTAGCTACTAGTATGGTCCCATCAGCGCAGGTCTTGAGCACCACCCAAGATTTAAAAATTAAAACCAATAAATCTCTCTTTCTTATTTCCTGTCTTTCCAGTCTAGAGAACATGGTTTGATTCATTTATTTGGCTTTTTTTTTTTTCTAGTCTGCTTGAGTGAAAACTCGGGGCGGGGGGGGAGTGAGGGGGAAAGGATTCTCTCTCTGAAGAATAATTTAGATATACCCAAGCTAGCTTTTAAACAAGCAAGAACGGAGTGCCATTCAGGCATCTCTGAGAAGCAATGCTCATACCTCTGCATTCTGCTGTGGTCATGCTGTCTCATGCATGAATTGGTTCCTTTACAGCTACCTTGGGCTAATTCTCCTCTCCAGTGTGGCTTGTAGAACAGACAAGCCATAAATTAAATAGGGGAACTTCACTGTTTTGTTCCAAAAGTGATGAGCCCTGCAGCCATGCTCTCAGGGGGTGAGCTGCACACACATATCTTCTCTCCCAGGCTGCTCTTTCCTGGACCAGATCAGATCAGCAGTAAGTCACCAGCTCCCGGCTGGTCAGCTCCGCTTCCTAGTCCACACCTTGCTAATAGTGTTTCAGTGATATTTCTTCTGCTGGGGGGTAGACAGGGATGTGGAATTATTCCAGAGAGCTGAAGGACTTAAACCCCAAAGGAGTGTCTGCAGCTAGGCAGAATGCTCTGAGGTAAAGCAGCATCTCTTGCTACAACACGTCCCTTCCATCATCAGGCATTTTTCCCAAGTACCTCTGGAAATTTCCCCAGTCTCTTCTTTCCTCCTTTCCTCCAGAGATTATAGTCTCTGCTTTGGAGAAGGAACAAAAATACTCACAGGTACCTTACATTCAATTTATTTTCTGTAAAACTGTAATAATTAGAAAAAATCAAGTACTGGTTTGTATGTCTACACCAAAACCTGACGAGAGAGGTCCTAAATATGCCCCTGAGATCAGAATGGTCAGAGAAGAAAATCATGGTGTTGTGTCTAGGACAGCACGTTGCTAAGCACAGCCTGCTGTTGTGCTTCAAATTAATAGTGGCTTCCTTGGTTTGTGAAACTTCAATCCTTCATTCCTGGAAATGGAGAAATGCATTAGTCAAGTGATAGAGGGGATAACTTCTGCACGAGTAGTGGAAGGTGTGTGCTCTGGTAGAAGAGACAGCACACTGGCTTATGCAGATGAAAACTGGTTTTTTCAGGAATTTCAGTAGCACTGACAGAAAGGACTCATTTTTTTTACCGACTTCATCATGAGTCAGTTCTCCAGATAGGACTAGGAGGTTCATGGAAAATGATTTTTCCCAAGTGTTTCCTCCTTCCCTGCTTCCTTTCCTCCTTCCTTCCTTCCTTCCAACAATAAAAAGAATGCATGACTCAGAATTTACTAGCACATACCTGTCTATGTAATCTTGGTTTGCAAAGCTTTTTTCAATAGTTCAGTGAACATCTTTGATACTGTTTTTCAATAGTCATAATATGAAGAAAATCTACTGTATTTAACTTGTCCCTGAACTGATTTTGCATCAATTTCTAGTAACATGTAAAATTTTAGCAGCAATATCTAAGAAAGATACCAAAAGGCATTTTGCAAAGCAATACAAACGTCTAATCTGTGTCCTACTAGCAAAGTCAAAACAAAATACAGATCGGAAAAAGGACATGACATTTTATTTAAATGTTGAAAAATTAGAGACTGCACACTGCAACCATTAAACATTGACCATGACACTGTATTCGTTTTCCACTCTGTGAGGACAGGAGAGCTTGGCTGGATCTCAGGGACAGCCAGTGCTCCACACCTGTCTGCTGAGCTCAACACTGAGGGGCTCATGCAGCCATGGTCATGGGCAAGTCAGGGCTCTTAAGAGGAAAAAACCCAAGAATGGTAACACTATTTTCCTAATTTTCCCTATATTGCATATCGAGCTTGAGGAAGAGTAAAAAAATTTGTATATCAGTCAATACAACTACTTTCTAGGTATATCTTTTTTTTTCCCTTTGGATCCATAAATATTTCTGAGATATATTCTCTACAGGACAACCAACATACTTTCAATGGAATAACATAACCTTCTAAGGTAAGTAGCTGATAGACACTATATCATAAAATGTTTTGTATTTCATATTTTGCTATATTTTAAGCTATTTATATATTGCCTGGTATAAGAACTTGGACTTATTCCACATGGGTTTCCACAAAGTATTTCTCTCTTTTCCTATATTTATTTTTTTAACAGGCCTAGAAATTTATAATATTTTCCTATCCATGGGACTTAGGCCAGCACTGGACAATATTTCATCACAATAGCAGATCGTGAAAAATAATGGTTGTGTCAATGTTTGGAAATGGCACATTTCAAAGTGAAGTCATTATTTATAGGATCAAAAGGTGCCCATATACAATGATCTCAGAGCTAGAATGCAAATTAAATAGGCATGGGGTGATTTTCTCTGATGTGATGCCCTAAAGTTCAGAGAGGATAAAGCAAGCCTCTTGCCTTCACACTGAAATACTTTTAAGTAAAATCATGGACAAGATGCCATGTTAGTTAGACTCTTCCTTGAACCATGCATTATCCCAGAGTGTGCTTTTGAAGATCTTAATGGTGTAACTGGCAGAGGCTCCACAATACATTATACCTATATCTGCAAACACCTATATCACTTCAACAAGCTAGAGGAGACAATTAGAATAAATATTTTATTAAAAATGTTCTAAGCCAAATAGCTGGCTCTGTGCTATTTATTCTACTTATGGTTTCCTAATGAACATTAAGAATGTGCTCGAGATATTCTAACAGACGGATCACAAGGAAGTTCTGTACATAATTTACATTAGCATACTGAAGTTGTTCATAACAAAGAAGAGATTTCAAAAAATTAAAGTTTTATTTGATTTCTTAATACAAATTTGTTGCATTGGGAGAAACAGTCTTGCCAGTTCTCACATTTTTACTTCATTTTTCATTAGAATTGTTGGTTGGTTAATACAGATGCTCCTAAAACTGAAAGTTATTCAAGAAACTCACTTAGAAGAAAAACGAATTGAAGGAGGAAGAGATAATTTTCCTTCCTCTACTGATGAGAACTAAACATCAAAGACTCAAAAACTAGGCAACACAATTTTCTAAACCTTGAAAAATGGCTGTAAAACACTATTTTATTGCTAAAAAGATTTTGAAATGCTGAAAACCAAAGAACATTTCATGCTTACACATTTCATGCTTACACTGTTAAAGATTGTAGAACACTAGAGGTCTGCAGTATTACAAATAGCAGCTTCATGTCTTTAGGGGGTCTGAGTACGTGCCAAGCACAGGAGACCACACAAAGTCTGTAGTTACTGTCTTGTCTGGCAACTCCGATTTTTTTTTTTAACTGGCCAGCCATCATACATCACTGGAGAAATATCCAGCATACAGGTATTTTGTGGATCTGACTGGAAAGAAAGGAGCAAGCCATGAAAACAAAGAAATAATAAACCAACCACGATTTTAATTCAAGACACTTCTAATTGTAGCAGTGACTCAATGCTATTAGCAGCCTTTTCCTTAAATGCATGAATGGCCTTCAGGCAAGAGGACTGATCCCTTGTTCTCTGAATTTTCACACTGTAACACTGATAAAGCTGACTTGGTCTACACTGACTGTTTATATCATGGATTGTCTTTACCATTTCTGTGAGTAAAAAAGGGATAGGTCTCTCCTCTTAGGTAAAAAGTGATAAGAACAAGAAGAAATTTCCTCGTTTTGCACCAGGAGAAGTTTCGGATGGATATTAGGAAAAGTTTCTTCACAGAAAGGGTGGTCAGGCATTGGAACAGACTGCCCAGAGAAGGGATGGAATCACCATCCCTGGAAGTGTTCAAAAAACATGTTGATGTGGTACATGGTTTAGCGGTGGGCTAGACAGTGCTGGGTTAATCATTGCACTCGATCTTGGAGGTCTTTTCCACCTCAATGATTCTATGATTCTATGAAGGTAGAGAAACAGTCTCAGCCTGTCAGTAGAGCATGTACTTTCCAAATAAGATATGGTATCTAAATTCTAAAGGAGTCAGAGACTGACTGCTTTCTCATGCAACTCTACACCTTGGAAGGTGTGAGATGCCAGTATTTAATGAGATGCCAGTATTTTCAAAGAGCTGTTTCATATCAAACACCTATCAGTTCCATGTTGGCCTTAGTTCTTTCAGAGCTGGTTGTGAAATAGAGATGGAAAATAAGTTTTATGTCATCTGAAATGGCTGTCAACACAGAATAACTCAAGAATGTAGTTTTGGCTTCTATTTTACAGTGTAAAGCTGTGATTCATTTTGACAATCTAAGTAATCCTTTTATGATCTTAATTTTTTTTTTCCTTTATGAGACTTATCATCTTCTCACTCCTCTTGATCAAAAGTCTAAAAGGTATGGTCTTTCTTTGGTTTTGGCAGTTTAGTCATCTTCTCTAGTGGCCTGGGAAAAAAGAAGGAAAAACCTAACAGTGCAAGGAACTGACAGATGGTTACAGTTTCCTGACAAATTATTTATTTGAATTCTTAAACACTCAGCTCTTACTTATAACTTTTTCACTTCAGTTTTAAGAGTCCATTTATCAACAAGAATGATCACATATTGACCATACCGGTACTCAAAAGCAAATGTATCCATTTGTTCACTATACGGAAATGAGTTAGTGACAAGTGAACTGATTCAGACAAAACACACAAACTAAGGCTTCAGTCCAACATTTGAACTCTTAAAAAAAGCTTGTCTATGTCCTTTCTTTCTGCATTTTTCTAAACCTTGGTTGTAGGCTTTTATGAGGTATTACATGCTCTCATATGGATCTCTAACTTTTTCCTTTCAGAAAACTGATTTAAAAAAAATCTTTGAAAATACAAAGTTGCTTTTTTAATATATTTATACATACCAAGAAAGATAATTTTTATTAAACATATATGGTATTTTCTATAGGAAAATCTTTTAGCATGAAATGATTTTTTCGTTTAATGAGAAATTTTACCATGAGGAAAAAAGGTGTTGGGCACTGACTGAAAAAGTTCTTCTTTTTTTTATAAAAAAGAATTGGCTTTTTACACATAAAAATAAATTTTATCTCTTAAAACCAGTTTGAAAATTTCTACTCTCTCCCTTCTCTCTGTGGTAAGTGACATCTTTGGCAAAGTTAACTGGCCCCCTCCATGCCCTGGTACTTCAATGAGTCAGTACCTCAGTCGATAGACAGATGTTTCAGTTGAAAATGGTAAAAGCCGAACCTTGAAGTAGCTACGAAGTAGGTTTTTGTTGTCATTTATGCTACAGCTTAACATAACCAAATCTCTCAGCTTCCCAGAGTTAATATTTTTTTTAGAGGTAAAACTGTATCTTTTCATTTATCTGCACTGGTCTCCTAATTTTAAGTGAAATATAGTTTACCAGTAAACATCTAATGTAAAGTATCACAAAACTGAAATGAATATTTGCCATATTTTCCTTGCCTGATTTCTCTTCCAGTACAGTGAAGTTTTGCTGGTTTTGTATACATACGGTTCAGTGTTTATTCTGTAAGTATATCCAAGACCCATTTAGACCTTCAGCTTGTATTTTATCTTCTTAGACAGTGATTGCACATACAGCAAATGGAGTATTTACTGTGTCCCCATGGAAAAATTTGGGAATCCAAGCTGGAAGCAATCTTTTCTAAATGTAATATTAGATGAGTGAATGTGTGTGTGTTGTGTATGTGTGTTGTTCTAGGTTGCTGTCCATTGTAGGATGTGAGCTGTAGTCCCTTTGTTCCCCAAAGCCTCTGTTAAATCTGCAGTAGCATGAAGCAGATGAAAGAGATTTCAGATTGAGGGACACAAAAGGTGTTTCTCACTCGACTCTGTACATAATATATTCACTCTGAGTGTGCAGGTAGCTTAAAAATTGGGTCCTTCACATGAAAACTTATCTCATATAACGATGGCCATAGCAGTGAAAATAAAAGGCTTATCACAGACATCCAGATCCTCTCTGCCTAGTAACAAGAATATCCTTTATTGATTCCATGCGTAACAAGCATTTCAGTGACACAGGACTCTAGCTGCAGAATCAATATTTAGAACATGATGAATGGATACGAAACTAAGAAAACACACCAATCAGCCCTGCATCTGAAGGTCTTCTTTAATGGAAAAAAATAACCAAGTGATGTAAACAGAAAGGGCAAACCAAGTGACAGCCTAAGAGACCACCCATCTGGGCTAAGCAGCGTGTTTTAGGGTTATCTGGCTTCTTCCTTTGTGCTGGTTCACACAGTGACTGTTGCTCTAAGTTTTGTTGACAGCGACCACAGTGCTTTTTTAAAATGTAAACATTCCCAGGTTTGAAGATGTAGTTCTCAGTGAATTTGCTAGAAAAAAACCATACCCTCATAGATGGCTCAACTATTGCATTTCTACAACACAACCTTCCTTTGGAGTTTCTGTCCGAAGAATATGTGTGATAGATTCTGAATCAGTGCAGTCACAGCTATTTGCATTGTATTTCTATAGTATCTTTTTAGAAAATTACTTTTAAAACAATTTTACAGCTTTTTGCTGAGAATTACAGAAGCTGTCGCATGTCAATTCAAAAAAGAAAACAAAGCAAAATTTACATTCAGCCAGTGTAGAAGAGGAACATTACTGTAAGCAAAAATAAACACACTAAAATATTTAATTGAATATAAAAATGTTGCTAATCCTCTTTATACTATATAGGATTTTAAAATACAATGATCAGAGTACTTGGATCATTTCTTTTTATTGTAAGCCAGACTCTTCTTCACAAGAAATAATACTATGATCCAGTAACAGCCCTTATGATTTCAGTGCCCTACTTTTTGAAGAAAAAAATACTCAACATGCGTCACAAGCCCTAAATAATAAAAAACATCCCTTGCTTTTAGGTATTTGTTCTCTTCCCCAATTTTAAGTGCTAGTTGTGAATTGCTCGTGAACACCTGAGCCGCCCTTAGCAGATACATCTGTTACCAGCTAAATGCCTTGTTCCTCCCTTGGAACTTGAGTTATTATCTTTACATCCATCATCTGGAGTCCAAGCAAAGTTCTAGGGGATAGTGATTGAAAGTTCCAACAATCTATTTAATTATTAAAAAGCACAATAATAAGGGTCTTGAGGCTGGTAACTGCCCTTTTTTGTTCCAATTTGGGAAACTCTTTCCTGATGTAACTGGTTTTAGCTCCGAAACTGCACTGACTATTGAGTGATGACCAACAAAGAGTTTTACTGATCACTGGTTGAGAGCTAAGCCATACGATTATTCCTACTTCTCCTGAGGCAAGCAATCAAGGGAGGGATCAGCAATACACTAAGAGCCAAAGTAACGCCCTTCTCCTTTTGAGAATGATATCCATCTCCGACAGCAAATATAAAAGCAGCTGAAACAAGATTTCATGGGCCTCAATTCCCACAGCTTTTTCTGGGCATCAGATTTGATCACCATTGTAAAACATTCTATGTGAGTAGCCTGGACATTGTAAAAAGGAAAAAAAAAAAAAAAGAAAAATAAAAAAGAAGAAAAAAAATCCCAAACCCTTTAGTTCTACGTAATTTAGAAAGTAGAATGAATCTGTTTTGGGGGAGACATTTTGATGTGAACCAGACAGCTTTTAAATCAGTTTTCTCCTAAGAAAGGCTCCTATTCCTCTTTGTTGAGCTATTGTACAACTCTTTTAGCCTGATCTACCTATTGTGACTCCCTTTCTTTTCGATTAGCGGGAGAGAATATTTGCTACTACTTGAACCTGGTTTATAGTCCAAAATCATTATATATATATAAAAATTATCGTACATATATATATATATATTAAAAAAACGCTTTCTTGGAATATGACGCTCAAATGATTAAAATACCATGTAAAATAGCTTTTCAAATCCAATATTTTATGTTTATTTTTTAATCTTAGCAAAAATTATGCTCTCCCTCAGAAACATTGGAGAGGTTAGAGAATTTTCATGAATCTTTGAATTGTTCTTTTCTTTTTAGAATATACAACACCAAAGTTTAAGCCCACAGTCTCCATATGTATTTTCATTCCTGGGCCAAACACACAGATCCTTTTTTATTATTACCAACGTGTATGCATAATGGATGGCTACCAGAAAGGCTAGACTCATGTCACTGACAGATGTTAGCATAAAAATTCAACTACCCTAATCTCACCACATTAAAAAAGAATTTTTCAGTTTACAAAACATCATAAGCTTTAGATATTTCAGAATATATTCCTGCATTCTATAAACCAGCGTGGAGATGTAACTAAGGCTTACACATAACTCTGAGAATGTTCTCTGGTTCTAAATTGCACACATTTAATATGTCTGGAAAAGGGGAATGTTCTGCAATAGAAGTGTATGGTGGAATAGAGGCTTTCAAATTGCAGGCATAGGCAATTACAGAAATGTTTGCTTTAATTTACTGTGGAACAAAGAACTTATAGATACTCCAACCAAATGGGCTCAGCTTGAACAGCTCAGCCAGGTTTAATACTTTGCTGAGTCATATACAGAGGATTCTATCATAGTGACACCAACCATCATTCTTCCAATAACTATGCACTTTTTACAGCAAGCTCACCTTTCAGCTTGGATAAAATTTGGACTTATTGCAACAGTAAACAAAGTTTAAAGATAA
The DNA here is from genome assembly GCA_013396775.1 of Cephalopterus ornatus. Classification (NCBI taxonomy): domain Eukaryota; kingdom Metazoa; phylum Chordata; class Aves; order Passeriformes; family Cotingidae; genus Cephalopterus; species Cephalopterus ornatus. The sequence continues at coordinate 418,451 of VZRE01004381.1, read as the reverse complement.
AAACTTACCAGCCCTTAAATTAGTTCTATTTCCACTTCACATCCACTCAAGCACCCGAGGTTTCTGTCTAAAGCTCAGTCTTATTCTCTCTTGAAAGTCAGTGTTATAAGCAGCTGAAATTTGGGGTTACTCCAGCATGTGATTTAGGGGTTACCCTCTCACTCACAGGGATAGCATGTGGTATTTTTTTTCTGTAGCAACCCACATTTTCTCTTTGCCAGGCTTTCATTGGGGGTTGTAAGGGCTTCAAAACACATGATGTCCAAAAGCTTGGAGGTCAGAGCTGACAAACTATACCTTATAGTTAGGAATTTTTTTGTTTTGTTTTGGAATTCCAAAAGGAGAGAGAAGATTCTCTTTTAAATTCCTTGAGTTCTGCTGAGCTTTGTCATCATGGCTAGGCTTCGCGAACGAAGATTTGTGAAGGACTCTACCCACGCTTGCTACAAGCGCGCTGATGGCTAAAAAGGCCAATGAGAGATAGACACGTCCAGTTGCAAAAGGCACAGCAGAATGGCTCCCCAGGTGGTACTGAAAGGACACGGTTCTTTCTGCGTTGCACGTCTCCAGGATGAAGGACTGCCGCCTCCCTAAGATTGTGCTCTATGGTGAACTTGCCACTGAGCTTTGTAGAGAGACAAGTAATTACTCTATATTTGGAAAAACATAAGCATTTCTTAGCCTTTTCATGTAAACTGTCTCATTATCTCACAAGGTCTTTTCAGAAATGTATTGAGGTAAAAGGAATATTTTGCTTCTTTGGTCAGTTCTTAAGGTACTATTATTATACTATTTCACCAGATAATTTAAATTCTGTCACTTAAAGTATATAATTAACATTTAAGCTACCTCTAGACACCTTGCAAGGTGCTACTTTTATTCTTGCTAAGATGTCATCCTTCAAGTGAACAAACACTATAGTAGCCATGGAAAGAACTACCTTGGCCAGGGTATTTTTAATGCTTGGCAGAGTCCGGTTTTACCACTGAATGCATACCTAACCCTATATAAGAAGGTATTTTAATATGCCCTATCTTTTTAATTACTGACGTTTTCAAGTTCTCCAGAAGTTTTAGAGAATGACCAAAAGCTTCCTTGAGAAGTGTTCAGCAGCCATCAGTCGACATTACCCAATGTGACCTGCCTGCAAAAGCTTGATTTTTATTAAAAAACAAAACAAGCTCTGTCACAAACATCTGTGTCTATATGCCATTGACCAACAAGCTTTTTAGCATCCTCATTCCCCTGCCTAGGCACAAGGCAGGGGAGAAAAGTTGGTGTATTCTGACTGATATGGAGCTGGAATTCGTGTGAGCACACAGCTAGATGTAGGAACTGGGAACTGCTCCAGCACCTGATGATATTAGGCAGAACACAATCGGGTCTGCTCTGCATGTCTACTGCTTAAGGAAATATAAGAATGGTTTTAAGGCTGTTACTTTTTGAGATTATCGAGACCAAAACTTTGCTGTGAATTTATCACACTTCTGTATAATGGCAAAACATTCCTGCTCTAGTTGTATGTGCCCAGTGGCTCAGTAGCTGACATTCAGGGAAACAATGTGCTATATACATCCATGCATCTCTAAATAGCTGAAGTCCCCACGTAAGAGCCATACAACCAGCATCTGCAAAAGCGATCATCCTTAGAAATGTTATAAAACATAATACAGGCGATATGATCAGGGGTTATTTAAGCCTTCCTTGTTATTCGGAGTTCTATTATTGTCTTTAGTAAGCAGTTCATAATGTGAAAGCCTGGTTTTCTGAAAGCCATCAAATATCGACTTTTTAGCCTGTTCTGTGAATACCAGAACATAAAAAAGCTTCCTCGAAATATAAGTTAAATCATTCCGGTTAAATCCTGACACAAATGAAGTCGGCAGCAAAATTCCCGCTGACTTCTGTGTTCACAGATCATACACAACCTCAGTTTTTGAACATTTCTAAATCTTCAGTGTATTTAGCCTTACAGCCTCCTGGTGAGGCAGAGAACAGCTGTAATTTCACAGATGGCAAAGTCATGAAGGATTCAGTTAACTGGTTCCACCAACTGAAAGTTAGGTATTTAGTCTAAACTGAGTACTCATGCTGCTCTAGTCAACAGAAATAGATTTTTCCTTCTAGTGGAAATCTTAAATAAAAAATAAAATAATAGTAATAAAAATACAATAATAATAACCACCCCCCAACAAACAATCAAAAAGACATAAACAGAAAGAAGAAGTTTAGTATAAATAGTAAGAATTTCCTTAAGGAAGTGACTCTGACATAACAGCTATTCTGGGATAAGGTCACTCTTCCCTGGAGCTGTCTGTCCACCTCCACTGATAATGGGAAGAGCTCTAGATAAACAGTTTCAGAAATTAAAATCTGAATCTGCAAAGGTACTCATGGATTTCTGTATGTGCTGATATAATGCTTAACTTCAGATCACTGCATTTATTGGTGCAATACTTAACTAGTAAATATCAGCCACATCGCAGTCTGTGGTAAGACTTTGGTTAGATGTTTGAGCTTCGTATAAAGTCCTTCTCGAGGTGAGGCGCAGAAGCCATCTGACATCACCAACCGAAACAGACAGCAAGAGATATTTACAAAGAGATCACCAGAGCTGCCTAAGGAGGCTGAGATTGTATGTTCATGATGAAGTTCATTAAAATATTCAGCTTGAGTTCAGAGTTTAGATTTTTCTCCTTGGGCTGGATATCCAAGTTGTCAGTTTCTAGAAGCACAATGTAATCTCTTCTGTACCTTTTCTCCCTGTCCAGAGAAAACAGAAAACCTGGATTCAAACTCATTTTCACTTAAAAAGCATTACTTTCTAATCCACACCTCTCAGTCCCCCAGGGAAGAACTGTGGAAGTGTTTCAGGTGAAAATGTTCACTTATTCCACTCCTTAAAAAAGTACTCATGATCCAGTGAAAAAGAGTGACTGGACAGTCACTGGGCAAAGTGGAGACCTGCACTCTGACCAGAAGCAGAAATCAAGTTTCCCTGTCTCAGATACTGGCTTGCAGTTCTCTGCAATATAGTTCCACATCTAAAGTACTGTTAAACTTTCTAGAGTTTATTACAGCTCCCTAAGACACAAAATAAAGAACTATATACCTTAGAAAACACCCAGAAATATTAAAAAACATCATTTGTTTCCCTATAAAGTGTTTTCTCTGCAAAATAATTTGCTGAATCTCTCTCCTCTGCCCATAAACCCTTCCAACAGTGTAAAACTTGTAATTTTAGTGCTCCAACATAGACAACAGCCACTGTTTCTTCCTGAATTACAGGTTCTTGCTAACTGGTGGCCGCAGGCAGACGTGCTCACCCCATCAACAAACCAGTGAAAACTGGCCTGGAGGTTTATTTTCCAAGGTGATTGATAACCACAAACACCTGTATTTAAGCAAATAGTCATCTTAAAAATTATGTGATGTAATGAAGAGGCAACAAATCCTACCCATGCTGCCGAACTCCTTGACAGTTCAATTCTGTTTGATATTTTAATCACAAGACTGGGTGAACCTGGTCAGACAAAGAAGAAGGTCATCTTATGTCAGTTTTCTATCTATAAGCAATGCTTATTTCACCTGTGCAGGTATTGTGACTTCTTAATATTGCATTTGACTTGAAAAATAAGAAAGGAAAATCTAAAAAATTGTATATGACAGGTTATGAATTCATGTTAGTGAATTTAGAGGCATTTGTCAATGGGGACAAGATGTATTTTGACTGTAAAAATCCTAGGGTTAGTGTTCTATCACTCACACCAAGGAATTTTAGTAATGAATAAGTTAGATTTCTATCTTCTCTTTTTCTGCTTATCATATGCAAATGATAGATATACAAAAGATAATGTAAGATTTAATTTTTTTTTTAAGATGAAAATATGGGCAGTAAGGTAACTTTACTGTATTTCTGTTATTTTAATAGCAAGAGAGACATAACACATAGACAATCTCATTAACATAGATGTATCTAACTTCCGCTTACAAGCCAGTTATAGAGTGATGTAGTTTCAGTATAATTTAATACTGAAACATGAATTGCAAGGCCTATCCAATTAAATAATTGGAAAATCTATGTATTACTATGATCCATAATTATCAATGCATTCAGAGCTTTAAACTAAGATAAAGATATTTTATTTATCAGGAAAATACATGTATGCCATAATACAAAGACCAGACACTAGAATACAGTACAAACACTAAGGTTATTTGTCACTGGAAAAAATTTCCCTAGGATTGTGGTAAAGTTACCAGAAATTGTAAATATAAAGTATGATGAGCAAAGTATGTGCTTGGGTTTGACATGGTGGCTTGTGCCGCATCAAGAACAGAACCACACGATAATAACTCCTCTTTCTGCTTATAGGTCCAGGAGGCACTAGACATCCATCCTTGCTTGAATTCTCTGTGATGATGCTGCCTTCCCTGCGTGGTGCAAATGGGGTAGATTCTCAGGTTTTTTGCCCTTTAGTTATTTGCTGGTTTGGATATCTTATAATATGATCACCTGGGTGAGGATTTTACCAAAGTCATTGAAACACAGACTTTTAAGTAGACTAGAGTAAGAACTAAAAAATCCACTGCCTGTCACTACTGATTTGCTTTAGAATTGAATTAATCATCCTTTGTATAATTCATAAAGTACATTATAATATTAGGTTAATTTAATGCTCTGCTTTCCTGATTAGGATATTTTGTAATCTTTCTTTCATTTAGGTTTACAGAATCAGGTATTCCAATCAGTGACATTTAAACATGACTAATTTCAACTTCGAGGTGCAATCAGTGGTTTTTCACAGGCAATCACCCCAGAAGATTAAAGAGGCTGACTCTCTTTGGGAAAAAAATTTCCTTCTCCAGCATTTTCTGGGAAACAATCTGGTTTAAGGGTAAGCAGTATTTTGAATAAAACCCAGTAGTCTTGGCCTCTGGTATTTAACTGGAGTGTTATAAAAACAGGTGCTAATGTCAAGCACATTATGTACTCACTCCCCTGCAGTTGTTAAGGTGGTAGACAGTGTGGCAGAAAGCACCTCTTTGCAGATGAAATTTCCTGAAATGTCCTTGTATTCCACGCCAGGTGCGTAAAAGTGGGGTCAACAGCCATGCCCTCTGGGCTGAGATGAGAGATTCAGTCATGAATTTCTCAGCTACAAAGCTTAGAGGACAAAGCAAGAATGTGAAGGAGAGGGTGGAATCCTGGCCCTGGAGGAGTCCAGGGCAGTGCTGCTAACAGCTTTCAGAAAGACCAGGATTTTATTCAGTGTGTTTTAGTAATTAAAATCAGGTAAGGGACTCCCAAAAAGACAGAAGCTAAACGAACTGTTCTGTTGGTTACAGGGCAGTAGTGTTTCCACTGAAAACCATTCAAAACATCACTGCTGCAAAACTTTTGTTTGTCTTTCTTCACAAGGTCTAAACCGGGAACTATCATCAGCTAAACTGTGTTTCTATTAAAAATAATTCTGATTCCATCCACAAGAAAATAATGACTTCAAAATTTCTGCATGATGCGATTTGGCATTGGGCATTCCACACAGAGTAGGGGCAGCTGAGGAAGCATCCATGCTGAGAGCAGGAAACACACAGCTGCTTATGAGAGGAATTGCTGGAACACTTGCATGGAGCAAACAAGCTCTCGGATTGCAAAGTTGGTGCCAGGCTGCCTCTCATTCCAGATGAAGGGTGATACAAGGTCACTTCTCTGTCTTCAGGCTGTTGTTCCTGGTGCAGGCTGCATTGCCAGCAGGAGCACCAGTTCCTGCTCTCAGACACTGACTTCTCAGGGATACGCGGAGGTGGCAAGATCAGAGCCCAGCTTTCTTCTTCTTCAAACATTAACACAGGCTTCTCTCACCAGTTACACCATTGCAAACCATGGTTGGAGCAGGGGGCTTGCATTTTTGCACAACACAAGCCCCACTGCTAGAGCTTGTTCAACAGTTCTGCCTCCACTCTCTGGCCTTTGGACAATATTCGTGTCTTGAAAAAGGAGTATGGAGAGAAGTGTTCCTCATGTTCATAACATTAATTAAAATTATCCTGTACAAGAAGAACCATAATGCTATTTCAGGGGACACCTATGCTAAGCAAAAAAAACAAACGGAAGGGCAGCAGACAGGTTCTCTCCAATACATGGCTGCCAAGGAGCTATTTCCTATAACTTTCTTCTAGTGAGAATATTCATTCAACATCCTGGCAATAGCTGGAGTTTTAGAAGTATCTGAGGAAGGAGAAGTGAGACAGAGGCATTCAAAGCTAGAACATATTCCTTTACAGGACTGATTGGTGGCTAGAATATCCAGGACACCAAAGCTATCTTGCCCAAGCTTTAAATAAGAGAATTCATTTGTACTTTTACAGTTTATTTTCACTGAGCCAAAAGCTACACTGCTGCTCCAAGAAAGAACAGGGATTAAGGCTTAGTATTCACAAATCCTGACCCTGTGGCTTGCAGATTTGTATCATGAGGGGCTCTTCCATTACATGATCACGTAACAAATTCACACCCCTATTCCCTTTATGTAATTTGCAACTGTTTGAACCTGAGAGCTTCTCACTCTCCAGCCAAGCCCCATGCCAGCCAACCACAAGTGTGCACCATATGAGCAGCTGAGGCTGTCGCTGCTCCTCTGGCTGTTCCACCAGGATATCGGGATCCCCGCTGCCAGGTAGCACATGCCCTGTTGTGCACTGGGGTGCCTTGTTTTTAAGATGCTTAGGCAGGTGGTGTGGTTATGGCCTGCGAAGCAGTTGTGCATCTATGACTAACAGATCATAAAATGGCGAAGTTAATAAAGGGGTAAGAGGTGTCACACTCGCAATATCAGTGGTAGGAGGGGGCTCAACGGGAGTCCGAGGTGTGACCATTGTTTAAAAGGATATTACGTGATTTGTGGGGCTTATTAAAAAGTAACAACTGTGTCTCAGTCTTTCTCTGCTGTTCTCTCTCACCTTTCCTATTGTCTTTCCGCACGCTACCCATGTATTTACAAAAGAATTTTATAACTCTTGTGGCCAGTTATAATATCTTCTTTTTTTTCATAGATTTTTAAAGAATGAAGCAGCTTAGTTTGTGTATTTACTGTCAAATAATCTAGTAGGAAACCTGAATGGCCACTGCCGTGTTTTGGTACTTTCTCTCTTTTTCTTTCTCTTCTTTCTTTTTTATTTATTTCAGAAATGAAAAGACTAAGCAACATATAATGAACCCTCATGCAGATTAGATAGGTAGGTAGGTAGGTAGGTAGATAGATAGGTAGATAGATAGATAGATAGATAGATAGATAGATAGATAGAGTCAAAGTATTTGATAAACTGAAGTAACTCAGGAAAACAAATGAGTTAAATACCATTCCATTAAACTAAAAGTGAGTTTCAGAAGTCTTTTCCTGGAGTTCATGCTTAATAAAGAGTTAATGGCAATAACAGTAGGACTAGGAATTGATCATAATAGCAAATTAGACAGGAAGAAAAATTTAATTGTAATGTGGGACCAATGGCAGCAAACTCTGCACTGTTTAATGGAATAGATTAAGGGTCAGATTTTGAAGTGGTGTAAACTCTCTTGATTTCACGGATTTTGTCTCTAACACTTTATTAGCCCTGGTTTTGTCTTTGATTCAGTACTGGAATTGTGAATTTTTCTCTGCCTCTGTTCCCTGATTATTTCTAGCTGCTAGTTCAGTTAGAAGATATAGATACACCTGGAGCTTTGCTGTGCACAAAGAAGTGTGGAAAAGCAAATGGATACAACACTGTTTTATAATTTTTGTAAGAATCTATAACTCATGTTAAGCATCAAGTGTCTTCTCCAGAAATGATTGAGGTTTTGTGTTGTTTTTTTTTTAATAAACCTACTTTATGATAGAGTACATATATATCATATAAAGGTATACTATAGGCAGAATACTATTAAAAATATTTAAGTTGTAGATTTAAGCACTCAGCCTCAAACTGAGTAGCCTCATAAGAACTTAAAGGACTGACACTGAGACGGCAAAGGGATTAGATCCAATTTCCCTTTAGCTTTATAATTTAAAGCTCCCACCTTGCAAGTTTAGAATCACAGGGAAGCAATATACTCTTAACTGAATTCATTTAAAATGTCTATTTGAATGTCTTACTCTGAGACTCAAACCAGAACTTTCTTTTAGCTGAGTCAGCAGATACAGCAATAAACTATTCTTAGCTGGAAGTCAGTCTTTGAAGATCTTACAGTGCCATTAATACACATGTTCTAATTCATTAGACTGAAGAACATAATTCAGTAACATTCCAACTGACTCAGCAGTCCTCAAGAATGTGTCAGCTATTTGACTTTCAACCCTCTAGAATAAAAAAAATAATAATAATAATAATAAAAAAAATTTGAAAATATGGAGACTTTTAGCTAAATGTCTGATTTCAAAGCTGGCCACAATATCTAGGCTCTCTGCCTTCTCTCCTGGATTGTATTTAATTTAATATAGCTGATATGTTTGGAGTATCAAGTGTACCCTGCACAAAATATAATATCTAATTACAGAAAGGGACTCAAAGCCAGAGCAAAGATGACACCAGTTGACAGTCATTCCAGATCCTTGGCTTTGGCACAAGATTTTACATTGTTCAAGTACTAAATATCAACCCAGAAAACCCGATGCTTCCCCTTTGGACTGTGTAGTAAATGAGTTCCGTCCTCCAACACATGTGCTTATGCAGTGATATGCTATTAAAGTGTGTGAATAACAGAGTATAAAAGAATATCTCAGACATAAATCAAACGTGCCCTCCCTATCATGTGCAGCTTTGCCCAGACTTGAACGACCAGGAATGCAAGCAATCTGCATTTTCAAGATAAGACCAACTGCAAATGGCATAAGTGGGTGCCATGGAGAGTATCATTTAACCCCATGTGGGAATACTCCAGTATCTAACACATCATCTGTAACTTATTCCCCTTCAAGAAAATGCACTGCAATTTTAGAAGGCTTGTTCTAAATTACTGTTAGAATGTAAAGATAAACTCTGAGTAGGGGAAATGTGGAGACACTCAGACCATGTTTTCAATTTTGACACTTTGCTATTAGGACAGGGCACAAGAGATTATGGTCAAACCTGTTTGTTTTGCTTTCAGCAGAAGTTGTGTTAGCCCTGTGCTGATTGCTCCTGAATATCTTGCCTCCTTTAACACTCACCTTTGTGGTACTTTGTGCTGCAAGGGCAAAGTTCTCCCATTTGTGTAATTCCTTTTTCATTGCAGTGGGACCACATACACTTTTTACATGTTTATTAAAACCTAACTGTAGGGCTTGAGGACAAATCTCATCTTTTAATATTTTCCTCATTTCTAGTGATGTCACAGGGGTTGCACAGGGATGAGGCAAACAGATAACACCACACAAAAGTCTTAAAAATAAATTGTCATATGCCATTTGAAGGAAAGAGTCCTGGAAAAAAAACCTTCTGCAACTAGCTGAAAGGCTTTATGTTTTGGCATAGTTTCTTTTTCAGTGGAGTTTGGACTAACACTTCAACAACTCAGATAAGTGCAGAATATTTTCAAACCACACTGGATATCAGTAACATTGCTGCATTATGAAACAGTTAAGCAAAGACAAAGTCCTGCCTATATTATTGGAAGTGACTATTCAGATTTATGATTAATTAGTCAAGTTTCAAGTGATCTATATTTTATACATCCATAACAATAATAATATAAATTTACAGATTTTCACCACAGTTTAACAGTCTAAGACTGTACTGATCAGCCACAGAAGAAGCAGGAGTTATTTTTTTTCTAAAGGAGCAGTTCTCCACCAAGAGCACTGAGCTCTGAAAATTTCTGAGGAACATAACACTTTCACTAACTTTTTTTTTTTTTTTTTTTTTTGGAGGATCACATCAGAGCACTTGCTTTGTTTTGCTAAATAACCTTTAAAATACAATCTACTTTAAAACATTTTAATAAGGTCAGGACAGAAATATTTCAGAATAGTTTGTTTGACATAAAATTTTCAAAGAGTTTGATATATTAATGTGACAATTCAGAAGGAAAACAAATGTCAAAATGTCAGAATTTCCTGTGGGTTGTAACACTGCTTTAGAGCCCACTCTTATGACAAATATTACAGTAACTTGTAATAATGAAGACTGATATGCAGTTTGGGAAAATATCCCTCTGGATAAACTAATGAGCAGTCTTTTCTAAAATGATGTAAGGACCTGGGAACTACATACTGCTGGAATTGAATGGAACTAGATCACAATCTAGTGATTTCCACTCATTTGAAAATCTTAGCCACAGAGAACAAAGGGAGGAAGACTTTTGAGCAGGTTGCACCCTTAACTACAACAGATTGCTGAATTTTTGGCCCTAGGATCATGAGAAAAAAATTAGCTTTTCGTTTCCTGATTTCACTCAGGAAGTTGAACATCTTCACTGACATTTAACCTTTATTCTTATTTCAAGTAGTGGAAACATGAATAAGTAAACTTCACCGTGTCACAGTGTTAGTTAAAAGAACGTTATTCAATTATTTCAAGCTGAAGCTCTGAAAATTAATCCTGAAATTACTCAGACAAAAGCGTATTTTAGAGTAGTTGCAATTTTTTTTCAAATATAAGTGAAAAGACTAGTAAAAATTTTGATTATAAAGTTATTTTTCTCCATGCTTTAATTTTTGATTTTTTGGCTGGATTTTTTGTTCATGTGTTTGGTTTGATTTTATTGTATTTTGATTTTGATCACTCTTTTTTGGTTTTTAACAAAACTCTACAGGCAGTTTGCTTGAAACTACAGACTTGCTGTGTCTGGCAGTCAGATGTAACAGCATTTAGAAATATACTCTTTCTGGATCCTGAAAATGAAAGTATTGAATAGTTACAATGTGAATTCAGTCCATAAGCCTTGGGGTATAAATTGATCACCAGATGGGGTAAGGAAGAAATATCCCCCATTGTATAATATCACATGCACTAAGTGAGTTTAACACCTTCTTCTGAAGTATCTCGAATTGAGACAAGATGCTGGATAAGATGGATTTTTGATCTATTCTGCTATTATATTTCTCAACCCAGTGACTCATTTCATACAATGGATTCCAGCAGCTCCAACTTGGGTGTCTCACAGACACCGCATCAAGCCATGGAAAGGGATCAGAATTCCTTGCTTACTTCAAGCAGAAAGCTGTTACCTTCTCTGACGATTTTGGAAACTATTAGGAACTTCATTAGCAGAGGATTTAACCCCTCCAGCTAGCATCAACAGAAGCAGCAGGTGTTCAAGTCCTTCTGCAGATTCACCCCTTGGTTAACAGCATGTGGTAAATATGCTGTAAGGTGTGAGGCGGGGGGGTGCGGGGAGAAGATGGAAAAAAAAAAAAAGAAAAAAGAACTAATAGAAATGGAAAACTTTCAAACACTCAAGGATGTGCTCCACATGGAAATCCCACGGACATCTAAGAAATCAGAAAGGAGATTTTCTGGAGGATCTAAAACTTTATATCCCAAATTGCAATTGTTTAAAAAGTTTGAGGACAAGGTTGACGGCATGGCCAATGCTGCCTATATCAATCTCACTCTCAATTTACCTTTCCAATTGCTGTCTCTATACTCTCATTTTCTCCCCTCCTCAATCTCCTGGCTTTCAATGCACTCGATATTGAGCTATCCTGAACATGTGTTTTGCTCCTATTGCATTTACAGGGAATTTGGTTTATTGACTCAGATTGCAATAGATTTTGGAGGAGCAATGAACTTGAGACTTTCTCGAAGAGTTGGCAAAGGATTCAACCTCTGAAATCTCCAGATGGTTACACAGTTTGCATATACACATGCACGTTAATTTGTGTTGTAAGGCTGCAGAAGGGAATCAAGGGAACTCTGAAGATACAACCAACAACATCAGGAAAGCTTTCCTGCTCTGGCCTTAAAAGTTCATCCTGTCCAGCAGAAAACAGTCTGAAGTTACTCAAATCCCACCCCTCTATCCCAAGCTCTCTGAGGAGTGAGGGATAACTGCATAAATAATTCATATGCAAAGTTTTGTCATTGAACAACAGTGTTTCAGTATCCGACTTGATGCTTAATACTCTATTTTTAACCTGAGATAGATCTGCTTTCTTATTACACCTAATCCTCAAGCAATGGCATATCTCTTTGACTGATTTACTTTTATTGAAAAGCCAGAATGAAGACTGGTATCAGATACAGGTAAATTATACTGTTGCAACAACAAATCGAGCTTTCAGTGAACTAGGACATTGTTTTTTATTTCATTGTAAAAGATTACCCTTTTAATGAAAATCTTAGTAGCTGAAGAGAAGTAGGAAGGAGGAGAAGTCAACTCACCTAGTTTTTATTGACTTGTTCAAGTAAAGAAAGGATTGTGGGAAAAACTTTCCAGATAAGACAGTTCTTACTGTTTTTTCATGGAGATCTTGCATTCCCATCCACATTATGCTTTTCTCTGAAGTCCTAAACACAACAAACAATAATGCTTTAGTAAGCACCTTTTTGGCTTATTTGAAGAATCCTTCTGTGACGGCATTAAATCCTGACCTTTGACTTTTCCTGTCTGATGCCAAAATGATTATTTCTGCTGGTTCTCAGTTTGACATCATGGAGCAATTGGTTAAGCCTCTGAGCCTTCATCTTGTTATCTGCTGTTCTTATAGATGTCCATCATGTTTCTGTAGTTAGATTTATAAAGACAGACTTAATATTCCAATAACTATAGAAGAAGGTGCCTCAATTTCAGTGAATGTTAGCTCACCCACAATGTAAAAAAAAATTCAATAATGCCTTTTTTCCTTCTTTTTATTTTTAGCCTATTTGCCCATAGAAACTGATAAATGACAAGAAGACAACTCAGTTCATAGAAACCAAACAGACAGTCACAGACAAATTTGAAGCCTGCAGAGTTCAGTTCATCTCTGTAGAACAAACTCCATTAATGAGACTTCTGCTATTGCTGGTTACACCTATTTTCAAAAAAAAAAAAATTGAACAAAATAGTTCTTTAATTAAAGTATGTTGTAGATTTGTGCTTTCTTAAATAACGAAAGAAAGAAATGACATTAAAAATGAAGCATTAAAATACAAAAACATTGGTTTCAAAGACGAGCTTTTATTTTTCAGGTCAATAAGACATTTAATTTCAGATATATGTGTTAACAAAAATGAGGTGAATATATATGTCAGGTATACTTTGGAAATGAAACATTCCTTATGAACTAATTACTTTTATTTTGATGACAACATACTTTTTCAATCCCGCCTACCAAAAATGCTGACATTCTTCTAAAACAAAGTTCAAAAGTAACAACACAAACAACTAGTAATTTTGGTTGCTAATAAAAACGCAGCTCAGTAGAAACATGTGGTTCCTATGTAGGCAAAATTCTGTGCTACCCAATTCTGATGAAAGAGGAGACCCAGATCAAGGACTTTGGCCCCCACAGTGGAGTAAATGCAGCTGCCACGGTCGTGCTGCTGGAGCTCATAACCTTGTGCTGTCCTGATGTACCAGCAGGGTCAGTGTGGATCACCACTAGCCCTGGCAACACTAATACATGCTCCAGTGATGGGTGATCCATGCTCCAGTGACTGCACACACCAGGGAGATTTCCATGAAAAGCTGATGTTCGGAATGCTTGAGCACTTGCAGGCAATGGAAGCTAATAAGCTGAAGAGCTCAAACACACATCAAAGTCAAGAAGCTAATGCCTGGCATTAGCAATAACAATGGCAGTGTCCTGGGTGATTTCCGTCTGTGGCGATTTCAATTTGTGGTGCTGTGTTCTAAGGCAGATCCATTGTGACAATTTCCTAATGCATTCATTCAGAGAAGCATAGGTTGTCGCTAATGTGACATTTTAACTTAAACTGTTCAATCAAATCACATTACGTGTCATTTGTTACTTGGTCGGAGCAGTGAGGTTGTTTCTATCGTTGCTGATTTCCTCCAAGAGCAGGTCACATCATTAGCTGAAATCAGTTCAGGAGCTCCATTTTACATTAGCACTTTTTCTTCTTAAAAAAAAAAAAAAAAAAGAGGATTAATTCTTTTTTTTTTATACTAGTGTTTTCTATAGTTTAGTATTATAGTTGCTTCCAGAACCTGTGTTGCTCTATCTATTTTTTCAGGTAGGCAGACCTTTTATTCACAATTTGCATATGATTATTGTGGTTAATCCTAGTGCCCACAAGAGTAAGGAGTTTCTGACAAAACCAGCATATTTTTAAGTCTCATTCATGCCCACACTAACAGAAATAAATAGAATTGGTTTCAGTATTCCATTCAATCTCTCCTCTGCAGGGCTGCTCCAGCACCACATTGCCACTGTCACCAGCCAGAACACCTCTGCTGTGCCACTGTCTGGAGAATAAATCCCTTCTCTTGCAAGTAGATGTTGAATCCAGTTTTGCTCTCTTTCTTTAGTCCATCTTTTACTACCTCATCTTCTGAATTTACCTGCTGCCATTGTCTCTCCATCCTGGACTGTATGTCCTTTATCCTTAGATAGTTGTGAAGTTCCCCCCAGCCTTCTCCCCGTTCCCCGGCATGCAAACTGTGAGTTTTATTTCTAATGCACTGATTCAGCACTTTGCAAATTCTACTTGCACAGTAGCTTCTGGCCTAAGTCTATTCCCACTGAGGTCGGCTGGCAGCTTGCCACAGACTTCAGTGGGAAGAGTATCAAACTGTTATTTTAAGTGCAAATTCAGTCCCAAATCTGCAATTTGAAGGATGACATTATGTCTCAGCCTCGCTCAGTTTGATCTGTTGATATTTTAGCCAGCTTAACATCTTAGATCATGTTCTTGGCATGTTGCTCTGAAGCTGGACACTCTTCCATCTTTTGTTACTGTCATGATTGCACTCTCCATGGGTTCTTACAGTGCTCTCATCACTGTTGTATCTGAGGCCCTTCCAATTATTCATTAAGTGACTAACATTACTCACATGCAATTCATTTCTGGGCTCCCAGGAGGAGCTCAGTGGAGAGTTTTGCCATGGCTTCCTCTTCCCCACATCAAACACAATCTATCCCCTGCCCTACCCATCAACTAAAAATTAGAGTTGCTAAGAACATTCTGTCTTAAAAAATCCCTCTCCAGCCATAATGAATGTTTCCAAGGTCAAGACACTGCACTGTTCCCTATGTAAGGGTATGTTTTTGCTCCAGGATATATCCTGATACAGATGTCTGGGCTACCTAACTCTGCAGGAGGCCATCTACATTCCAGATGTGGATCTTTGTTGAGATCATACTGGCATTATGTGCTGTAGTCTTGATTATTTCTCAAATACAGCCTGAGGGATCTAACATAAAGCACTTAGACAGATGTGCTGCAGGTATGGCTTGCCACACAATTTGAAGGATGTCCTTGTCTTTGTCCTCAGGTAATGTCCTCCCAAGTCCATCCATGGAAGCTTCCATTCCCTCACTGTCTCCACATGCCCCCCACTTCTGCCTATTGACACAGTGCAGAGCTGGCACTGCAAAGTAAAAATATGACTTGTTCAGTCGGTGTCTCAGGTTCAGAACTGTCCAAAGGCTGGTAAGTAGAAGAAAGAAGAGATAAATACCATGGGTTAGAACAGCAAGTGATGTAAGAGCTCTACTTAAATTAAATAAAAATTGTAGTGTTTACATTAGAAGGGAAAATAATATTTCGCAGAAGCTGCAAAATTCCAAATTGTATGAAAATAGCACTTTGGAAATTAAATCTTCATGACCTTGTCCCAGAGCATGATTTCAAACATTGGTCTGAACTGAATGCGCACATAGGGCATTAACATAGGATATGAAATATTCAGATTTCCAAATCATCTGTTTGGCTCTGCACATATGCAAAATCAGTCTATTGCAGGCGGATTAAACTGAGGTCTCATCCCTCCTCAGTGTCATTATGCATTAATGCACAAGACCATCATGCAGAAAGAAAGGAGGGTTAAACAGGCCTCTGTTTTTTTTTCTCTTTCCATCAAAAACCATCTTTTGTGAAACTAAAACTGAAACAGTTTGAAACTGAATAGCAGGGGTTTTCTGTCTTAACAAAATATCATATTTTAACAACAAAAAACTAATCAAAAGTATTGCCTATCTCTTTGTGGACAATTGGCATGAGAACCTAAGGGTTGTTTTGGTTTGGTTTGATTTTTTAAACACCATGAAAAAAGTGAATACATATGAAAGTAAAAACTGTTGTTTTTCAAACAGTTCATCATTTCGCAAATGAATCATGACTGTGGCAAATAAAATACTTCTGGATGATCCAGTCCGTGCAAGGGAAGAACAGACGGTGCAGAATGCCACTTGTCCTGCTGGCCCTCAGAAGTGCTATATTCATCTAAAAGCAGATTGGTTACAGTGAAAATGTAAAATATTCTGATCCCAGACAGTCACCAGATGGATTTACAAGTAATATGATTCTTTTTTAAAAAAGACCAAACTACAAACCAAACAAAAATCACTTGAAGTATTGGGTTTTGGGGCCTTTCTTTTTTTTTAAAGTGCAAGCTGAATTTCTCACTACTTCACTAAACAGCATGGCTTTAAGCAAACATCTGATTTTGGGAATACCGCAAGAAAATCTTGACCACACTGTCAAGTAAATTGGAATAGCTACATTGGGAGTAAAATAGTCTGTTTTGGTTAGCATAAAGCATACTGGATCCTCTGAAGGAAAACATTATTTTCATTAGAAGTCTTTATTTAAAATCTGGACATGTTTAGGAGTGATATTTGTATAAAACTTTCATATGTTTCTTTTCATTAAAACAGTTGTAACCTTTCTCTGTCCCCAGTGTTTATGCTTTTAATGGGTCCCCTGAATAAAGCACTCAGATATTATAAATAATCACTTTTGCAATTAGCCTTCCAACTTTCAAAGAAGTTATTGGATAGATCAGGAATGCAACGGGACCAGTTAGGTTATTATGGAATCATTAATAGGCAAATAAATTCTGAAACAGCATGGGAATGAAAACTTCTCTTTCAGAAATGGTCTTTATTTTTTTTCTTTTTGCTAAAGTAAATTGCTTTAATGATTCATTCCACAATAGTCAAATGTCTGCAGGAAAGTATTGCCTTTGAAGGTTATCTAAATAGTTACTTAGCTTAGTATAAGTTCGCAGTGGAAGATGGAATCTACATTAATAACACGAAATATGGCAAAAACACCCCTGTGATCTATAAAAAAAAAATCTATGAGTGAGATTAATTATCCTCAAATAAGAAGCTTTCCCTTGTTACAAAAATCATCCTGAAAAGTCCTACATATATCAGTAAAGGAAAGTTTTTCCTATTTATTATGGCACATCAATATGATGAACATCAAATTTGACTCCTTTTGGAAATCAGACTTTTCCATTTCTTCCCCTGAAATACTACCTTTTAGAGAACCTTACTACATTTTCTCCCCCCACTCTTGCTCAAGAGACATGCTACATGGCAGAAATCCAGGATATCTAAGCATGTAAAAAGAACCTGAAGCAATAGTTCCATGCTTTTCCCTGCTCCGTTTCTTAATATTTTCTTTTGCATTGTCATTATAGCCACAGGGGCTGGGTTTTGGTAGAGATGGCAGAAGAGAGGAGGATATTTAAAGAAATTTTAAAAACTGTCCCTTTAAGCTTTATTTTTAAAATTATTTTTATAATTAAGGGAGATTATTTTCATCGAGTTGCCACACTAGAATGAATTAGCCACTGATTCTGATATTGTTCTTTGTCAGAAGCTGAGGGATTTAGTAAAAGGAACTCAAGAGAAATGCACTTTAAAATTCCCTACTATCCTATAGAAAACAAATTACAAAAAGGCTTCTGTTGTCAATCACCATTTATCCTTTAAGGATAGTAGGAATTAGAAAATTGTTCTATACTGGATAAACATGCGTCTAATTACTAAATTATTCACTGTTACTGGTGGGTATTTGGGGAGAGTACACTCTAAAGCCTGGTCTTTTTCTATTTATAATATATACTGATATATTGCCATGACAGACTCACAGCCATATAAACTGAGAAAATTGTACTGTTGACAGTCACATCTTTTACCAAGTAAGAACAGGAATTCTATGCCACAAATCCAGATTCAAGGGTTATATACCCAAACCTTTCTGTACCATATGTTTAGCCTGAGATTTTGATCTAACACAGTGACAGTTGGGTATAATCTTTATTGGTCTTACCTTTGCAGAGGTTAAATGCACAAATGAAACCAGTCTGTGTGGATTTAACTAGATTTTTAGAATGATATGAACAGGGTGGCAAAATGCACACACAGAAAACACAAGCATCTTTCCTTTGGTGACCCAGGTTTGATTTGATTCAGCACAGAAGCATAGAAAATGTTAAAGGTCTGGGCTATGTTTTTGAAAAAAGACGCCATAGAAAATATGCACACAAATTACTATAATGAAGGACAGTTGGCAAAAATGATAAAAATGATAAGGGAAAAAAGTGAGCATATTTCAGTCTGAAATAGTCTTTCGCTATCACAAACCATCTGTTTCCATAAATTGCTGGAATGATGCTTAGCAGTGTTTTCCTAGCTGGAAGTAAGAATAACGAAAGTATTTCTGTCAATTCCCCGTGATGATGCTAGCAATTGTTTAATGCCATGGTTCTAAAAATCTTTTCTTTGAAGTCAGACTCCCTGGAAGCACTGAATTCACAATTTGTGGCAATGTCTTAATGTAAATCAACAAATAATTCTTATTCTTGCACTCCAAAGTAAATAGAAATATTCTGTATTCAATACTAAATCACTGTTATTAGAAAAAAAAACACATAAAAAAAGTGCTTCAGAGAAACATTCACTTTGATCAGCAGATAAGTTTTATTTTTGCCATTTTCTTTCCCAAACCATTCCAGGCTACACAGGAGCTGTTTGATTTTTAAACTTGTTGACATTTAAAAACAATGAAATAATGAGACATACCATAACTTAAAAAGTCTTCTATAGAAGAAATCACAAAATTAAATGAAATTCTTAAAAAATATTTTAAAATAACTAGCAGAAAAATTAGATTTTGTTTTTTTTTTTAATTATCTGAATACATAGTTCCATTTGAAGCTTTTAAATGAAAATTGGATGTATCTACTGCAGCTTGTGAAATAACATAACTAAGTCAAGGTTTAAGTTCAGCTGAAATTTGCCCAAGCCTTTTCAAATGCTGGTACAGGACAGAAGCTGCTTCATTTGAACTATTTCCTCATGCAGAAGCTTCTTAGTGAGGAATAATGTCAGATTGTGACTTACAATCCATTTCTTCAGTGCTGCTTACATCATCTTCTAACTAATCATGAAGAGGTCAAAAGATTGCAAGAAGACAACTCACTTAATAGAGTCCTACTTAGCACAGGTCAGACAGCAAAACGAGATTCTAAAATTATGCAGTTGAAGTATGTCTTTGCTCAAGTCACATGGAATAGCTGTGCAGCTCTGGGGCTTTTTTTCCGTTTTCAAGCAAAATGAATTTATGACCATGCCCATGTGCTGCATTATGAGTTAAATGAATGCACCAAGCAGTAATCTTTGAGTAGCACAACTAATTTTGTACATTGCTGACACATACTGCCTGAAGGCGGAAGAAGAATGTCCACTCAGCTGAAGTGGACTCCAAGTCTATTATACCTTGCTATCTCTCTTAATCATTTCAAACAATTAATTGGGAAGGAATTTTGAATAATAAAAGGACATATCTTTAGACCTTTATCCTCAATACAGGGTTTAGGCAATTTCGGTGTGGAGTTTGAGAGATCACTTGTGATGTACAGTTAACAGGGAACCACAGTAGCATTTGGCCATTCTTGGCAGATTTCTCTACCACTCCTGCATGAATACTGCTCACTGGAACCTCGGGGGTGGGTTCATCAGGAGAAGGTTTTCAAGTGAAAAAAAATTGAATAAACATTTTGTCTATGCAGAGGAGACAAATTTGTATTGATAGAGTTAACAGAAGTAAAGCTGGTGAGAGGGGCTTCTTCAGAACTCCAAGCCACCTTTTTAAAATTTGGGAGTTTAGGTTATTTACAAGGCTGGACAAGTAGTTAGGAAGAGGGACAGCGAGTCAATGACTGTTGAATGAGATCCATTTATAGGACTAAGTTTCAGATAACCTATGAATCACACTAGGGATTAGGAAATGTTCCTCCTTGCAGTTTGGGTCCCAGCTGTGTACTACAGCACCTCCACCAATGAGAGTGCAAAAGATCAGATTTTTGGTGCTAACTCAATATTCTTAAGTCAAACTCTAAATTTTTCTTATTTAGCAAATGTTACATAAAGGCACCTTGGAATTTGAGAATAGATCAACATGGCAACAGAGAAATAACTTATGCTTTTTAATGACATTCAAAATAATTTCGTCTTTGACCAACTTCCATGTAGTTGATAAGTGATGGATCTAGTGCCTAGTGTGCCAGATTTCATAGCTCCAAACTCTGTGATACACTCATTTTAAGGTTTGGCAGAGCAGTCTTTATAGCACAGTAGTAAGCTAAAACACGAGTCAGATTCAAATGTACTACGACAGCACTAAAATGGAGCACAAATGTAAATAGGTTATTACAAAAATAAATAAAGGAGGATGTGATTTTTAGGCATGCCTTGGAAATTTCAAGACTGAATTTACTGAAGCTGGAATTCAGTCAATATGCTGGAGGCATATCAGCCTGGCCTAAATTAAGATAACTATGAATGATTTAAGGGAGTGACCAAGGGCTGGGATTGTACTCCATCACATTTCTGGTACTTTCAGATATATCATTTGTGATAAGCAGGTGGGAATGATGGCTGTTATCCTGTGATCAGTGAGCAGATGGATCCCATATTTCAATAGGAAGTAAAGCTACAAATGACACAGCCAGACAGTGATGGCTTTTGCCAATAGCCTTTGATAGAATATCTCTTGTAATAAAATAAGATCCTTGTGTATGGTCTATAAAACAGCATTTCAGAAAAGGCTTTGAAAGATTTTTATATTTTCCTTTTAAATATTGTGCTTCTGCAACAATATCTACAAAGACATAGGCCAAATATTCAACATCTGTATATCTTCTTATTTTGAACAGGCACTCGGCACATTCACAGATGTATTTTCCCCCAAATAATACAAATCAGAAAACACATTATCATTTCCATTAGTTCTTTATCAAGAGAAAGCAAAAAAATTCTATTGTTTTCATTTCAGTTTAAAATTTTTATTAATTCTGCCACCTTTGAAACAATAATGCTTATGACACTCACCACAACATAGTCCTGGTCACTCAGCTAGTTTAGGACTTACCTTGTCCTATTATGCTTTAGGATATGTCTTTAAAAGTACATCAAGCATACATCTCTCATTGTTCCCAAAAAGCTATGATCAAGATTCCATATTTTGGACTTCCCTCTATCACGTATCAAATCAATGTCCAAGAAGGCGATGTGGACACTAAAATATTGACCTCTTCTTCTATACCAAAATTAAATCTTCTCAACTTTTTTAACACATATGTTGCTGTTAATGTTTCTAAAACTGTTCCTGGTATTGCAATTATTTATATATATGTCTTAGTCAAATTTCAGATTTGTGATTAAATGTAAGTCTGTATTATGCAAATAAAATGATTTGTCTTTGAAAAATGTTGGTGTTTGACACAATGCAATATAGTACGAGACATACAGAAATCTTCATCATACCCTTTCCTGATCTTCGTCAATGAAATGTCATTTCATTTAACCGACTGGTTGTGCATTGCATAAAACAAGCTTCCCTTATTATGTCTGAAATTTCAGCAGTTTTTTAGTATTATGTTTTCCTCTTTCAAATAACTCCTATACATAAATGTAATCCTACATTCTGTTATGAATAAAAAAGGTCTCCTCCCAGTCTAAACAAAAGCAGAACATATAACACAAACAACCAAATCTAGAAAATAAAACCCAGAAGATTTAGTGTCATGTGTGGATAAAAAAGACAAGAACATTAAAGATGAAAAAAATTATTTTAATAGAAACAGAATGGAGTTGCACCATTACGTAAAATAGCATGTGCTACCTACCACTTGTATTTCAGAGCATTTTAATTTATCGTGGAGGACTTTCATGTGCTGCTTTAGTGACATCGAAAAGGACCAAGGAGGGAAGCTGATGTATGCAACAAGGTAATTGTGAATTCCTGAGATAAAGGCACCTCTACAAAATTGAGTTTAGACTGTATTCTTTTTACAAAAGAAATAACTCGAAGTGAAAGGTACAGTATGAATGTTTCATGCAATGTCCTTTATTTTACTTTACTAAAAGTCTATTCCATGAGAATATGATTATGATTTTCTGACCTGGCAGCATATTCTCTACTGCCATTTTCTTCTATGTGGACAAGAAGGATGTCATCATGGACTTGGACTCTCTTCTTCTGAGACTGCCTTGATGCCAGGTAAACAGATTCACATGGTTTTGGTTTTGTCCACAACTTCATCCAGGCAGAAAAATCTAAAAATTCTGAAAACTGAAAAATGCTATAACTTACTCCCTGTTTAAAATCTTTCATTTTAATCTGCTTTGGATTAACCTCAGACAGCAACCAAGCACCGTGCAAGCCCTTGCTCACTCCCTCCCCACTCCCAGCAGGATCAGGGAGAAAACCAAAGAGTAAAAGCTGGAAAACTCACGGGTTGAGATAAGGACAGTTTAATAGGGAAAG
This sequence comes from Cephalopterus ornatus, assembly GCA_013396775.1. Classification (NCBI taxonomy): domain Eukaryota; kingdom Metazoa; phylum Chordata; class Aves; order Passeriformes; family Cotingidae; genus Cephalopterus; species Cephalopterus ornatus. The sequence goes on along the minus strand of VZRE01004381.1, from coordinate 395,759 downwards.
TAAAAGGTGCACACACAAGCAAAACGAAAGAAGGAATTAATTCACTGCTTTCCATGGGTAGGCAGGTGTTCGGCCATACTCTTTGGTATACCCTGGGTATGTCACACATATTCTACAGTCTTTACCTTAAAAATATGCTGGAAGACGCAAGACACACTGAATACTGACTTGTATCAGATTAAGAAACAGGGAATTTCTAGCCTTTTCTCCATTAAAGGAGAATTATCAGTGTTTCCTGCAACTTTCTTACTACTAATCTTGAAAACTGCTCTTCAAAAAGCTTTGGTCCACTGCTATGCTTTGGGGAATGGAGCTGTTTACCTTAGCTATTGATATCTGAGGGTTTTTCCTTTAAGGGCAGAAATAATTTCATACTGTGACCCGTCTTCCCTGTAATGCAGCATTACCCTAAACATATATTACTTTGAATTCATAACAAAATTTTGTGTTTCCTTAAATAATAAACCTTAATGACAATGACTCTCGTGTGAGTATTTTTAAAAGCCTCCTATGTGCCCCAGCTGTCAACTTCCGAAGCTAAAACAACAGTTTCAGTGCTGCACGTGCCAGCACCTGATCTCAACTTGAAATCCCTGACAATGATCCATCCACTGAGAAAAGCAAGACTAGTACATGTTAGCAGATACAGTCCAAACACTGAGTGTTTGTGGTTGTTTTCTTTATGAGGGAAGAATTAACAGCCAAGTTTTCTTGGGAGAAAATTAAAGACCCCACCTAAATGTGAGAGAAGCAGAGAAGGAGCAGCTTGCACCTAACACTGGAAGACGTAATTGCAGTGTAATGTAGTTGCAACACTGGAAGATGTTAAAAACGATACCCATTAACACTTTTATTGCAAGGCAAAGAATCAAACTTTGGCCAAAGAGTCAGGGTTTGTCATTTCCTGTCCTAACAACACTTCAGTTTCATCTTGCAACTCTTAAAACTGCTTGCTAACTTTTTCCGTTGATATATTCAGTTACAAACTGTTATAAAAAACTTAAAGCAAAAACATGGAGGGAGATAATGTGCATCAGCAAATCATAAATTGTTCTGTCTAACCTGGTGTGCATTTTTGTTCAGTATTTGATGAACATTCCTGCAGAAATGTGCTTGGGAACTGCAGATTCTCTCATTCTACACCACTATCACTATTACTCTACACAGTAACTACATGAACGCAGTGGTGCAAAATATATGAACCCCTAAGTATCCCCTGAACCATGTTTTACTTTGCAGAAATATAAATGATTATGAACAGGCTGTTAGCTCCCAGTCGCTTGTTTTCACAGTACATATGGAGCCTGTGTGTGAACACGTCCCAGAACACTTCCCGCCATTTGAATCATGAAGGGCCGGATTTTAGCTCATAGCTCTTACTTTAAGCACAGACTTCCTCAGCTTACAGCCCTTCTGGTTTCTAAGGGCCTGAAAAGAGGCACCACACATGGAAAAGAGTGGAGCAGGGGGAGCTCAGGAAGCCAATCAATGCTGGAAATTTTTCTGAGCAACTACAAAAAATTCTTCCTGAGACTCATCACTAATTGTCCTGAAGTCTGACCCTGCTAAACTCTTACAGAGAAAATGACAGATTTCAGCTTAATTAGCTTTTGTTGTCTTGAGTGCACACAAACAAGTGCTTCATTTAAGCTCTTACCAAGTGAGTGGTGTCAGAAAGAAGCTGAAAGATTTCTTTCATTCTTTCTCTCTCTCTGACACCCGCCTCTGCTAACGAACTTGTCTAATCAGCCAGGCTGTGCAGAGCACCTCTTCTCCTGCAGAAGCTGGAAGTGCTTTACCAGCTGGATGCAGAACCAGACCTGGGACATACTGGCACAATTCCCGCTTACTTCAATTGGACCAAGATTGATCCTACATGAGACATTATCAACTGCAGCCACCTGCGGAGAGGGAGTGGGGGAACACAGGGGAGGGAGTGGGGGAACACAGCAGCTGTTTAGCAGCACACGGTAACACAGAAACAAGAGTTCAGACTCGGAAATGAAGAATACCGTATCCAATTGCAACTGCAGGTGGAATTTAGGTGAGCAGAATGCTATTGCCGCAGTTGGGATTTGGCATCAGCTTTCAGGCCAGCAGTACCCCGAGACCTTTCCTAGCAAAGGGTCAGGAGCACAGTGGTCTAATGGGCACAGCATGGGACTGGGAAACAGGCATCCTCGAGAGCAGCGATGAGGCTGTCCTTGGAAATAACATGCTGACCGTCTGTTAACAAATTAGCCTCCTTAACCTTTCATAAATCCCCTGAAACACAGGGTGCTGTGCTGAAGGCTAGAACAGGAGGTGGACCAGTCAGCCTATTTATTTTCCTGCCTAAAGATTTTATTTTTTTTTTCCTCAAAATCTTCCCTCTGCCCATAGCTGTGGACAGATGCAGCAATGCCTGATTAAAAAAAAATGAACCCTTCCTTCTCTCTAGTTATCCCCATCGTGAAAACACTTTGAGGGCTGGGAGACAGTCACGCTGCCTCAGAGCCAAAGGTGCTCCTGAGGCAGCGCAAGATGGATGGGCAATCAGTTTGGCTTAAGGGTAACTGTAAAGAACGATGTCAGCACAGTCTTTAAGGACAATGGTTGTTGCTAATCATCTAGAAATGCATGCATTAAAAAGCTATTATTGAATTTAAATTAATAAGCATAGAGCTGCCTATTGTGCATTGCTCTGCATGTATCAATCTAAATCATTGTGCAGCCCGTGGCTTCCCTAAACTGTCTGGTAAACTCCCTCTGTTGGCTTTAGGCACATTCTCAGTGGAGTGGTGAGTCTCAGACAGTCCTTACTCAGGAAAGACACTTCAGATTACTGAACCTTGCACTAACACTCTTGCCATTTCCATAACATGCTGCAGACTTTTTTCCTCTGAAATCTCATTTCACTCTGTAGTTTTACGTGGGTTTAATAAAGAGGCAAAAACTCTGATTTTTTCTATTATAGTACGAATAAAATATCCATTTGTTTCAGTCACCTTTGCATAGGGGATTGAAATATTTAATTAACTATCAGGTCTGGCAAAAATGTAGCTTATTTAAGCTTCAGTCATAATATCAACTCAATAAGCTGCAACAATCACAAATAGATACCTCAGTCTTATTACTCTAGAAATAGTTGTACTACAGACTGCAAATCAGCCTCATTCTCAAAGTCAACCTAAGAACCACTCATGACTTACAAATGAATAAAGAAGGTATATGGCATACAATTCCTGTGCTGGGCAGAGTGATGCATTTCCCCTTAAGAAAGAACGTAATCTTTATTGGTCAAATGTGATATATTAATCATAATCCTTGCAGCCAGTCCAGGTTATATGCTTTTGTAACCCCTTCCTTTCTTCTCAGCCAAATTACATCCTGAGACAGTCACTGGGGAGAGAGAATTGAGAGGCATCATCATCAAAACTGAAAAATTATGCAAATGTTTGGAAATAATATTTTTTCATTTTTTAATTTGTATTTTTACAGATTCATATGCTTTGCATCCAGTTTTACAAGCTGTCTTAATTTGTGATTATCACAATTAATTTATATAAAAAAATCCTTAGACAAAGTCACATGAAATCTGTGAAAGAGGACACAAAAAACATTTGCTTTTTCTTTGTCTTTTTTGAAAATCTAAAAACATGGAAATTGAAAATACTTCCAGTTCCACTTACAACTTTGGCATTTTTTTCTGGGTTTTTTTTGCAGAGAGGTTTGAAAATGCAGATTTTAAAAATATTTTAGGAAAATAGTTAATAGTGAAAAACATTTTAGTAAATATATTTTAAAACAAATAATACATAATTTTTTTTTTAAAAATAAAGCATTTTAAAATGTTAAAATAAATTTAGAAAGTGGAAATCGGTGCAATTATGTTTATATATTTTTATTTTAATATTTCTGGCAAGTATATATAACTGACCTAATAACCAGTCTGTTTATACTGACAGTATTTCAGAAATTAAAAAATACGTCTTCTATAAATCTACCAGCAATTTCAACCTGGGCTAGGGAAATGGCATTATGGTCTTTAAATTCTCAGCATAGTCATTGAAGCCCTAAGATTTTGTGCCTTGCAAATGGACTATGCTGTCTCCATACCAAAATACCTTCCAAGCCCTCTGTTCCTCTTACTGCCTTGTCGTATGTTACACCACCAGAAAGTATCTGGCTTTGGGTATGGTTCCTTTTAGTAGGAGAAATAACATGGGCAAAACAAAAGAGTAGAACACAAAAAGTAAACCAAACACACATGTACACAAAAAAAAACAAACAAAAAAGAAACTAACAAAAAACCCCACCCAAAATCCCAAAAAACCCAACAATCAAAAGAGC
>VZRE01004381.1:249615-391385 GCA_013396775.1 Cephalopterus ornatus | reverse complement strand
CCGTCCTCCCCCCCCCCCCAAATCTCCCAAATCCAGCCAAAGCACTTCTATACCATAAGAGGAAGGGTATAGAATATAAAACACCACCAAAACTGAGATATGTCTGAGCTCCTTGTAAATGATGCAACCATCTATGTTTGGAAAGATTATTTTCTTGGCTTGTACTGTTTGAAATTATTAGATTGATATTGGACCAGCAGTCCATATTAAAAAAAAAAACCAACCAAACAAAAAAACCCCAACCAAACAAAAAAAAAACAAACCAAAGCAAAGCAAAAACAAACCAAAAAACCAACAACAACAACAAAAAAACCCTGGAAATGTTCTTTTGGTTTTTTAGTATTTTTTTCACATGGCATGGAAAACCTTATGCTTTCAAGTACAAAATACTTTGATTTTAAATTATACACAGCAATTGCATTAGTAAAAAAAGAAAGGAGAGCTCTCAGCACCGGTTCCAAAAATTTTCTTTGTAAACGAAAACTCCATCTGGTCTCCAACTCACCTCGCAGTGTTTGGTTTGCATCTGCAACTGAATGCTAAAGCTAATGCTTAGGAAAATCTTCATCTGAAGGCAAACAGTGATACTGTGACTTTGTAGGGATGTTTATAAGTCGTGGAAACACCTGATTCTGAAGTATTTGTCTATATAACAGTGGGGTTATCTGACAGACCAGAGAGTTTAAAAGGCAGAAGACAATGGGCTTAACTGGGGGAAGGAAAGATCAAGCTAGTAAAAAACAAACCTTGCTAGAGTTGTCAGACCAGATGTTTCAGCCGCACATTGGCAAGTGACAAACTCAAGATTACAATTTGTTATGTATCCTTACCTGAACAGAAAAGGAAAACAAATATTGGTGTTTCTAACACATTTTAGGCTAACCATTATTTTGATATATGGAAACAAAATATTACAAATCTGTTTTGTAGAATTTATAAATAAACTCTTTTCACATGACTTCATGGTTTTTTTCTACTGTAATGAACTTACTTTACAAACCTTGAAATCTGGATTGCAGCTGCAAAGAATGTCACACTTCAGCTAATGACAGAAGCCTAGTTCAGGGTAATATTAGCAACACTATGGTAAAATATTACAATAGAGGCCATTTAAAGTTTATAAAATGTAACAGATTATATTAGAGAGACATGTGGGGTTAGTTTTCCATTCATGGAGATGTAAATCCTTAGACCTCCATGTCTCATCTATAACTGCGTGCAAGAAGAACCAGGCCAAAATACTCCACAGAGCAACACATAGATTTGGGTGTTTGACTACCAGACTGTAAATAGATTATAGTGTACCTAGGCTTCAATTCAGTTCCATAAGGATTTTAAGCTCTGCTGTCAATGGAAGCTGAGCTGAACCTTGACTCTTGAACTCACATTTGCCTTTTGCAAATTAACCTCTCTTACCAACTTAACATAAAATAAAACACTGGTATTGCACTTCTATACACATATGCTTGTATGACAAAATGTTAGCAAACTCAACTACCCTTAATTGTTATTAAATATCGAGACATTATTATGAGACACGGGGTCATTACATGATTAATGACTAATAATAACAAATAATTATTCATTATCTGAAATGTTAAATGAAGATCAATACCCATAGTGGTTAGATTAAAAGGTTCATAGCATTTGAACCTTAGGGATCTTCCGATCTCAAAAGCACACGAACCAGGGGAAATCTGTTGCATTTAGTCTAATTACTTCATTATGGATAACCTAAGAACCAGATCCAAAATCTACGTATGAATTGGAAAGCATTCAGGTTTATAGATACCTCAAGCAATGCAAGTTTTTAACCACTTGGAGGGAAAAGTATTTGCTTATGGCATGAACACACATTCACACCTGTTGCTGGAACAGTTTCCAGTAATGGAACTAGTTTATCACAATAACTGTTAATACTTTATTCCCTTTTCTGCTAATCCCATTTTCTTTTTTATTTTAACTGACTGCAAGATCTCTGCAAAGTTTAGAGCCCTGTTGGGCTTTAAAGCTTTAGGTCAGTTTTCAGCATTTTTCTAAGTACAGCTCACATTGTGTCAGTTATTCTAAGAATCTGTTTGAAACCGCTTCAGTTCAGCCCGGCACTGACCTGTTGCTGAAGTGGGGTCAATGGAAAGGTTTTGCTGAAGAAAAAGATAATGTACTAATAGTTGTACTCCTGGTTGAATGCATGTCCAAATAAATATATATGTTGTAACATACGGAATCATAGAACAGAATCATAGAATCATCAAAGTTGGAAGAGACCTTTAATATCATAGAATGCAATCCAGCACCACCACTGTAACCCCTAAACCACTAAACTGGATTCAGACACTTCTTAGATACCTCCAGAGATGGTGACTCCACCACCTCTCTGGGCAACCGATTCCAATGCCTGACCACCCTAAGAGTGAAAAATCTTTTTCTAATATCTAATCTGAATCTCCCTTGTCTCACTTTAAGGCCGTTTCCTCTTGTCCTCTCACTGCAGGCACAGCAGAGGAGACCAGCCCCCACATCACCACAACCTCCCTTTAGGAAGATGTAGAGAGAAATGAGGTCCCCCCTGAGCCCCCTCTTCTCGAGACTAAACCGGCCCAGTTCCCTAAGCCATTCCTCATAAGACATGTTCCCTAGTCCCTTCATGAACCTTGTTGTCATTCCCTGGACACGCTCCAGTATCTCCATGTCATTTATCATAGAATCAGCCGGGTTGGAAGGGACCTCTGGGATCATCAAGGACCTCTGAGATCATCATTTAAAGTTGAGGGCCCCACAACTGGACACCGTACTTGAGGTGTGGCCTCACCAGTGCCAAGTACAGGGGGAGAATCACTTCCCTAATCCCACTGGCTACTCTATTCCTGATGTGTGCCAGGATGCCATGGCTCCCTTGGCTGCTTTGGTGCACTCTGGCTCATGTTCAGACGGCTGTCAACAGCACCCCCAGCTGCTTTTCCTCTAGGCTGCTTTCCATCCACTCTGCTCCCAGCCTGTAGCACTGCATGAGATTGTTGTGGCCAAAGTGTAGGACCCAGCACTTGGACTTGTTGAACCTCATGACGTTTGGACCAATGTGCTAAGGGATCTCTTTAAAACCTACAGTTATTAAGGTGGAAGCAACTTTTTTCCACTCTGAACCAAAAATTCGTTCAACTTAAATTTTTATGGACCTCTTGAAAGAGGTGGCATGGCTCAGTTTCATTTTAACTATGGGCCTGTTGTGGCTCATAGCACACTTCACAGCAGGTCAGTTGACCCCCAAATCACTGATTTGAAATTTAAGTAGATTTCAAATTAAGCCTCTAAATTACACAGATGAAATTTTTTGAAAAGAGAGGTATACTCCCCTGTTACAGTTTCTGGTCTAGCTCATCCTCAGAAATTCTCTGGGGTTGTAGGTAATGGGAAAGACCCAACGCTCCTCCTGCTCCTGCACCTGGGCTTGCATTGCTGTGTCCTGCCTTACCTTCAGTGGTGATTCCTAATGTATCCTTCTCATTCCTTGGTCTCCAAGGTCCTCTGGCTTCCTTGCATGTGTATTACCTGCTGTGCATGAGGTGTGCTACCACTGCCAGCTATAGCGTTCATCTTACCCAGTGTATCAAAACACAGACTTTTATCTATGCAGGACTATTAAATATGTTCCCCAGGGAGGCATGAACCCAACGCAACACACTGGTTTGGAGGACACTGAATTTATTTCCCATGATGGAAAAGGTCTTATATCTCACCTGGGGTTTTATGCTACCACCGTACCCCAGACTGATGAGGTCATTTCTTTAAGAAGAATCTCATGGCAAGAACATTTGAAATAAAAGAAATGAAAGTGTTTTTTTAAGAGTAATAACATTTTAATTCAACCATTTAAATCTAATATTCCCAGCACAGAGACCCTCATCCCAGATTTCTACTAAAGTCAGCTGGGGAGGTTCATTTGTAGAATACAAACCCCCAATCATATCTAAACATAAATCATATGATTTAGTTTTCATGGAGGAGAAAAACTGCGAAAGAAGACCTTGCTTTGCTTCTTCTTATGAAGTAGACGAATGTGATGAAAGTTGTCTGACATTCAATAATTGAAGTACTACGTCACCACTGATGAGTAGATCCTTTGCCAGTGCATGAGAATGCAGCCCACCTGCTATTCCATAGCCTTGGTGTGGTTCCACTCATTTCCTTAATGTCCAAGTCAAAGAAATGAGACTTTGTGGACTGACAAAAATCTAATAAGGAATAACTGGGCAGGTTCTGGCTGGAGACAGCATAACCTTACAGCCAAGAATATTAAGTATACCTGTGCTTTATATGGGACGGTTTAATAACCCACCCCATACCTCCTTTTAAGTAGTCTTAATTGGCCTTAAAATCAAGGTACCCAAATTAATGAGCCTCTTGTGAAATGCCTGGCCTATTTTTTTTTGCAGCAAAAATGCCCAAAAGTTCTCTGCATGTTCTCAAAGTACTGCACAACTGGTTAGTATCTTCAGCATCAGTCTATCTGCTGATTAAAGGTCCTGTGCTGAGAAATTCCCTCCTCCCCACAGATGTATTTTATAATATTTAGCACTCAGTGCTTTACACTATCAAAGCATTGTATGCATGCTATCTAATAACTCCTAATTAACCCATACATCTCCTATTAAAAAAGCATCTAAAATTAATGTCATATGGTCCCGCTGGCTTTTGTACAACACATGCAAAGGCAGATTTCGGGTTTTACAAGAAACGCGGGTAAGCTGAGATTCCTTTCTGAAATCTTACAAACACTTCTCCATATCTGACTTTGAACAGAGAGGAAATGAACAACGATGCAAATTGGACCTTCACAATTATCGATCTGTGACTGAACGCGCACACAAACACCAGAATGGGCAAGGGCTTCAGAGCCAGCAGTTTTGGTCCCTTTATGAGGCGCACATCAATTGCACAGGTTTCCCACAGATTTTGCTCCCAAGACCTGTAGAATGCATGAGAAACAAGTAAAGTCTGTCGTTTTGGTATCCATCAAAGCTCTCTTCCATGTGAGGAAGTGGCTAATTTGTCATTTCACACTCAAAAAGGCGTGAAAGGCAAAACGGAGGGAGGTTAGATGGAAGAGGGGGGGCTGTGACTCATATGAGGAGACAGTAGGCCTGATTTTGAGCTTGTGTTTGTTGCTGCATATCAGGAATAAAATCAATGAAATCATATCGATGTAAAATAAACAAGAATGAGGCCAGTGTTTCTTATGTATGTGGAAAAATTTACATTATTAAACCCAAAATACGAACCAAGGAACAAGGAACAATTTACAAATGAAATTATGGCATATAGCAAATTTCTAACTTACAAGTTTTATTTACACATGGACATCTCTTATTTAATTATAATAAAAGTATTAATTCCAACAATGTAAATTTTCAACTTAAAAATACATAAGACCTTTGAGAGAAAATCCCAAAGAATACACACATCTGAGGAATGTCAGCTCTGTGTCAAGAGCACTGGTCTCAGCCACTAAATATTTTCCCTCATCGTCTTTCATTTTAGCCTTGTTGTTGTCTTTTAATTTTCTTTTCCTCTGCATAAAACAAAGACAGCAAAGGGCCAGAGAAACAGTCAGAGTCAGACCTTTTGAGACATAGGAGAGGTGCAGGCAGGAATCCCATTATTTGTTAATAGGATTTGTGCACATACCTCCCATGGACCACTTAGGAAATTTACTCCCAAGCATCTCGGCGGCAATTTCAATTAGAGTCAACATTTCATTTCAGCAGATGGACTGCAAACTGGTGGCTACTCAAACTCTAATGAGTAATGCTCGATAATTCCCCTCTCTTAAACCATGATTATGCTTTCACTTTTTTATGGGGTGAATGAATACTGTCCCTAAGCCAAAACTTAATTTGATTTTTTGCTGTGCCTCTGTGCTAGCAAACCTCACCCATGTGCCTGTATAGAACCCCAGTGGGTAAATTAGAGGGTATTTTTGCAGATCTGTCACACATTTCTACCATGCCTCTTATTCAGAAAGATGCCAAAGAACTGGAAATACATCTGCCCTCCTGAAATGCAGCCACCTCTGGGGTGGAATGTGGCAGCAAATATTAACATGAGAAAACAGACACTAAATCCTATGTGAAAATTATGCAGGAAGTACAGAACACAGCTCACGCAGCCTCGGGCTACCCAAGAATTAGCTAAAAGTGTACATCTTTTCTAATGAATGCATTTGAAATTATTGCCTGGTGTGTGGTACTCCAATAAGGAACATCTCATTTGGTACTGAATCCCATTGTACAGTCTCACACAGATTAATAGTGATGGTAAGTTTTCTGATTTCAGTAAGAAGCAGTACTAATCATAGGCAAGATGCACAAAACCAGAACACAGTATTTTTTTTTTTTCTCACGGAAAATGTCCTTTCTTTAAATAGCATTTACAAACTACGTCGATGGTGGCCTGGCTGGCTCATGGTGCCTTCGGTTTCGCTTTTTTTTCATCTCCTGCACATGCTTCCATTTGGCACCACCTTTGTTCCGCTGCCGCCGCTTCTCCCGGTGCCACATCTGTTCACAGTATTCATCCAGGCTGAAGCTGGGGCTGCTGACGAGCTGGATGTAGTCCTTGTACCTCAGCCGGGACTCCGTCAGCAAATCCCTCACCCGGCCCTCCTCATCCTCAGTTTTCTGAGTGCTTTCCATTTGTCCATTCTCAATGACATTTAGATTCAGCTTCACGATGGTGTGGATGAAGGTGTGCTCCTGGGCTTTGCAAAAATAGGCTCCTGCGTCCCTTCTTTGCAAGCTGCGGATCAGCAGCCCATGCTCTGTTTTAATGATCCTTTCATCAGCCTTCAGCTGTGGGGTTGGACAGAAAAGAGCACAATAGGTGAGTGTCATTGTCAAAACCAGAATGTCAGTGCTGTGCTGAGGGGGAGAGAAGGCTCGTCTGGCACAGGTCATGGCCTGTCCCTACGGTGCCAGTACACGGTGGACCTGTGCAGCTGGGACAGACACCAGGAGTTCCTTTCAAGGTCTGAGTTCTGTTCCTAACTATAGCATCTGGATCATGGACATTCAGCATGCAGTAGCAAAAGACACACGCCGCACAGCTGACAGGACAGGCAGCAATACTGATCACACTCCAGTGCAGTGAGTGAGGCTGCATTCTCCAAGGAAGGGTAGCTATTTACTGCCACAAATCCCATTCATTTTTTAACTGCTCATTTTGAGGGATCTGTAATACACCCAAAATACCATCATGCTTATACATATCTGGAGTGTTGAGGCCCTGTTACAATGAATATAAGTACTTCTACTCATTTTTAAAGTGAAATGCTGTGATTCTGCTCTTCAACCAGGTTTTACAAAAGAAAGTTAATCCTGGCTTTGACTCACTTAGTTGTGGTTAAAAGCAGGCAATGAGGTTGGATGGACGTAACTAAGTGAAGTTCTTTTATTGTTAAGATCTGTGAAGAATAAAGGAAAAATAATAAGAAAAGAAGAATAAGAGAAAAATAAGAACAAAAAAAATAGCAAAGAAAAGAATAAAGATTGCAAGTGAAAGCTGAAGTCTGTCAGCGTAGAGCTGTAATTTCATTTACAAATGGAAATATTTAAAAGAAATACAGGATCTCACATGTTAAAAATAAGGTACACCTTAAGACTAATAACAGTCAGGTAAGTTACATATCTGGTGATCTGCAATTGATTTCCAAAAGAAACTAAGTCAAAAAATAGCATTCCCTGCCCAAAAAAACAAAGAAACAAGAAAACCCAAAACAAATAAAAACCACACCAGGATGGGGCACTGGGCACCTAAGCATTTTTGCAGCTGAGAAATATAGAAGGTAAATGATTTTCCAAAGACCATATAAAGATTAGTAGCAGAGAGGTGGAAGTAGAAAACAGAACCCTAACTCCCAATGTCCAACACCAGCATTTCCTTTGAAAACGATCCCGGTCTAGTCCAAAGCTGTTCCCTTCCAGGCGTGCTGTGTTCTGCTGCCACACAGAGGCTGCAGCACAACCAGCACCCACGGACCTGGAGCGCTGCTGAGGGCAGCCTCAGCACTGCTGGTGGCATCGGTAGCATGAAGAAACATTTCAGCTAAAGGCTGAGTGAGTAGTGAGTTTAAGAAGGGAGTTGTGGGGGCAGAGAGAACCAACACAGAACCTGGAAAATTTCCCAGAGTGCACATCTGACCCTCCAGCAAACTTCAGAGGATGAAGATCAGGGAGGCATAAAGATGACTAAATTAGATTTATTCACAGTGGGTAAGCTACACACTGTTTCTTTATGTAAAAAATCTGCACATGATTCCCTCTGCTACTCCATGGGAAAAAAATTTATACATACATATGATTTCCCATCTGTTATGATTCTAACTCACTAGTACTTTATCATAATAGAGTCTCTTGGAGCAAAGAGATGGATGAGTTGACCTTCTAGGGCTTTTAGCTTTACCCTCTTCTAAGTTTCTATGACGATTACTTTGGAATGGTTAAAGTATTTGAGAGACCATATCAAGATCACCAGAAAAAAAAAAGAATACACATAGATATAATACATCCAGAGAGAGAAACAGAGAGAAAGACTTTTTCTTCCTACTGTTTCAGTTTTAACAATCTTCAGTAATATACAGATTAGACAGGTATGTAGGTAAGTAGGTATGCAAGTACATGGATAGATAGATATGTGGATGGATGGATGGATGGATGGATGGATATAGGCCTATGTATTGCCAGTGATACAACTACAGCAGAGACAAGAAATCAACTGCTACAAAAGCCTGGTCAGATCATGGCTCTGGCTGCCTGTTTCTGTGGCCAAATATTTTTTGGTTCCTGCTTTCAGTTGACAGTTTTAGATCAACCCAGAACTTTAATTTCATTGTTTGTAAACTGTATATAAGCCTGCCTACTTGGCACCAGGAGGGTGAGATCATACAAATTTCAGGAAATTCCTGGAAAATCGATTGTCCTGACAACAGGTGCTACATGACACAAGCTACTTCTGATTTACCACACTGAGTTTAAACTAGAGAAACTATGGTCAGGCCACAAGGACCTGCACAGAAGACAGCAGAGAGGCAGACTAGAAGAGGTCACTCTTCCATCTGCAGAACCCATAGCATAGTCCTCAATTGGATCAGGTAGTGACACCATTCTAAGTAAATGTACCTTTTCTACAGTAAAAACAGGGCATTAAATGTATAAATTAATCCACAAATAAGGAGATGTAGGCTGAAATACGTCTAGGGCAGGTGTTTCCTTGTAGTCCACAGGAAAATGCAGGAGCAGTGGCCGGGTGGAAGTGCTTGGAAGCCTGGCTGTTGCAATATGACAAAGAAACCCCTCCTTCTTCTGCCCAGGCTTCATGTCAACATGAAGACCCAAGTTTGAGAAATTTAGGAAAAAGCATGGGAAGCAGCAAACTTCCAGACATTTGGGTTTCATAAGGCACTGTGCAAAGCCCAAGTTCCCACATTGTCTGAGTGAAAACAGGACTGATCTCTTTGAGCTTGAGGCTTGATGCAGTCGCAGCAGTAGCATCTGCCTGTCGGTGGCTCTGCCAGTATTGTAGTCTAGAGCGTCTTGACAGCTGTGTACCTCCTACACTTGGAAGATCTCCAGCTGGCTGCTTTGGCTGGCTGGGTGCCAGTCCAAAGTGCCCTCACTAGGGCCTCGTCTATTTTCAGTGAAAGAAAGGCAGAATAATGACAGATCTAGACTTGAAAAGATCTCTGGACCACCGAGTCCAGCACCCCGTTACTCACAACTATTTACCATTTGTGCAGCAGCCGACACTTTCTAGTTGTAAATGTGTTGACTGATGGAGCTGTCCCCCATCTGCCTTGGGATACTGCAGACAAAGCTAACACTCTAAATTGGTTGTGTCCCTTAATCCCAGCCCAACATGACTCCTATTTTTAATGAAGCAGTGTTCTTAAACAATGTCCTGTGTTAACCTTGGATATTGATTTAGAGTGACTGTCACCTCCTCCTCTGTGCCTTCATTGTTCATTCCTTTCTTATCCTCTGGCAGGATAAAATTATGGCTCTGATTTCACACATATTGAGCAACACTTCATTACTGCTTTCCCCCCTCACTTCTCATTTTGGTATCCTGTTTATGTTGTTTTACCCATAGGTTCAGAACTCCTCCTGTCTTTCCTCTCTACTTTCTCCCCACAGGGCTCTGGAGTTTCATAAACACCTGGCATTTCATTACTTGGTAGTAGATCTTTAACCTTTCACTTGAATGCTTAATGTGGTCGTTGGTTGGTGACCTATAGATGTAAAACATATTTTATTAAATTTTGAGGAGAGTGAAAAGACTAGTTAGATAAAAGACATCATTTTGTTTTGGTCGGCTGTGGAGTCACTGTTTCACCCCCCCCTCCATCTCAAAATCAGTAAATCTTCTAAAATATTTGTAAATAGGATTTTACAATTCTGAAGTACAAAGGCTTAAATTCATAAAAGCTTGCTGACATGTGCTTAAATTTGAGCATACAATAAAACTTAAACATGAGAGACACAGTGTTGTTCCATAGCAAACATATTATAAAACCACAAAAGACAAATCAATTGATTACCATTAGCTTTCTTTTTTTTTAGAGAAGTATGAGCAGATTTTTGACAATATTGTATCAACAAATTGTACTTTTCATCCTTCATGATAAGCACATAATTTTGCCAAAAATTACACTACCTGAATTGTGGCACACACCATGGATACTGGCAATATCTGACAAATCTAACACTTGATTTTCACAACCTTGAGTTTAAAAATGGAGATAAAAACAGGCATTGCCAATAATGATGGCAAACCTTTAAACCATCGGTAAGCTGGAAAATAACCAAGGATTTGAAAGTGCTGTGGCACCAGGTTAGGTCAATGCTTTTTGTCCTTTGCTAATGATGTGTTTAGATAGCCCCCTCTTTACAAATAATTCACATGTCAACTCTTTCACAGTTAAAACACTGCACCTGTCTGGGAGAAGAAAGTGGCTTCAAAGCCTGCCTTCCCTCATTAATCACCATGTGAAAAAATGTTAGAGGTAAAGCTGGACTAATCATGGGTTAGCTGCAACCCCTGAACAAATTGAGAGGGCGAGAAAAGAAAATGAGGAACATTTGCTGAGAATTCACATTCATCTTTGTTTTCCTATTGTTCTTTTCTTCATTCTCTTCATTTGACTGGAAATACAGATCACTCTAGGGTTTTTCTGACATTATTGTTACATATGACTTTGTTTCTTTTGTATGGGAAAATAACCATTTAGCTCCAACACAGCTGTAGAGTTAATTTCTTTTTCTTTTTTTTTTTCCCCTTTTTTTTAACATCTTTTTTAATTTACCAACAGCCTCAGGAAAAATGAAGAACATTTTGCTGGTACAATGTCATCATGAAAACGCATAATTCCAATTAGTTTCAAGGTGAAGCTTATTCTGAGACTAAACTTTAAACTCCTACCCCTATAATATATCCAAATCAGACTAGAAGTGTCACATGATATATCTCAGTTCAGAGTTACTTCTCTTCTTTACCCATGAAACTGTCAAAAATATTAGTTTTACTTAAGAAACTCAAGGTATTAGAAAAAAAAAGCCAATGAGTCCTATAACAAAATAAAAAAATTAAAGCATGAGACCTAAAAGTAGTCATTAAGCTGCAAAATGAATATCTTTTTTTTTCTTTTTTCCCATTCTCTTGAGCTCTTTCTCATTGACCTAAGCATTCGAACACTGAATTACCCTTCTCAGACAGAAGGTACTACTGGTAATTCATTCCTTGCTCTGTGCCCTCTACCTTGCTTAGCAATCATCCAAATTTTAGATTTCAAGGCTGACACTGAATCTGTGGCCCTTTTTCACCAGATGCCGCTGACCAGATGTTTGTAACAAAGAAAGTCACCATCATGACAGAAAAACCTCCAGACACAAAAAGATATGGAACCTTCTGTCTCGGATAAACTGAAAGAACTGCCTAAAATGTGTGAGGAAACAACATCTCTTTACTCTGATGGGGGAACTAGGTCACAATGTTGCATCTTGTAAAATGGCCTGTCCAAAAGTGAGTCAAACTCTTGTATCTACCAAAATATCAGATGGTCATTAAGCTGGAAAACACAGCCTGGACTGTGGGAAAGGAATATGGAAAGGGTGAGAATGGCTGAAGAAGAAACTGGAATGTCCTCACGGGTTTTGATGGATTTATTTTCACCCCCAGGTACAAGTAGAGCAGAAATGAGAGAGTTAAAAGTGATCTGCACCTATTCTGTCACTGTAGACCATGCAATTTGTTCTGTGCCCTGCCAGAGGAGGTGGCAGCTTGGTAGATCTGGAGCCATAAGAGACTCAGGGTGAAGTGCAGCCTAAAGCTGAGAGACTAATGCTTTTCAGAGCCATGAGGCACCAAAAACAACGGCTTTATAGGGAGCCACGCATTTGCTCTTGGCAGTCCTGACACCTATTATATACATAAAATAACACACAAATTTTTTTGAGAAATAAATAGTATCTGTTTTAAGCTTCAGAGAGCTTCAGCAGTTTAAGACATTATGAACAGATGACGTCCCCAGAGTTTTTTATGAACTCCAGGCACTGAAACACTCTCCGTCATCTCAGTGACTAACCCTGCACGCACAGGAACAAACATGATCAATTGCGTGAGCAACACTAACCACAAAAGCACTAGATATTTGACTCCTGACCTCAAAACAGCCCTAAAGTACAGGGAAATGTACTCCCACTGGCAGGAAAATGACCTGGTGACAGCTTCTGTACCACAGGAGATCCTGTCCCTCCCCACAGGTTGCTCTGCCTGGAAGTTACATTCTGAACCGTGACCTTAAGGGTGAAATGTCGGGGACATCCTGCTGGGCCAAACGCTTCCCATCTAGTCTGGATTTTGCCCTTTTCCTTCCCTCAGGAAGCTGTAGTGCATGTCTGGGACAGTGCAAAGCCATCTATTTGTAAAGCCAAGTTTAAAGACTTGCTGAGACATTACAGTTCCAGCCCTGGAACTAAAAGTCCGTAACCTAAGTTCCAGGTGCATGGAGTCATTTGCAAAGCATGGTATCTTCATCACAATAAGTTACACAGCTAAGACATGCATTAAAAGAATGTACAGTGTTATTTGAGAAATCGGCTGCAGGAAGGGAGAGAGGGAGAGCAGAAAATATAATCGTAATGGGAAAAGTTTTGGTAAGGCATTGGTTGAGCAAAGATCAAGCTATACATTAAATATGACCACAATTGTTTCTGTCACATATGGTATTTTTGTCAAATTGAAGTACTTTAAAAAGAAAGTCGATTACTCTGATCTTTGGATTTTCTAGGAGGGCCTTCAATTAGGCTTTTATACCAATGAACTCATTTTCACTGATAAGTTGTCAGAAAAACCCCAATTTATAGATCCTCAATTTATAGATCCTCAAATTATCAAGTGATTGACATTTAACCATTTAACCCTTATTCCATCAAATAGGGAGAGAGATTGTTCAGCATCTCTATAGACCTGGTCATTTAGACACCCACATATGTAATCAGGAATTTAACTTTAGGCATTTGAAAACATGTAATTTCTAGAATAATATCTTTATCTTAAAAAGTAAACAGAAACCTTTTTTTATTTCTTCTAAAAATGGTATCTCCCAATATGATATATGCAAGCTGAGTTTGCTCAGGAGTTCAAATTCTTAGAACCCTGAAACTAACCTAGGTCAAAATACTACAGATTGTTCCTATTAGAATTTTCAGACAAGATTCAAACAAAACTAACAGCTATATACTGTCTTTAAGTGACATGATCCTCTAATCATTAATGTGTGCCTATGCATTTCGATGGGCTGTTATCTTCAGACTGAAAAAAAAGCCCCCAAAAAATAAACACTCCACAACAAATAAAATCACCCCAAGGAGCTGAGGAACATGTGTTCCAACTTCTATTTTATCACAGCTAGATCGCAGAAGCACTGCTATGGCTTTAGGGACAACATGTGGTAAAAAGGTATTTGCCTACTTTTACCATTCATAATGTAGGAAGTCTGTGCAGATTTCTCCTTCAAAATTTCTTCTAAATTTGCCTCAAAGGTTAATCTAGCCTTTTAGCAAAGATTTACTTTTCTCGTACAAACTGATGTCAGGCTGTTTACACAGAGCAAGCCCAGTAAACACTGCTGTAGAAGGCTGCTGATGTGCAAAAATTAATGCTGAGCACTTGCTGGAGCTCCAAATGCGCCCACACATGTGCACACGTTCCCCAGCTCCCTCTCAACGTGCACATCTGTGGCGCTCTGGGCAGCCCCACAGTGTTGGACATCACCATGGCTGAGTAACTGGCATTTGGATCAGAACAAGTAGAAGGGGCCGAGTCGCTGCCACAACACTTTTGGAAATACAAAGTGTGGCAAAAAATTAGTATAGCCTTAATTTAGGCTATGGTATATATGTTAGCCTGACGTAACTTTGCTCAAAAGTTGATTTGACCTGCAGTTTGTTCTACAATCAAATAAGAAACACAGTTTGAGCTTGGTTTCATGACCTTTAGAGGCGTGTCTGAACCTGTGATTTATGAGAAAATCAGCTGATAATATTTTTTTCCCTAAACTGACACAGATAAAACTCAGATGCAGCCCTTAAAAAGAAGCTTTCAAGTATTAAAAGTGTGATTTCTTATGATATAGAAATACTACATTCTTCACAAGGAACTGATTGCTTTATAAAAAGGTTGTAGCTCTTCTTGAGAAGTTCAGGCACACGGTATAGTTGGAATATTATTTTTAAAAATTATTGAGTCTCCTCAAAACTTGACATAACTTCCCATTCAGAAAAAAAAAAGGAAAAAAAAGAAAAACACATAAGAAAAAAAAAAAATCAAAAAAACCCTCTACCCCAACCCCCCCCAAAAAAGTCAAAACCCTGTTAACTATCTGCTCAAATTTACTTAAAAATGAGTCTTAAACACATGGTTAGAATTAAACAAGTGCTTTAGTTGCTTCCCTGATCAAATATGTAAGTGCCTTTACAAACTGCTGCCTTAGGGATGTGGAGTGCAGTACAGGACAGTAAAGGTAAATCCATTACAATGAATGCCTGTAGGTCTTTAAATGCTGATACACTTCTAGTTGGGTATGGGCCACAATGGTGGTTAGGCACTGGTATTTCAGACCAGTAATCTTTTAGTGTTTAATGCACCTGTGTCTATAAATTAATTAAGTTTTTTTTTCCCCAGCAGAGGGAAAAAAACTTTGCCAACCCAAAACACATGTAAGAGAAGAGGAGTAAATAAAAAGTCCTGCAGTGTTATAGTCAGCTTTGTGGATTCTTTTGTCTTATCTGGTGGAAAATCAGAAGTATCTTGTAGCGCCTGACTCTGGCTTCCTGTGCCAAGACAAAACTGGGGTTGTAACTTTGGGGCAACTTCCATGAATCACATCTCACCCAGAGGTGGTGCTCTCACAGGCACCTACCTGGATCTCCCCAGCCTCTAGAAAGGACCAGCACATTTTCTGCAGTCAGAAAATCTCATAGGATGAATTACCATTGAGAGTGGAAGACCAGTTATATGGTTGATAGTTGCTGTCATTTAAACTAATTTTTGTCTCGGATGAACATTTAACAAAAAAGCATATCTAGCACCTGGGACCAGTTCCTTTGAAAGGGCAGTTCATTTCCCTTCTCCTTCCCTGTTGCCATGGTTGCCATCACAGCAGGACTTGGCCTCGGACACAAAATCACTCATGTAAAAGAAAGGCTATGAAAACTGCTGAGGTTTGAAACTCACTCAAACCCAGTCCAAACCAGTCCCAGCACAGTGACCTTTTGGGCATGTCAGAGGGCCCCTTTTTCACTAGTTCAGAGAGAAATCATCAGGAAATTGAGCAGGGGGGTATGCAGCAACCTGGAGGCTTCTCCAGGGCTCCTCCACCAGCGAGGACCCCAAACCCACCTCCCAAAGGAATTAAGGGCCATCACAAGTCTCACTGCTTTCTACTCCAGATGCAAGGTACAATCCTTAACCTAACGTCTCTGCATCAGGGCAGAGTGCTGTTTAAGAAAAATTCTCAGACTCCACTAACAAGTAAAAAAAAGCAAATAAAAAGCTTTTTACCTCACAGACCATTCCTTCTCTGGGGAGAGATGAAGAGAAGCAGCAAGCCATACATGCAATTCTTAGCTACACTGCTTAACACGACAAGGGAATGCAATTAGACACTAAATGGAGCTGAGATTTTGTTGAAATACAGGGTTTTGAACATTTGTTTACCTACAGAAGTAGTTGTGTTAATTACTGAACAAACTGGCTTTGACTTTTACCACTAATTAATATTTTCTTCATTTTTGTTTTTTTTAATTGAATGAGCATGTAAGTTGAAATAAATATAGAAATCTGCTTCTGATACAGTGCAAATGGCTTCTCTCTTCCCCACTGCATGCCCCAAATGGTGATAGCAGAATGCTATGTGATACCTAAGGTGAAGCAAGGAAAAGTAAAATAACTAATCCCAGTAACTCCTAGCTTTCAATGCTCAGCTGAATTCTCTGTAGAGGAAACCTGCCCTGATGACTATAACTTACCTCTTCTCGATGTTCTTCTCCAGAGCGCTGAATATACCACCTAATAGAGGCTTGTTGGGACTTAGGAATACATTCCAGAAAAGTTGAATTAAATTCAATGCCAAAAATCACCTTTTCATCAGCAGTTTCATGACTAATGCCTGGAAAGCAAACATGGTACAGGAGATTAACCCTGACCTGCTTTTTAAAGCAATGGGAAAATAGCCTGATTCAGAACAGATGCTATAAGAGTGAGTGAATTATAAAAAAGCAAAAGGAAACTTAACTTTTAGCTTAAACTATAACTATGAGGATTTAGAGGCAGCTGCTAACCTTCTTTCAGTGCAACTGGTTTTTAAAGAGGTCAATAAAATCTATATCATGAGCTTGCTCCATTTTAAAGTTGGGGCTCTCACCTTTGAGGAATTTAAAATCTGACCTGTATTTTTCCTTAAAGTAACGCAGCTACTAAACCTGAGCTAAAGCTGCTAAAGTTAGATTGTATGGTCTGGTCTGTTCATCCCAAGCACTTTAAAAGAGTCACAGGGCTAAAGTAAACTGAAGTTTACCTTCCTTCAGTGTCATTTGAAATACTCTGTAGTATGTTTCAGACCAAACACTGAAGGAGCCGTGAGATTTGGACTCCTTTCTTGGTCTTCTGTAAATCTGAGCAAATAATTTCTAATCTCTGCATTTTTATTCCCCTTTCCAGTCTGTCTTATCTGTGTCTTATCTGCATCTTATCTGCCTTAGTATCAGGTTAAAGTTGTTTCTTATGCTCTGTAAATAATAGAAAAGAAGGTGACAGCAGTGGTGTCTCCTCAGTCAAAAGTTAGCTCCACAGTAAAATGAATACAGTTTTGGATTATACTTTCAATATAATAAGTACCTATATGAGATCTATAGAAATTCAAGCTCTCCACACTATTTAACTGTGCCACTGAGATTTCAGTAGAGCCAAACAACTTCGTGCAGCCAATGAAGTCTCTGAGAGGGAATTTCATACACTGCAGCTCTAAATTTAAATAGGTTTGGGGGCCATAATGTTACTAATTATTGCAAATGGCATAAAAAAGCCAAGAGCCTGGAGTGACACAGGTCAGCTTCACAATTTTATGGCACACAGGAGTCACCTCCAGTTGGGTAAAATTGCTATTGGTGGCACTACTTTGGGCAAAGGATTAATAACAATTTCTGTGCTAAGTCCTTTTAGATTTGTCCAATAAACTTAACTCTTCCAGTATCTCTTTATCCTTCCAGGAAAACGTGACACTGTCAGCCTTTCTGTTAGGGTTTCTATAACCTCGAGCTTTGCACAGTCTCAGATACCAGTGTTTGGAGAGTCATGGCAAGCAGCAAGAGAGGAAATTCTGGCCCTTGGGATGAACGGGAGTTTTGTCTTTGATGGAAATGAGATCTTACCCTGACTTTTTAACTACGTCTGCAAGCACAAATGTATAGTCAGATCCCTCTAGACTGTGCAACAGACTTCAGGCTTTGATCCCATGGCAAGCAGCTCTGATTTCTGCACTGCCTCCCACTGAGGTCTGCAGCAGGCACGCAGCGGCATGGAATAACTGGAGATCAATGGAAAGGGATGGCTTGTCCCAAAGCCAGTGTTCAGCGTGGTGATACAATCAATACTGTTTTGTCTGGGTTGTTCACTCTAATAAGAGGTAGAAGAACTCCAGACAAAGCCATGCCTGGGTTTGAATGCTATTCATTTATTTTACGCTGCCACAGAGATCGCCGCGTAACCGCAGGGTTTCATATTGACAGTGCTCGCTGCGAGAGAAGGGCTGCAGATGCCAAAGGAGCAAGCCAGACCCTTTGGCATCTGAAAAGAGGGTGTGGGAAAGGGAGGGGAAAGCCGACAGGGAGAAGGGGAGTATGTTGTTGTTAATAACAGGAGTGTTTAAGTAGTTGCAGGAAGGGGAAGGGGGTGGTTTGGCAGATGCAGCTGAGCCTTGGGACCTGTGTCAAGTGTCTGTGGCAGAAGGGGAGAAGATGGTGTGTTCCCCATTCACCCCTGTGGGTTTCCTTGTGGGATTAGCTGTTCTGTTTCTGGATGAAACATCACGCGCATCCCATTAGCTACTTTTAGGGACGTGTGTGATGTTTTGGTGTCAGGGGCACATCTCCCTGCCCTGTGTGAGTGCTGGGGAGGGTGACCCACAAGGGGCGCAAGCGTGCCATCCCATGTTGGCTCTTCCTTTCCAGCCCTGGATCTGCAAATTTAACTGTGGGAGGAGTATGAAGTGTGGGAAAGGCAACTGTTCCATTGAGCTCAGCAAGTTTTTGCAGACAGACACAGACCCTCATAGCAAACTCTGTTGTCTAAGTTACAAAAGAGCAAGAAAGGTGAAAAATACTCACTGTCTTCCACATCCCAACATTGTGCAACAGGGTCTCCATACTTGACATCCTGCCTTCTGGCTCGCCTATGGGAAGAGCATGCAAACTTGTAACACTTCAGACGTAATTGCTGGAATTCAACAACAAAATACAGAGGAGCTCAACAGATGTGGACTTGCATTGCTCCCACCCTACTGCTGGCAATTACAGTCTTAACTAAAACCAGCCTTACCCTCAAAGCAGCATGTGGCCTAGAGAGATTTGTACAATTGACATCAAGAGAAGAGCCTGTGATTTGGGAAAACCACTGGGAGGGGAAAGAGAAAAATGGAAAGAAAAAAAAATCTGCCTAAAATAAAGAGTGTGTAATACAGTGACAGAAAGAGTGTCTTAACCTGCTTTAGGAGCATGGGTCTCTTGGTTGGGTGGACTGTCTTGGAAATACCTAAAAACATCCTTAATATTAGAGATCATGCAAAAGATCAGAGGTTCAGCAGGTGATATTGAAGGTTGAGCTCAGGATTAACCTGAGGTAATACTGACTAGCAAATCAATCATTAAAATGAAGAGAGAAAAGCATATGTTTTACTTTGTAACAAACGACAAATCTGGTTATGTTTCATCTTTGTGCACAGAAAAACACAAGACAATGATCTGAGAGGATCTGCTGCCTTCCCCAACTAACTTGTCTGTTAATCTCTGAGCATGTTACTTAAATTCACTCTGATTTACTCTCATTTCTTAAGAAAAGAAGTAAACTCTTCTTCTGTGTATGATTTTGTTTATCTCCTAAGAGCTACAAAAAAAGTTTGCATTTTAATTTTTCAGTAGGAGAATTGGAGATCCAGGAAGGAACTGGTTGTTTCCTCGCAAGCAACAGCAGTGGGACCTCCTGTGTGCAGAGCAATGCCTCTGACAGAGAGGAGGTTCCCAAGGTTGACTTGACTTGTCCACTGTGCAAAAGCTGTAGACATGCTGGAAGCACAGAAGGAAAATATTCAAGTAACTGATCTACTGCAGGATTCCCAGGGCCAGTCAACCATCCTTTGTTTTGGAGCCATGGACTTTTGGCCTCCTTACCAAACTGCACATCTGTTAAAAAGCATGGACCATCAATCTCTGTGTCCCAGCCCACCTCAGACTTCAGCAAGCCTCATGTGTCACTAACTTTGCAGTGAGCCTGAACACTTGCTTTTCTCCTTTCATTTATGCTTCTCTGATTTAGTTTGCTTTGGCTATGAGGGAAAACACATAAAGTTCCCTGACACCATAACCTATGAGTCATTAACTTCAATGGTTTGTCTAATTGCTCAGGACCCAGCCCTGTGACCCTTAAGGTAGAAAGTGTCATTCCAGAGTCTGAGCTCAGACTGCAGCCTCACTCACTACAAGAATTACTGTCAGGAGGGCTTTGTCCAAAGGGGAAAGAAGAGGCTGTGAGGGACTCTGGCTCCAGCTAAATCTGCCAAAAACTTCAAGAGACGCATTTAGCAGCTTAGGCACTGCACTGCTAGAGCCTGCAGTGTGGTCTCCCTCCATCCAGATCCAGGGTACTGTCCTAGCTGGTGGGTACAGAAAATTCAGACGAAGTTTCTTTCACTGTGGAAAGGTTGCCTCCCAGTGTTATCAAATCACGGTACTTAAATCTCTGTCTTCCTCTCATGGTTAGACCACAAATAAAATAATTCAGTTAGGTCAGGGAATTAAACGTATTTTATTATTGACCACTCTGGGACACTATGTTAGAGTCTGCTTTCTAACTATGGTGATGTCTTATGAAAAAGTCAGAAGCTTAAGAGAGGCTCTTGCCTCTTGGGCAGAGTTAGCCACAACCTGGACCTCCATCTGAGCATCTCGTGCCTTAAGGCATTCAGCATAAAAAAGGAAAGTGATGGATTTATGATGTTAGCTGCAGTAGCCAAGTAACTGTCACACACGCTTAAACAAAGCTATGTTGTCTTCACAGCTCTTTGAGCAGAAATGTGAAACATGGCCAGAGTATGATCACATTTTAAGGCAAATGACATGCTAAGTAAAAAAAGCAACAAGTTATGAATTGGAACATCCAAAGTTCTTGAAAGCAGCAAGATCTTTTACAGCATGTTGGGGTTTTTTCTTACCTTTTAGAAGTGGGGGCATATCTGGAACAAGAGTTTCCATCCCAGGCACAGTATGGGTCTCTGGCAAGGCAGCAGTCTGCACAAGCCTTCCCATACGTGTGACACCTGTGCAGAGAGAGCTGAACCAATCCATCCCTGGAACCAATGTACAATTGTTGCTGCAAATCAGGCAAAGCAAATTAATTAGGAGTGTTCTCCAAGTAGCCCAGTTAAAAAGTTCCCTTCTTCAGTGCCACACTTGAAGACTTTCAACCTTATCCCAGATTTTACAAAACAAGGGAGAATTCCTTCTTTACTGTAAAATGTTTCTCAGGGTTCAGTGTGAATTGGCCAGTCCCCATCCATCCCTGACACAACACAGCAGAGAGTAAAGGGGACTGCACTCCTGGAAAGACACCAGCACTCAACACCCTTACACCTTTAGCTTAGTTCTGTAATAAAAAATCAGAAGTAAATCATGGAAAGTTTAATAACACATTTAAAAACAAGGGGCTGGATAGCCATGCTATTAAGAATCTGGAAACCAGAGGTGACCTTGTGTGAATAATACCTCATCTTCTGCTTCTGATCCTTAGGTGGGATGGGGATAATGTTACTCCCCTCTCCCCAAAGTGCGAGTGGATTGCCTGTTGAGACAAGGGTGGTCCAAGCTGGAGCTGGCTCATGCAATACCTCCAGCTGGCCTGCCACCTTTTTTCAGGGGAGATGGGACCCAGCTGTGCTGTGCGTGCCTGAAAAGCGAAATACCTCCTCCCATGTGAGGGAGGCGTGTTGTGCTAGAGCTGCTCTGGCCACTTCTGCAGGGCAGGGAGGGATGGCTCTGGTGTCACGCTGCTCCCCGAACATGCACGTAGCCGTCACAGAGCTTGGAGCTGCCATAAAACCACTTCCCACCAGGAGATACCCCACCGGGACCGGCCCCTGCGCTGCCAGGGTTGGACCACCCAGATTTAGGCTGCAATTTTAGAGGAGGGGGACTGGTTGTGTGCACACAACTTTTAGCACAGTGAGGCCCTGATCTCTCTTGACTACTAATAAAAATAAAAACAATAATAGTAATAATAATTTACTGCCAGGTTGTAAAGAGACAAGTATGTCTAGAGGCCAAAAAAAGAATGTGCATTGACTTCACTCACAAATCCCACTACCATATGACTAAAGGTTTGTTTCCCTGAATAATTACCAGCTTGGGTACACAAATTACTGTTTGTAAGCAAACATGAATTAGGCATGCAAACAAGTTCAAACATATCTGCTTCCTTCCAGATACATGTTAAGATCATCCATGGAAAGCCTGGCCAGTAAGTAACAAGTGTCATCTGAAAATAAGTTAAGTGTTCAGTGTACCACATATCCTCCAGTAATTAAACAAGCTTGTGATTACCTGCTTCTGAGAAATCTCCATGGTTGAGATAAATGAAGGATGCTGAAAAATAAATTAGTAAGGCATATTAGTTTTCAAATTCCCTGTTCTCAGTGAAAAAGCAGAACTTAAGCACAAAAAGTAAATAAAATTACAGATTCATTTCATTTCATATGAAAAAGAAAAAAAAACAGAAAGTCATGACATTCATGCTTCCAAAAAGAACTCCCATAAATTTCCCCTACTGAAAGGAGGGAACTGGCTATAGTTCTTAAAGTTTGCTATCTACTCCACACTGGGTAATAAGCCATCACATCAACTTTAGTTCTTATTAAGCACTATTTGAAAGGCTTAGATGCCATTTAAGGGATACACAGGCAGATCCTCTGTACCAGGCTGTATTTCACTGCTATAAGAGGCAGTGAAATTTTTGCCAGTGACTGATGTAAGAACAGCACAAAGCTCAGGGTATTATCTAACACCAAACAGAAGATGATTAATCTAAGCCTATTATTTAATACTAATGCAGTTTGAGGAAATAAGGCATGTTTTTTTCAGCCACTCATCTCCTTCAATTCTCTAGGTTCAAAACCACAGAGGTAACAGTTATGAATGTTACCAATTAAAATGTGAAGGAATGTCTGTTGAGTAGAAAAAAATAACCTCTTTTTTGTTTTAAATATGATATGGCACATTTTCCCTTGACGTTATGTTTTAAGAATGTGTCAAACTGGTGCACATACTGGAACTGCTGATTACTTGGCAGGCCACTGAGTAATCTTGCTATTTTCTCAGTAATATTTATAACTGGTGTCCAAAACAGTGGGAAGAAGACATACAGTTCCTTTAAGTCAAAGTTTCATCATCCACATGGCATATCAAAAGGCATAAGAACAAATGAACTCTGAAATAATTGTTAACGATCCTGTCCTTACACTTGGAAAAGTCTCTAATTCCCAAATTCATTTATTCAGCATGGACAAAAATTTGGGCTAAGACCCTGTATAGAACACAGGATGTGAGAAAGTAATCAGAACGCCATGTGTGCAGAATAATTTTGATGGAAAAGCAAGGTGAAAACTGAAGAACAGCTGTATAGGATGAGAAGAAAGCAACACAAAGAATGAAGAAGAATCTGATAAATTGAAAAGAAACCCAGTAGGGAAGACAAAGGTCCCTATTTTTCTGATGTAATGGCATGTTGACATCATCTCCCTCACCAGCACTGAAGTTAATCAGAAATTGTGCCTGTGCAACAGAAGGAATCTCGGGCTTTTTACAAGCTGTATTTATGAAGAAGGCATTGGTGTCAGCGGGGATCCAGTTACACAATAATCAAATCAAAATGGTCAAAAATATTGAGTCAGCCTTCACCACCAAATTAAAGCACACTGATATCAAAACTAACTTTGCTTTATTTTCCTTATGTTTTCAATTCCTAATGTTGCTATTTTAAAGACTTTCTCTGCACCAGTGAAATTTTGTCAGTTTAAAAAAAAAACAAAATTGTACCTAAAATACTCCCATATCACTGTGGGCCATAGAAAATGTTACATTAAAAATAAAATACTACTAAAAAAAATTTGAGCTCAGAATAAGATTTCAAACTAGAACAAAACAGAAAAAAATGAGACTTTCTCTAAGTCTGAAAAATCACGGTCTGTTTGGTTTTGGACATTTTTCAATTGACTTGCCCAAAGAATACCAAGGCGTTTAAAAATTTACATAGTGTCCCTCTGGAAACTTGAACTAGTTCCAGTAAACAAACAACCAGACAAGACAAAGCCAATTTAGGCCGTAAAGTCCCCTGAATAATATTTAATTGATGTTGTGGCTATTAATGCTTACCTTGAATACCTGCAGCTCTTCCAGGACCACCTCCTCCTTAGTCCACTTCTCCTTTGTGATACTCACAACTTTCAGGACTGTGCCTATGTCTGAAAGAAATGTTCATCATGTAAAACCCACAGTCATGTTTCAGTATGTATGGGCCACTCCATTTCACGCCCCGTGGATAAAGCTAATCCATCAAGGATGTAGCTTTCAAACAACATCTATCCCTACTGCATCTACTGCTGTCTGTGGCGTTCTATACAGTACATTTATGGTTTTACTGTATGGCTGAGCCAAGATTGCTCCTGGCAGGGATGGTCTAATGCTCCTGCTACACAAACACACAAACACAGACAAACACATTCATGCTACCAGCTAGAATTTTATGCACATTTCCCTGAGCCACAACCGGGGCCCATCTGACCCCAGAAAGAGCCAGCTCAGGGAACTAAATTGGCAAAAAATTATTTCCTCTTTTTTATAGAATGATTTGCTTTCAGTATAACCCCTTAATCAGAAGTAGGTTTCGTTTTAATGTGAGGAGTTAAGCAATGCGCATTTTTCATTTATCTTTTAATTTAAAGAAATATTTGAACAAGATCTCCATTCAGCATCAAAATTTTAATTTAATCATTACAGAAATTATTTCTTTGGAGTTACCTAAAGAATTTTTTTGACATTAAATCTATTAATCGATTTAACCTGTATTCCTGCTTGGTGAAAAAATAATCTGCTCATTTCATGTCAGACCATTACACATAACTGAACCTTGAATGGCCTTATAAAGAACTCAAAAAATGCTCAGGGGAAGTGGGCTGGAGGTGCTGGGATGTGGAAACGACACAGTGCAGCTTGGTCCTAAGCATTATGAATAGTATTGAAACTGTGAAAAATAATACATTATAATGGAAAGAATGAGACTTGCATTCTTTTCTTAAACTACTGAAGATCATATTACCAATCAAAGCCAAAATTACTTCAATTTACCTTATGTGTTAGAGGTTTTTTTCAGTGTTTGTTTGATATAATTGCCAAGGCCTGCATATGTCCAAGTTGGTTGCGTACATTCAAATACATAATAAGCTACTGATCCCCTGCTGCTCAAAACCTCCTCGGTTATGTGTTATATCAATATTCTGTCTCTCTGTGTAATATTTGAAATTTTATCTTTGACTTCATTTTTTTCCTTATGACGAGTTTAAAGAAGAAAATAGAATAAAACTATGTACTTCTGGAAAAGAAACCACACTTTTAAGGAAGGCACTGGATAAAAATAAATATTTGCATATTACGGAGTGCCATCTAGTGACTGCATGGTACTTGCTGGCCTTGACACCTCTAAACCCAACTATTTACACTTGAGGAGTTACTGTTGCTGCTGGCCAGGAGCAGTTAACCTGGGAGGATTCAAGCTGCTGGTCTCTCATTATAGTTTTACTCCTATGAAAAACTTTATAATGGAGGACAGCAAACATCTAAAAGCAACCTCTATAACCACTAAAAGATTTTGCACATTTTTACAAGTGAACTCATTTTTTCAGACAGCTAAATTTCACTATTATTAAATTTCTCACTATTATCAGAACAAAAGTAAGTTGTAGTGAGAACTCCCAAATCTTAGGCATTGTACAATTTGGGAATGGGTTCCCTTTCCTTCCTTGTTGACTGCATTAAATTTTGTTTTCAGAAAGCAACAGACACCACTGTACTGACTTGCA
Source organism: Cephalopterus ornatus (assembly GCA_013396775.1). Classification (NCBI taxonomy): domain Eukaryota; kingdom Metazoa; phylum Chordata; class Aves; order Passeriformes; family Cotingidae; genus Cephalopterus; species Cephalopterus ornatus. Next base: position 365,437 of record VZRE01004381.1, on the reverse strand, counting down.
TAGGGATCGTAGAGGGACTCTCACACTGTCTTTTTTTGGAAGACAAGAGCTGTGAAACATGTTTTGCTGAAAGACATACGAGGTCCAAGAGAGAGGCTATCTATGGACTCGTGTGCATGATAATGCAGCTGAGAAACTCGTGAAGGCTGAGACATTCCACACTTTAAAAGAGACAATGCTCTGGGACAACTCACTCCTTTCCCCAAATTGCTTCAGAATATCCATACCTATCAAACTGTGCTATATGACACAAAATTTGCTCATAGGCCAGATAAAATGTTATGTAACCCCACAGCACTGGGGCAGGATTCAAACTGAAATCTTAATTTCCCTGCAGCTCATGTCAGTAGCTCATCCACTGCACTTGAATAAACCCTGTCACTTCCATGTACCTTAGTTTCACCTTCTGTAAGATGGGGATAATGGCAATTATCCCCTTACTATCCCATCCTTACTAAAGCACTCAGATCTACCAGTGAGAAGTGCTTTATAAGACCTATATAGAATGAGAGTGAGAGAATGCCAAAGTATGGATTAAGAACAAAAAATTCTCATGGATTAAGAACAAAAAATGGAGGAAAACTGTAGATTATTACTTCAGAAATGTTATTAATAGGTATGTTAGTATTTCTTAGCACACCGCGCTGTTGGGTGATTCATACAGTGACTCTAAATTTAATTACTATGGTAAAATTAGAATTTTTCCTTAAGGTATATGTCTACCATAAAAGTGCATATAGATACATAATTATCCCTAGAAAAACTGCAAAGCAGTCTTTTTCCCCAACAGAGTAGTTTAACCTCTCTCTCTTCAATCCTGGTTGTCATGTTTGGAGCTATCATGTTGCTAATTTATATCTTTAAGATTGGTTGAATGGAATTGTTGCCTTAGGCTCAGTCTGAAATCTTTCTTAACTGTTCAGTGTCACATGAGATATAATGCTGAAGCATCACGTCACTACTGATAATAGGAAGTACTTCTTGAAGCTATTAAGGTTAATTTTTTTTTCCTTTTAATGTGCTTCCAGCAGGAATTGGAGCCAAGCTACCACGTAATGTAAAGACAGGTACTGAGTGGTACTTGGAGGATAAGAAAGTCTTAGGTACTCTAACCCTTAACTGGTTTATCACCTGGGCACCAGGAGGCAGGCATTCAAAGCCCAAACGTAATAATCCCTTGATTTGACAAATTAGTCTAGTCATAGCACTTGCATGAATACCTGGAACAGAATCAGGTGCACCTAAATGTTTCCTGAAGCTGCATGCATAGGAAAAAGGTGTTAATCAACAGGTTTATTCAGGATCTGCTGGGTTAAAAGTGTTCTAAAAGGATGTGGATTGCGCAGATTGACAGTGGAAGTCTCCTCTCATACCTGTTCCTAGGAAGATAACATCATATTGCCCATCCTCTGCCATGACGTGATCCACCACAATCTGAGTCAGGCGGTAGTCCACGTTGATCCGAGTGAACACCGGAGCTCCCGTCACTGGGTAAACGGATTTGTACATCAGTGGATGGCGTTTGATAAAGCTAATGACTTCATCAGGGAAGTCTCTGGTAGACTTTATGAGTGGATCATAGGTTTTGCTTGGACACTGAATGAAAGAGAGGGAACAAGAAGATGAGAGGAATTTTAGGAAAGAAGTACAAGTAGAAATCCAGTTATCCATGAGAACATTTGTGAAGCCAATAAGAAATCAGATTTTTCAGTGATTTTTCTTTTCCCAAAACAGCACTCGGTCATCAATATTTCATTTTTTGAAAGCATTGCTTTAAAACCTGAGAAATTCCCATGATGGGCTCAGTTTGTCCGCAATGTCCACCTTCACATTCCCAGCCACACTCACAGGCAAAATATCACGTTGGGTATTTTACAAAGACAAAGAGACTGAGATTGGAGGGAAGGAGACTTATCATGCTCTCTCATTTCAAGGCACAGGTAGCAGCACGCAGTTAAATTTGCTGCATGCTGGTCGAAGCAGTGCAAATACCAGTGTATGGGGCTGCCAACAGCAAGACTGGGGTGCCCTCCTGTGGCTGCCGTGGGATGAGCTCAAGTATTTGAAGTGCAGCATCTCAAGCTTTTTCTGTTTTCAATATTTCTGCTTCTCTTTTCATGGATGAATTTCTGCCCTGCTGATGAAGTGAGTTGGAATTGAGCAAGATGCTCTCTGGTATGTCCTGTTGTTGGACTAACAGCTTGGTTTCTCCTGGGAGATCCACTCAGATCCTTCTGACAGAAGGCTCCCACTAAATTCTTCAACCGTGTTCATTTTCCCAGACTGAAACATCCTTATCTATCTTTTCCCTGTATGCGGCAGGAAATAAGAACCCATAACTTTTCAGTGACCGCACCTCCTCCACCTCGCACTCTTTTTCTCAAAAAGGCAGATTCTGCAGGTACCAGATGATCCCTATAGCTTTTATTTCTCAAAAGTGACTTTCCTTACTCATCCACTTAGCTGGCACTCTTGAAGAGTCCCATAGCTCAGCAGCATCCTTTTCTTTAGATTTGAACAGCACAGTTTCATCTTCTTTTGGTCCAGACAACCCGCTACAGCACTTACTCCTTCAGATACCTCCCCAGTGTCACTCAGTTACTGCCGGGGTTGACTCCCACCTCTCTTAGACCCATACTGACAAATTAATCACTTCAGCTGTTTCTTCTGCTTACACAAGTAAGCTGATTCTCACACATCCCACACATCACACATTCTATAAACCTACCTCTTCAACCTCCATCAAGTTTTTCCCTTTCGTGCTTTTTGGGGTGAGGGCAGGAACATATTTGCAAGGTGAGTCATGTTGATGACCCAAGATCTCTCATACTCACCTATCTCTGCTTTTCTTCCCATGGCAGTTTGTACCTCTTTTCTGTCCCTGGTTTTACACTTAGTTTCTAATCCAAGTCTGAGAAAACTTCTGGTTTGAATCTGGAGGCATCTAAATGTGTTAATGGGGCACTAGAAATCCTGAGTAAGAATAAGTGAACTGAACACACTGGACACAAAGGGTGTTGACGACACCCTTTTACATATTTGCTGATTGCTTCTTCAATACTATTTTTAAGTAAGTAATCCCTGTGTTTTCTGCCAGGTGGAGCCCTAACACAGTCTGCGAAGAAAGAAATGTGATCACATAATATCTTCGAAGTCTGTCAGGAGAAAGTTAAGATTCCTTGTGAAGCTGTTACACGATTCTGCTTCATGGCAATTTTGACAGAGACAACTTTATTCACACTCCCACTTCTCCAGTTTGACATGTGTGGAATCTATGGTGACAGCTAAGGGCTTGTAGTTGGGATTTATTCCACTGTGGAAGATTTGGCATTATCCAAAACATTATTATTAGGAACAACACACTCAGTGCCAAAGTCTGAGCTTGTCCTTCTTTCCATTGCTGGTAAACTCCCTTTTCACAGCTATACAGCATCAGCCTCTAGCAGAGAATCCATCCCCGTGGGCTCAGTACCAGCCAGGGTCTGTGTCTCCCTCGGGTTTCCACAGCCTGCTCTCTCTGGGCTGAGGGATGCACAGAGATCATCCCGTGATAGTGCTGGCTATAAAGGAAATGTAGCCCCTGTCCAACACGCACAGGTAGGGTGTGCACATTCCTGGGCATGAATTCCTCAAGAAGTAAATACAGCTAATACAATGCAGAAGGATTCTCATCATGCACAGTTCTTATGTGTACGTGTCCCTGTATAAATACCCTAAATACAAAGGCAGTGGCAACTAAACACACATTTCTGACTGAGAAAAATGTTCTCAAAAGTATCAGAGACTACCTGCATATTCAGAAACCAAATAGTCCAGTGAAGCACAGACCAGCTGATGTTCTACATCCACATCTATGGTCACACCTGAAATGTCTGTTGGGGTCAGTTTCTGCTCTACCTTAGACCCCAATCACTGCCACAGCACTGCCACAGGGAGGGTGCCATTTGGATAAAAGTCCATCCTAGCATTAAACAGCACCATGACTATTGGGTTTGCACTTGAACTTGACCTCTTCTTTTACTTAACAGAGTTGTAGCTTGTGTGACTTAACAATCTACAACCTATTTGCATTCCTTGTTTGGACTGAATTTTACGGCTATCTAGAGACCTCACAGACTTTGCGCAACTGTCCACTTGCTTAGTGTTGTTTCAATTCCTAAGAGTTAAGCCTGTGAATCCCCACCTTCATAACGGATCTGAAATGTTTACGGAAAAAAGGTCTTGGGCCCCTGAATCACCTAATAGATTTTGGCAATTTTCCCACAAACAGCAAATTAATGCCAATTTGAATTAAGATAAATTCCATCACATACTCAGTGGTTTTGTTTCATGTACGGCTGTGAAAGAACAGACAAGAAAAGAAATAAAGGGTTGTACTGTTCTGTGATAACTGCTCAAAAGACAGTTGAATACAAGCAAGAAAGAAGAAAGTCCTATTGAAAAAAACCTCTTCCACTGGAAACACATACTGCAGTGAGCTATCCCTAGGGAGTTTCTGCAAGCAGTCCTGTAAGAACTTCACCCTCTGGCTTGCTGGGTATGATCTCCCACCTTCTGTTTTCTGCTGTGCTTTCATGAATTAAAGTCTTTGCAAGGTTACATCTTCGAGGTGGGCTGTAGTCAGCTTGGCTTTTGAAGATAACAATATCCAATGAGTAATTTCACAAAGAAATATGACTTTGGAACAAAATATAGACTTTGGGATAAAAAAATAAAGCAAACCATAATACAGGATAAATGTTTCAGACAGCACAGTAACTACCCAGAAACAAAATCATGTGCACAGTTTCCAAGCAGTAACTCAGGACTGAGCATTTTCATCTTACCTTAAGAACAAATGAGGTCTGAGTTATTTTTTTTACCACAATTAGACCTCAAAACCCCTCCTGATTTCAAAAGGATGTTCAACTTTACTGTTGAACAAAAATTTGTTGGAATAAATAGAGAGAAACTTGGATGACAACTTTGTCTTTGGATCAAACAAATTTACTTCTTCAATTCCTCAGCCATGCAAAACTCTCTTCTCCCCCACTATGTACTTGAGGTTGATTTTCCCTTGTATGTCCATTTTCTGTGGTTCATGCTCTCACTTGCTACTTTGAGTTACCACAAGCATCTTCTGGAAATCTGCTGATCGCTCACCTATCCACAGCTCAATCCCAGAAGTCCATTTCTACATGAAAAATGGAAGTAGCCCCTTGGGTGTGAAAAATGGAAGCAGCTCCTTGGGTCTTAAAGATCTCCTAGATTCTTGCCAAAAATGTATCAACAGAGGAAGATGAGAGCAATGACATTACTCATTAAAAACCACTAGGACAAAATGTCTAACAATATGGAACTAGAGAGCTGCTACAGTAATCCCAAAGGCCCAAACCCTACCATGCATGATAAAGGGAAATCTTTTGCCAGCTTGCACAGTTAATTTAGTAGAAACAAGGACTAAGGGTCTCATTTAGAGATCTGCTTAAGTCAACAGGGCCTTTTCCAATTATTTCAGTGGGTTTTGGATTCTATCCTAAGGCAGCATGGCCACCAAGAACAGCTGGGCAGGTGTGACCCTGTTGTACTTGGCTGAGGGAGTTATTTCCAGAGGCATCGCTCATCATGGCACGACGGATGGAACAAGGGAATGAGAAATTCACTTTGGCCATCCTTTGGCAAAGTCCTCAGGCAGTTGTTTAAAGCTGTGTCCACCCATCACTGCAGAACAATTCCTGTAGGCTTGTGCTTCCTTTCCCAGCTATCAATAGGATGTAGGGCGATAAAGGCTGCGTGGACAAGTGGGTGAGTGAAGCAACCTTTCATCCCTGAAAATGTGAGTTCACATCCTGTTGCAGGTCTCATGATAATCATACTAGTGTTCTCTGCCCAGGTCATAGAGGACATTTATTCACATCATCAGCACCAGATGCTGTCTCAGATACGTGACATCTCCCACTGGAGACAATAAGAGATTGACTTTTATATCAAATGTCACAGGAGTAGGCTTGCAGAGCTGTTTCATGTGGACTACAAGAGAATCTGGCTCCATAAAAGTTCTTATAACACCATCACTGTGCTCTCTCAGCATTTTCTGCTTTTGCAATAGAGTGGGATTCATCTCTCCTGACTTAGATTCGTATCTTGGCTCCATGTGAACTGCACAGAGGGGGTGTCTATCTTTTTCTTTCTGATAGAGAATTCTAAACAACCAGCTCATGTGTGATGCTTTTCTTCTAGATAGCTGACATCAAGCAAAATTAATCACATTAGTCAAATTAATATTACTAGATAAGAATTTTGCTGGAAATTCATTGACTATATAATTTATTCTTGAGGTTGCTTAGGCCTTTCCTGTTATGAATGATAACTTGATACAAATATACATGTTAAGAAATTAAAAATAAACAGAACAAAACAACAATAACAGATGACAAAACCCAACAGAAACAGCTCTGAAAGTGCTAAGGGTATCTCTATTCAACTGCTTTATAAACTCTGTGGCACAAAACTTCTAAAAATCAATCCATTAGTTTTTGAAATGCCTTCTGTGTGAGCTCAGTTTGATAATAATCACTCTGGATTAAGTCCTGATCCCAGGTGATCTACAGAGATTGCTTTTATTCCCTCACCTGTTATTTGTATCCAAAACTAGTCATGAGGTGGTAAGTTAAGGCTAATCTTTCTCAAATAAAAGCAAATGCACACTAAATTAACAACACCACACAGATGTAAGCTTTTCTCCTTTTTTCACTTGTCTTATTAAATTTGCAGCTTAGCAGAGTGCTGGATGTGTAGATCTCACACAGTACTGAGATACACGGTGTGACCGCGTTAACATTATGTGGGAAGCGCGGCCAAGATTTTCAAAGGCTGGTGCCAGAAGTTGGGCTCCTAAATAAACCTCCAATTTGCCAAACTGCATAGTGCTTCACCCCAGTCAGTGAACTCAGTAAGCACTGCTGAATCTAACACCTATTAAAATTGTGACAATTATTTGGGAATGTAAAAACATATCCTTTTCATTAATGATGCATCTGTAGTTCAGCAGTGCTGATGTCTACCGGCAATTTTAAAAGAGAATGTTGTTCCCCAGCAGCTTCAAAAGAGTTTCTATTTCAAGTGTGCTGAAAATCCCAGCTTAAACGTGTCTTGTCACGTGGAACCATGGACCCACTTAACACTGAGACTCAAGCACCCACAGGCTAGGTACTCAAGAAGGACTTGATAATATTGAGTGTAATAGGCATCTGCTTGGTGCATTTTATAACATTTAGGCTGAGAATTTTTATGTGTTTCACAAGAACTAAGAACCACGCTAGCAAGACACACTTGTGAGCATTTGAAGCATCCAGTGTGAAGCATTAAAGAGTGAAATACTTCTTAAACCTCTCCCTTATCTGGGTTTCCCTCCTAGGAGAAGTGTCCCTTGTCCGGGGAACTTCTCTCTCCTTTCTCTCAAAGGTGTTTTTCTTTTCACAGGCTAATTACCTCTCAGCCAACCAAAAACAGAAAGTGTAAAGTCTTCCAGGTGCTAAATAAGTTCCCTTATCACTGATTCATCCAGCAAAACGTAGAATAGAGGAACTATCTTCAACCAGTCACTTCTGTGTTAAATGGGGACCTCCAACACACCCAACATATTGAAGTTAATTTGTAGAGTTTATAAAGAAACGCAAAGGCTGCATCCTGAGGGGTAAAGATTCAACACAAAAGACTGGTGAGAGCTTCCAAGATGCCCAGAAGTACTTTAAAACCAGGGTACTTATGGATTTATGATCTTGTGTAGATTAGACAACAGTTTAGAGATGATTCTCAGGGCATAGGCACTTATGTGCCTTTGAAGGTTCAACCATAAGCCCTTCTGAAAGTGAAACTTGGGTTTCTCGGTGGTCTAAGTCTTTCACACTAACCTTGCAGATATCAGAGTGAGCCTGGAAGAGGGCATGGGAGAGAAAACAAATCAGGTTTGTAGGAGACAAACAAACACTGTAAATTTTAAATGGAATCAAACTCACCGTACTCCCACAACAAAAATCACAAACAAATAATTTAAGTCCCTGTCTTTTTTAAGAGTTTGTAACCTACTGGTTGTGCACGATTTATTCTACTCTGTTCTTGTGTTTGCCCTGAGCACTTTGTATTGCTTTTCCATTTAACACACCTGTGCTGTTGATAGAAAATGCTGAGAAAATTAAGAAAGCATTAATCTGAGGCTAACTGAGCTGAGACCAGCTGGGTGAGTGAACTTGACTTTGCAGGTGGCACTTTGCAATTCTCTGCTGACCTCTACCATCAGGAAAGATGACAGGGTTTGCAGCATTTCCAAAGGCTGCTATGAACTGGAAGGTGATTCATGTTGGGGAAAACTGGTCAGTAAGTAACAGAAGGTGTAGGAGGCTTTCTGAGGTAAATAAACCCATAAAGTGAAACATTTCACCTAATTAAGCAGCCCCATTTACAGTGGGGAGATCAAAGGAAAGAGGAACTGGAGAAGCAAAGAATGCAGTCTGTCCCATAAAAGATACGTGAAACAGGAAGATAAGTCTAAAAATAACAAGGGAAACCTGTGCAACCCTCAATGTTTTATGAACAAGCTTATTAAAGCAGCAAAACTAACCAGACGGGAGGACAAGGGGAGGCTTTTTGGCAGACAGTATTTCTCTGTGGCACAGCCAAGTCCCAGCAGGATGGACACCACATCTTGTTCAGCCTGTGCACTGGATTAGCAGAAGAAATAAAGGACAGGGCTTCACTGAAGAGAGGGAGAAAAAGCAATAGAGACAAAAAAATATGAAAAAAGATGAAGCAGAGTCAGGGGACATTTAGGTTAGATATTGGGAAAAGGTTCTTCACCCAGAGGGTGGTTGGGCACCGGAACGGGCTCCCCAGGGAAGTGGTCACAGCACCAAGCCTGACAGAGTGCAAGAATCATTTGGACAATACTCTCAGGCACATGGTGAGGTTCTGGGGTGTCCTCTGCAGGCCCAGGAGTTGGACTCAGTTATCCTGATGGGTCACTTCCTACTTAGTATGTTCTATGATTAGAGGAGAATCTGAGGACTTGTAAGGGAATTTATTTTAAAAAAGGAAAACACAAAGAATTCAAGAGCTTGGGTCTGTATTCAGATCTGGAGTGGAAGGAGGTGAGACATTAAACTCTTCAAATGGACAAGAGCAAAGTGCTGGACTGTTTCTTCTTTTAGCTAAGTGACTCAGACTGCAACGTTCTTACTTTGCTTATTCAGAGCTTAGTTTTGATCTTTTGGCATGTCAGTTAGTAAAATATCTAGATCCATCAAAAATATTTGGTGTTGCCTTGAATATCAGTTAACAGTCCTACTTTCTGCCGTAGATCAGACTAAGTGTTAATCCAGATCTTTAAACACTGACATTCCTCTAAAAATCTGACCTTAATGACACTTACTCACCATCAATGAAATGAGGATCACTCCTGTGTATGCCATCAGGATTTCCAAATGGATGCGTTGTCATACAGCTAAATAAACTAGAAAAGGTTTTTTTCCTCCTAATTCACTGAAAATCTTGTTTAAATGCCTTCTGTGATTACCAGGAGCACGTTATGAGAATTCTGCTTCAGAATGCAGAACACACTTTAAAGAAAGTCCTCCATGGTTTCTTTATTAATGGATAATTTCCTGAGTGAAACCCTAAGAGACTGGAAGAAAACTGGATTTGTTATCTGGGGACAGCTGCAGACATGCAAGTCCAATTTTTAAACAGCTAAAGCAGATAGAGCAAAAGCTCCCTTGCTTTTCAGCCCTTTGTGTCAGGGCTGCCTGATTCATGTTTTTTTCTGTCTCTTTTCATTTTCAGCTTCCGAATGGAAATAGATTTGAAGCCTCGCCTCTGTTTAATTCCCATTATTTCCACTTGGACTTTAATACCGCTGAGAGAAGTTAAAGAGCTGTGTGTTTTGCAGTGTCAATGGTGTGGAGTGTGCCAGAGGCGCCCTTTCACCCTGTCCAGGGATCTTTCAATGACGGCAGAGGGCAGGCAGACCCTGCTGCAGCTCCAGGACCACGGGCAGGCAGGGGCTGCTGCTGCTGCTCGGCATTGCGAAGGCATGATATCACAGTCATGTTCAGAGTTTATCTCAGGCACAAATTGCCACAGGAAGCATTTTGTCAAAATTTCAATATCAAAGTGGTCACAGCCTCTATAGTGAGCAGCTTTATTTACTTAGGAGATAAAAGCAGCTGAGCAGAAAGTTAAATTAGGGTAAGCGGTCTCCTGCTTCTGTATAAATGTGGAAAGGAAGTCAATGCCTCTCTCAAAGCCAAGCATCAAAAGGAACGCATTTCCTAGTATAGCCATTTTTAGACTTTGACAGTAACTTAAAATAAAGGAAATATAGAATCAGAGCAGTGTTGGCTATGCCAGCTGTAGGCAGCACTTGGGAGGAGCTTACATTTAAAAAATGTTCTAGTAACTTAAAAAAGGATAGATTATCCCTCTTTGGCTTTGTTCTGAGCATTCCTGAATCACCTCATAACTGCCAAGAAATGATGAAATTAATCTTTAAGGAAGAGCATTTCAGCACTCACAGTGCAATGTTCTGTAAGATTCGTGCTGTTTCTTTTCCTTGCTTTTGAGCACTGTACTGCTTTTTCAGATTCCAGCCTAAATCTGTTCCTATCCAAGTTTGGCATAACCCATTACAAGAGAAGAGTGTGGCATGACTCTACTTATTGGGATACTCTATATTAAACTACTGAGCCTGAAGTATTTCGCAGTCCAGCTCACGAAGACAACAGATAAAAAGCTGTTCAGCAATACATTTACCTTATCTACACAGTAAAGATTACAGATGTCTTTCTTCTGAGAGCTTTCTTCAGTAAATCCACTTCCCTTCTCAGTCCTTGGTCAGAAGAACTCCTACAGAAATCCACTGACTGTGGAGGTTCAAAGGACTTTTATGATACTATTTTCTCACAGCTGTTATCAGGTGCTTAAAGGAAGTAGTTGGGGGAGTTAAGGGTTGGTTTATGGAAAATATCTCTTTATCTTTAAACTTTCCAACTTTTAAAATTCTTGCACCGTGGATATTCAAATCAAATGATAAAGATCAGCACTGACATGCTTCAGCATGACATGTTTCCTTCCTTGTGAATCCCAGCTCAACCATGTGATGGCTAATACACTCAAAAATGCAATGAGCTTATGACACATCTATCTGTGCAGAGTGTTCATCCTTATGGGGCAGTCTGAATTTTTCAAGAGAGTTATTTTAATCTGTTTAGATGCCATGGGACCAGCTATTGTTCTCCCTGGCACCATTTTTGTACTTAAAACTAAATTCATCTGAACTTCTTAACCAGTCATAGAGTTGCACACAATTAAAAATAATAATAATAATAATAATAATAATAATAATAATAATAATGAAGGTGATCGTCTTTCCTGGGGGCACTACATATTTTGTGTGGCAGAGAGATGCATAAGCCTGCAAAGCCTGAATAGTCTAAATCAGGTGCAATGTGCTCCATCGGCGCAGATCCAGGGCAGGCCAAACCAGTCTCTGAGCCACTTTGGTCTTTAGAGAGAGAGCTGCCTCTGAGGCTCATGTGCAGCTGCGAGAAGGGAATCAGTGCTCAAGGCCTGACTTGCTGAGCCCTTGGACCACCGTGTGCAATGAACAGCATGAGCTTGGACCATAGAATTGAGTCCACTGGAAGAATGAAGAAGAAAACACAGGGACACAAGAAAATGTGTGAAAAGACAAACTAAATTGGCTATATAATGTGGGTTGAAGCAAAAGTTACATGCTCATGTGAGAGAAATAGTGCAGGAACAGCCAAATGTCTTCTAGGAAAGGTCCAGCCTTGACAGCTCACTGCTGGACTGGATTTAAGCAGTTGCCTACTACTAGTTTGCTGAATACCTGACCAAGAAAATGTCAAGCTATTCCAGATAAAATCATTACTCTTTTACATTCTACATACAAAGAATTGATCAAGGTTGTTATGTTTTTGAAGGTGATGTATTTTTTGAAAACACCACTTCTTCTTCACCTGGAATGTCGGTCTGTGGTTTTCCAAACTTGATACCGTAACAGAAGCGGGAAAAGAAAACTTTTTAATAATTGTTTCAAAGTTTTCCTCCTTGTTTTGGCCTGAATGTTACAGCTGAAGTCTAAGAGATTGGAATTTAAAAGTGTTTCCAGATACCAGACTTCTCTTTTTCTTCCTGTTACTTATCTTTTATCACAGTAAGTCTCCAGCAATTACCTCCATATTTTACTTCAAAACACAACACGTGCAAAACCACACAAAACAGAATCAATGGCAATATCTCAACAATTTTAACAGACACAAAGATAAGGGAAATACAAGACTTCAAATAAAATACCTCATCATAACTTAATACACCATAAAGAAGTGGTTTTGGCTTTTTATGAAGTGTTGATGCCTTAGAGGTGATCCCCACAGATAGAAATATAGCTGTACAGTGGGAGGCCACAATATGAGAGACAATCAGGAAATAGACAGTCTGGACACAATGTTATCTCAGAGACATGGAAAAATGTATATTTATATACCTACAGGGTAGGTAGAAGAGCTGTCAACAGAGGGCAAAGAGTTGAGAGGATAATTCGAAACATCCTGAGTGGAAAATATAAATTACCAACCCTGAAAGGGGTGTGAAGCATGATTGTCTTTGAGTAAAAATAGAAGTATGTAATTAAGGAGACACTTACTGTACCGGGTCTGGGATACGGGATGCGACCTTCGTACTGCACCCACCGATGATCTGCACTCTCCTTGTGAGCGTAAGGGCCATTGAACACAGCTCTGATGTCTGCCATGCTGTACACACACACTGCAGAGCCCTTGAACACAGAGCTGAAAGAGAAGCTGCGTTGGTATGCACGCTGCAAACACCTCTTCAGAGCCTCAGCCAATGAACTTACTAATTTCACAGAGTCTAAAAGGATTTGGATCAATCCTACACCTGACAGTCGATATAAGTTGTGCTAAATAACAAGGTGTACAGGTCTGATAACTACAGATATTTAATGTCACTGTTGTTACAGTTTAAAGCTTTGCTTGGTTGAAATCTGGATCAGCCTTTGGGACCACTTGATAGACCGTCGTTTTTTCTAGTAGCTGATAGTTTCCAGCTACCATTTACTAGCTATTTTGATTAGAATTTTATGCAAATGAAGGACATTCCTTTACATTGTGTTCACATCTAGAAGTCTGTATATTAGCGGTATTATTATAGGTGAAGTCTCTAAGAATCAAAAGTTGCATTGGAAAGACAAATAAACAAACAAACAAACAACAACAACAAAAATCCCCATTTATTTATTTTTCTATGTATTTTTCCTTTTTTAATGTATTTTTCTAAAAAAACCTCCAGACATTTCAGTTTTCCAAAGAATATCATGCCAGGTTGTTGAGTGGCACGTACTTCAGTTACTTCATAACCTATTTCATTCATTGTGCAACATTTACTTAAATTTTAAATATTTTCTGTGGTTATATATCTACATAGCTATTATGCTGACTGCTTCTGAATTAAAGAGTGCCTTGGCCATTCTTCACTGTACTAATACTGGTCAGCATTTGGCTAGTCCTTATTTATGCTTAATTGAAAGATTCTGGAGATGAAAGAATTATTTTCTTTCCCACAATTCTATAGAAAGCACCTCACCATTGCAGCTGAGAGGTCATTAATTAATTAGTGTATCCCCTTGAGATAAAGTTAGATTATTCTTTCATAAACTCCAGTCTATAAATTCACTGAACTATCAGTTTAGAGAGTAGTTATGATATTAAAAAACAGTAGATGTCAAGATGCTGCTTACAGAAGTGTTGCTTCATGACAAAGGTTTGTCTTGAGTAGCAAATATTGGTTACTCAATAAATATGATAGAAATTTATGAATTCAGCTTGATGAGGCTGAAATAAACTAGCTTGCTTTTGACTGCTACATTTTCATTGTTTTTTATAATCATTCTCAAAAGTCAGGCACACAAAGGTTTAGGGACATAATTTATTATTTAAATTTCTGAAAAGTATTGTCCTCAGTGCCTAGAGCCCTGGTACTGGAAGCCTTGTTCCAGCAGTGTCTAACTGTTCTCAGGAATCAGGACCTAGTATAGAAGACCTGAGTATACAGAGAGTATAAAATACCTAAGATCTTTAGTATTTGTTCCCAGAGGCAAACATGTTCCTGCCACATACCTTGTGGTAGTGAAGACTCCGTATACGAGCGGGTTTCTCTCATCTCTTGTAGAAAGTAAGAATATATCTTCTGCAATGGGAAAAATATGGTTTAGGATTTCTTTTTTGGTTAAACATCCACTGACTATTTCTGTATTTAGCATTTATAATTTGGAGACTTGTAAAAATACAACAAAACTTTATTTTAGTATGAATTTTAACTTATGCCACATGGATTTGTGCCTATATTCTGAAATGTGTCCATTTGCAGGTAGTCTATTTTTTATACAGAATCAGTTTTTCACTTTCCAGCTTCTGTAGGGGAAGGGGAAAAAAATACAATTCTGTTCAGATCAATTCTGATAAAACTCAGAGATACTTTTACCACTGTTTGGAAGAAGGGTAAAGTCAGAACAAGACAAAGCACCTCTACAAACCAGTGTGGGGGAAAAAAACCAAACAAACAAAAAAACAACCAAAAAAACTCCAGCCAATACTAATGTCAAAATAGACCATTAAAGATAAATCAACTTACGCAGCTCATCAAAATGTGTGTCTGCTCCTTCAGGACCAGGTATGGAACACACAAGCCTGGCTTTCAGAAAAGTTGTCCACTTGTTTATTAGGCTCCTTTGGCCTCCCATATCATTCTAACAAAAAGAAAACGAAAATATCTTAATATTAAACACATAAGAGCTTTAACATATGGCAGCACAGACTGTGCTTTTTCTGTCTGATGCCACAGTTTGATCTTACCACAATGTCAAGGTCTTTTCTTCATGTTTTTTTTTTCCTAAGACAGCGTAGGACAGCCTTTTTATAAGTATCTCCTATAGTTACTTCTCAGCACAGAGAGTGGGCAACTCAAATCTCCTAATTATACCCAAATCTGTTTGCAAAATTCTCTCACCAGCTCTACGACTGGAATCCTGTGAAAACATGTATCTGTATCATGTGATTTCTTGATCCCTGTGATGCTAATTTTTGCAATTAGTTGTTCTTCGAGACTTCTTTACAAGCCAAATACTAGTACAGAAGGTTTTGGATAGATTTCTCAAAAAATAAAAACTATATTCATCAGCAGCTTACAATGTAAATACTGTCCTGTTTACTTTGTGAACATAGTAGAGAGACAAATGCATTCCAGGGAAAACCAGTCATATTATTTTAATAATCATTGTTATGGAAATATCAATTTATCCTCCACAAAAGGGATTTTTTTTTTTCATTTATTTCACTGTGGGTTTCCAAAACATAAGCATGTTTCTCCAAATTTTCTTTAGTCACTGGAGAAAGAAAAAAAATCTATAAAGGGTCACTTGAAATTTGAATTACCCTTCTGAAGGGTAATTTTCCTTCTACTGAGTTGGGTCAGTAGCAGGGTATGGGTAGTGGATTTTAGAAGATTTAAAATTTTAAGAATCTGGAACTAGGACTTTGCTCATGTATTCCTTCCATTGAGTACATGAAAAATCTAATTAATTACATTTATCTGTCTTCCATTGGTCTCAAACAGCAGAACTATTTAGGTTTCACAAAGCTATTTAGGTCCCAAAATTTTTCATTCTGAAAGCGATAATGACAGTGATATACCAGCAGGAACAAGGATTCAAACACTTAAAAGAAAGTTATCACCAACAGTCTCCCAGCTGCAGGTTCTGAATTACCCCATGAAGGTGCCTACTTCTTTCATTTAAAAACTCTGAAGCTTAGGGGATCTGTGCTGTAAATTTCAGTACCAAAAATTTGATGATAAATATTCGACCACTTCAGATTCATTAGGAGAAATCAGTTTTTTGTTAATTGACTTTGCAACCCTGAAGGTATAGAACCAGCCCAGTAAGAAATTCTGGGTGATGGAAATTACATGTCATTTCCGAAGGTCGTATTTGGCCCTTCAGGGCTGTGTCGTGCACATTACAGGCATTCAGAAAGATGGGTTTAAGTGCTGAAATCACTTCACGAGGAGTAACACTTCTCCCGTAATGCACTCTAACCACTTCCCCTTTTCATGTACCTGCTACTTTTAAATAGTTTAGCTCAGTTGGAAATGATTCCACTTTATATATCGCCTTTGGAACTTCTGCTCTTACAAGAATTGCTGCATTCTCTCTTGACTTCCTGAGGTCCTGCCAAGCCTGAGGCTTTGCATCTACCCAACAGATTTATTACAAACGTGTCAGAATTAGCAGCCTGAAGCCAATAGAAAAAAGAAGCTCTGCATGTGTGTGTTCTGTTCAAAGCCACAGCAAATAAATTTTGTGGTGCAGTTCAAACCAAACAATTACAAAGATGCAAAAAAGAATCTTAAAAAGCAAGAAGTGTTAAGCTTTTCTTTCCTCTGGCAATTCAGATTAGCTAAGCAATTATCACATTGCAGGGCTTCCACTTCGATTTCTGGTGGATGCAGTGAAGCGTCACAGGAGCTGAGATGTCTCTAACTGCCTGGCTAGGATCAGAAAACAGGGAGAAAGTGATGGAGCTGGAAAGGAAAAAGGACCCTTGTCCAGCTCCAGCTTCTGTCACATCAGGCATTCAGCTTCTGCATGAGATGGAAAGATACATACTTGTGTTTTACACCCTTAAGTTGTGATCCAACACAGCATTTTCACAAATGCTTATTTTAAATGTATCAGTAGTTCCACTGAGTACTTAAAGAGCTGTGTGAACCAAATACTGTGCTCAAAGGAAGCAATCTTAGCAAGTGCTATGTGTTTAAAGTATAAGACTCCACTGGATTTAAGATTTATCTGTATTTACATGCTCCCAAGCCAGGACACGACGTTAACCATACTACTTGAATTTAAGAGACATTAGAACTGACATTCTCTAGGTGTGTCTTACATACCCAAAGTTACCAAAACAACTCTGAAGAGTTTGTAATGGATGAAGGGGGATTCAATGACCAGCCAGCGTTCCAAGAGCTATCAAGCCCTTCTGAAGCCTGAGAGTGACAAATTTATGGTGCAGAAATTGAGAAAGCGAAAAGACCTTTCACTGATTTAGACAGTTGCATGTATAATATGCTGACATATCATTCAACATGCTTCTTCCTACCACCATGGCTGAATGAAATAAAGCGGACATTTTACTAGGAGGATGTTTTTGTTTGTGCTTTTGGGGCTTTGGGGGAATTTTTTTGATTAGCAGCCATATAGTACTTTTCGGTTCTTTATGAGATCTCTGATTAATAGTGTCTTTCCTTTCCTACTATGTGCCCAGGATTCACTGACTGAGAAAGTACAAGAACTGACAAAGGCCATGATGATTTTATCTACGTATAGAATTAGTTCGTCTCAGATCAAGGAGGTTCAGAAACTTTAAATAGTATAGGTATATCTTTGCTCCTGGAGCTCAAATAATATTGGTCTTACTAAGCTCTGGAAATGTCTGGCTTTTTCCTTACACTACTTTTTGTTGTGTTTTAGGTCAGTCTTTGACCCATCTTGAGGCTTCAGGTGCTGAAGAACGTGAGGTTGTTCTCCTTTCCTTCAGACGATACAGGCATGAACTCATTCACTTGGCATCATATCTGCTCACTCTGCTGTAGATTCCTCGGACCATCATAGTTCATGATTATTGGCCTCTGAGAGGCTGCTTAAAGGACATACTGTCCCAAAACGTTTTTGAGACTGGATTGATACAGAAAGAAAACAGCCTCTTCTGTCAGAAAGATTATTTAATATCAGTCTGCAATGAATCACTGATGTACTCAAATGCTGTGAGCGGTCAGTAGAGCAGGACACTAATATAATATGATGTGCAGGATGGGTAGTCAGTAGATTAGAAAAAATGAATGGAAGAGTGAAAATCACCAAAGCAAAGCCCGCTCAGTGCGTAGGTGAACAGAAATAAGGGTTCAACACAAAGTCTTAGACTCCTAAGAAGACTGCTGAACTGATTTACATCAAGCAAGGATTTGCCTGAAGTCTGTTTAAGTGATAAACTGGATGTACTGAAACGATTTTTGACAAGAGATAGGGTCTGAAGACAAAGAACTCAAAATATTTCAGGGAGATGAGACGAGAAGTCAAGATAAATTTAAGTGCTGAGAGAAGCAGAAGACAGCATGAGCAAGCCTTTCATTCCAAAAATATGGCTAATCTCCTTGTAACAGCCAAGCAGCCCTAAGTATCTGAAATCTTATCTCCCAAAATATCACTTCTAAGCACACTGGATTAGCAGTGTTTACTATAAACTTTGTTACTGGACAGATGAAGGCACTTAGGAATGCATATTTCATTTCGAATATAAATAAAGTTTTAATTAGCACTTACTGCTTTGTACTCTCACAAGCTGAAACAAATACCAACACTTCTCCTTGAAATACCTTCTTTTTAAAAGAAAGAAGTGCCTGTAAAATCCTGGTTGCTGGTGTTTGCCTGAGTTAGAAATGTAGATAATTGCCAACTAGAAGGGGAGGCTGTTCAATCTGTCACCTGTTGAGGAAATATTACCCCGATATATCATGAAGATTTAAACACAGAAATTATCTAGATAAATGGAGAAGTAATCCAATATGACTTTAACAAATCAGACAGACTCTTATTCTACAGACATCCTAAAATTTCATACCTTTTCAATGAGATAGTTGTAAGAAACAATTTGTTGGAGTGAGAAATCAGGTTTCTACGAAACTACATTAAGAATTCAACTATCTGATGTACAACTTCAATGAGCATGGGTAAGTGTATGGCTCTCTGACATCCAGGAAAAATGCTGTTTAAATGCCACAGTGTTTACTTGTGAAGTAAATTAAGGTCAAATTATACACCTCTCTTGGGAGACTTCCATGAAAATCTTAGTTTTCTGATTTTCAATTTATGTACAACTGAGCAAAACAACACATTTTTCAAACCCTCTGGTTAAAGATAACTTTATCATGAAAATAAAAGCCATCAGAAAAAATATTGCTTTTGGATCAAGTGATTTAAAAATCACCTTATTAAAGACTTTCTGTTGTATCTATTTTCTATTCTATTGTATCTTATATATATATTATATAAACGTCGCTTCATTAAAATGCACAGATGTTAGTCTTGGAATCCAAGGGGCAGGAAAGCAGATGGCAGTGAAGCTAAAGAACATCTGCATCTTTGGGGTTTTAAATCTCTTATTTGTTTGTAAGTAACAGTGACAAATTTAACATTAGTACAAAAAGTGCAGTTATCTGAAAAATCAGTCTACATCAAAGATGTCAAACACTGTGATTCATAAAACTTTAAAGACAGTAATTATCTTGAACAGTTTCTCACAGGAAAAAAAAAAAGGAAACAAGAAAGAAAAAAAGACAAAGAGTGGAATTTCTAGAAGCAGGTTATTAATTACAGCCAGTGGCAAGATGTGCAGAAGGACCATCCAAAGAGAATTCCTGGCCTGAATAAAAGGAAATGCTGGAGAACAGAGGGGGAAAGTGCTGAAACCGCAAAAGGCCCTGGAGCCTTTCTCTTATTGAAGCCTAGATACATTACAAAGATACCAGAAACAAATGGCATCCCCTGCAGCAAAGCTTTGCATTATGGAGAGAAAAAAACCCAAACAACTTCTAGCTGACTTTATAAATGGAGAAACTGCCAACAGTCTTCTTTCAACTTCTGTCTTCAAATTCACAGTAATTTTATAATTATTTGATTTTACTTTATATATTCTAGCCCCACCCGACTCTGTTAGTGCTGACCTAACATGGGAAAGTTAAATTCACTCCTTCAGGAATTCAGGTTCAGGATTTCTTGTCCAACCCATACTGATGTCAGATGAAAGATTCCTCACATAATTTCAGCAGGCTATGGGTTACATCCAAAAACATCAAGCAACACATGAAGTGTGACTTGAGAGAGAATAAAAGTACACTTGCAATATAAACAAGTGAAAGAAGGCACATGAGACTTTAGATCTTTGACTGCACTGCTGTGGATACATTGCACAAACTTGGGAAAGTTAGTTTTCCTCTGTGACTGCAGTCCCCATCTCACAACCAGGTGGTGACTCTGCATAGTAATTCTACCGTTTCTAGGAGATTACAGAACCTTTCCTGGGGAAAGCATCTCATTATAGGATTACATACTGCCTCCTATAAAATGGCACCAACCCTCCAGACACTGCAGATATTGCTAGTGTATAATACTTCTGCTGCTTGAACTACTTGATTTAAATTACCATGGATTGTGCTTTCCGAGGTCTGTACCACTGTGGTAGCATTTGCACACAATAAGACAATAGAACTAAAGGCACAAGCCAGCACAGTCCCCTCCTAGGAACTGCATCTTTCTTCAAAGTTTGATATCAACACAACTTGAACCAGAAAACTCGTACTGTGGAGTCCAGTTGTGCAAAACCCCAGACTGCCTCTTGGCCTCTGGGACTTCTCCCTTCTGAAATCATCATCCATCACACTCCTGAACCTAATTCACAGCTTGTCCTGGCTCTCTGCTTATTTTTTCCTGTCCTGAGACAGAGCCGTCATGTCAGGTGCTAAGACTAAAGGGTGCCCATCAGTAGTGCAGTCTATTTGCTGATCTCATAACCTGCCACTACCCTCTACCAGGCTGGCTTCATTCCCTCAGTGTAAACCACACTGCTTGTTGCAAAAAAATTGGACAGGATAAATAGTATCTTCTACAAACTAAGATTATAGGTTGTGGCTCAAATCATTCATTGAGCTCTGTGCACGTCCAAAGCTGATTGCACAACCAGGGTCAAATATAGATCTAAGGAAAAAAAAACACAAAACAAAACAAAAAAACATAACAACCCAAGCAGAAAAGCTAAACATTTGTCTCAAATGATGCCTTTGCCTATCTAGAAGCAGGATTAGGCAAGAACACGCATATATGTAGTCACCAGCATGCAGGACTGCCATGGCTAGCATCAAGCCTGTGTTTGGCTTCCTCAGCTGAAATGGGTAAGAGCCCAGCAGGACTGAGCCAGGGAATTCTTCGGCATAAAACCAGAATGAGGCTCAAGTAGCTGAATATAGGGCAAAATGACAGCGTAAAATTGGACACGAGACCTATGTGTAAGGATACCTTGGGTGTTCACACATTTCTAGGCATTAAGACAATGGGAAAGGGGCTTTATCACAACAATAGCAAAAATGACAAGACTGTAGGACATATCTACCGTGGCAAAAACCCTCTGTCTGAATTATGAGTGAGAGACATAGTGGTTTAGCTTTGAGTTCCTGCTCCGCAATCGGGGTTGTTTTTATTTCATTCAGAGCCACAACGTACTCACACTGAGCACGTGTAACTGTTTGGTTCACTATGGAAAATGTAGATTTTTATTTTGGAAAGTATTTAAACATCGCACCCAGAGGTTTCTACCACATTATCTTTGGACGGGATCCAGACTGGAAAATCTAACTATGCAGCAAAGAAAAATTCTGGACTGTTACTAAACTTATCACGAAAAACAAAAAAGAAAAAAAAAAAAAACAAAAAACACAAAACAAAACACAAAAGCCAGAAACTAACAGGCTCAGGTAAAGACAAGGAGGTGACAACAGCAAGTTTACATGTGCTTTGGGACAGATGAAAGAATAAAATTAAACCCTGTTTTACCTCAAGACCATTCAGCAACCCTGCTAAGATTACCTCCAGCAGGTGTGCTAGTATTAAGAATATTTCCCCAAACTGTTCAAAGGCTGCCACAAAATAGATGTGCTCTACTCTATCCACCATTAGACTGTTCATTCCAACTTTAGTTGTAATCTGAAGTTAGCAAAGGTTTATGGCTGAACCAATAAATTATGTTATGGGATCTTCTTGAAAATCTACTTAAATTTTTAAAATAAAGTGTTCATGGATTATTCCAGTGTGTTTGACTTGCCTTTACTTGTCATCTGAATTTTTATATATAAATAATATAAATTATATGATATAGATACGTATAAAGGATATAAAAACCTTCAGGTTATGAAAGGTAGCATTTTTGATCACGAAGATACAGGCAAGTCAAGTGACTTGAGGGATCATGCAATTAATGTCAAACAGGAGATCAGAATTTATATTGTTTGAACAGATTAAGAACACTGTGAAACTGGAGCAGTGTGAGATGCAGCACTGGGATAAACTGGTTGCTTTCTGAACAAATAAGCTTGAATTTGCCATTCAGAGTTTCACATTCTTAAATAAAAATGCCTTGAATTTCACATTCCAGGACCCAGTAGGGCAAAGCTCCCTTTATAGACAGTGGAAAATATGTACTTCAGAGGGTGATTTGGATTGAAGATGGAAGGAGTCTTCCTCTAAGAAGTAGGCATCTGCCTTTACTGAAGTGCATGCCTGATAATTAGTTTCCTTGCTTGGATACGTACAGGCCTCAAGTCACTAGTGTGAGACAATGACCACAGTATTGATAACCAGAGGTTGAGAGCTGAGAAGGGCACGAGATCAAAAAAAACAAAGATAGGTCACCATCTTAGAGAGTCGTTTAGAATTTAGAATCCCAAAACATCTGCATTTGCAACAATGTACTCAACAGCAAAGCTGTAAACCATGGTACATTCTCATATTAAACACGCTGACAGGAAAAAAAGACAGGAAGGTAATTTTATCACATGAAGAAATTAAAAAATCAGAAATTCGCTACTCTTAGAGATATTTGAACATCTGAGTCAAAGCACTTGGAAGCACAGGGACTTTCAATTAGACATAGAAACTCCACTCCAATTAACTTTGCAGGCTTCCACTTCCAAGCCAGTGGGTTACTGACAGTGTCTTCTGCAATGAGTCTCTCTGGCAACTAGGATGATTCCCAGAGTTTGCTTCAGAGGTTGTGCAGCTGCACTTCCATAATCCAGTTTTTAAAGCTCTATCTTGACACTGCAATTTCTTTTTCATTTTCCCTGAGGCTCACTAAAATTCAGTCACACCTCTTTATATATAAGCATAACTTACATAGTTTTGCTTCATCTGTAAATCATGATTTCCCCCCCTCATTATATTACTGAAACACACCCATGAGGGACAGAAATATACAAAACTTCCTATACTTATGCTTCTACCCTTGCCAATAAGGAAAGCTGGACCAAAAGAGCTGACAAAGCCTGATGTTGTATCTCTTAATCCATCACAGTTAGAAGCAGATACTGTATGGAACTGGCTTGTCTTCAACACATTAGCCCTTAGAAATGAAATTAACATGATGAGCATCTGCTTTTCTACATAATTTGAAAACTTTCAAATGGCATATATTATACAAATATCAAATTTGGAAGTCCAAGAGGAGTTGGCTGCCAAAAGAATCACTGCTGCAAAGACGCTCAAGGGGCAAATGAGGACCAAAGTTGTTCTAGAGATGACTGTTTCAGAAGGTTTTTAATCATTATCACTGAGAAATCAAGAAAGAAAAAATTATGACCCATGGTTGGCATTGTAGTTGGGCAATATTATGGTGACAAAGGAGGTATGTAGTCATGTAATACTCAGTAAGTTAAATCTCCTCTGGAATGAGTTGCCTCCAGAACTGGAAGCAGGATAGCTGCACGAGTATGGCTCTGAGCCCAGACTAATTAGCCCTGCTGAGAACATGTTAACATGGCTATTTTGCTTCCGGGACCCCATCAAGCAGGGCTGGACAGTAAAGCATTGTGGTATGAGGACAACCCAAATGAGTTTGGAGATCAATTATCAACACAGTGTAGCATAACACAGTACAGAAATACAAATAATATTAAGACCCAGTTATCCCTAGTCACAGTAAAGGCATGGCCAGACTATTTCCAGGATAAGAAAAACACTTCTTAACTTTTACATCCAAGCAGTCCTGGGGCAAAGGCCCACTGGAGACCCTGGACTTGGAGTCGCAGAGAAATAGCTCCCTCCTGCCATTCTGGGAATGCAAATTGCTTAAAGCACCAGATAGAAGGCAAGGTCATAGCCTTGAACTCTGCTCATGTTCATGGCTTTGGAAATAAATAACATCACCTAAAGGTGGAATGCAGGGTGTGTCCAGGGCTCTCAACTCAAGAGCTCTTAAAATGATTACATTCCAGTGTGCTTAGAAAGTACAGTTTAACCAAGAGGGCTGTGCCTAATTGCTATATTCTTGTCCCCAGGTACAGCATGGTATACATAGGGGTGGAATGGCATTCCAAAAAAAAAAAAAACAAAAAAACAAAGACAAAGAGCTCACTTGTTCCCACTAGAACAAAGGTTGCTTCTGGATACTAAACACTTTGGGAAACATGGGAAAGCATCAGAGGCCAAAGTCTTGGCAGTCGAGGTCTCTAAGACTGCATGCTCTAATTTTTGCAATACATCACCAAAACCATTAAAGAGAAGCTTATAACACAGCAAATGCAAACCGCTGTAATAATAAACAGGAATTTCATACTTCAGCAGATAGACTACTGCTTTTGGCTAATTTCCACTCCATTCCAAAAGAATGAGGTTATAACTTTGAAAATAAGTGTTTCTATATAGATAAAAAAACAAACAAAAGCTTCAACAACCTTCCTTTCTCCTCAAAACCTTTCTGTGGACTCCTTTGTGTTAGGATTTTCACTTATCACTTTATTTGAATGGGGAAAATAGGGGGGAAACCTGGGTCTTTCTAGGTTGTTCATGTGTGAAGTTGTTGATAAATAGAATTCTACCATCATTTAGTGGCGGATATAAACAGAAAATGTAGCTAACTTGTTATTTGATTGCACAGGGCACAGTGCATGGATGCTGCAATTTTTTTTTTTTCTTGTTTTTCCAAATCTTGCTTAGTATGTAATGACTGTGTCAACTTCAGCTCATGCAAACTGCTTCAGCAGTGTGGGCTTGAAGACAAAGTAGCTGCAAAAGCTTATACCTGTGTTTCTAGAAACAGAAACACATGTGTCCATGGTCTTAAGAAGTATTACCGGTAGGGCAATGATACTTCTTCTGCTTTGCTCAAATCAAAAACAGGAAATGCCATTTGCCATGATAAATTACACAACTGGTTCTGAAAGTGGCTGTTGAAAGCACTTCCTCCCTTGTCCCGCTGATATCCCTTAGTGATACACAGAATTAAGATGATGTAACCCACATGAGTGCTATGGAGTGCTGTGCAAGGACAGCTCATACTTCAGGACCCTAAGTTGTCTGCTGAACAGGACAAGGAGCAGCTGTTCGACTCTGGGCAAAGAGCTGCCAGCAAGAGTTTTGTAGTCTTCTGGGCCTGAAAGTAGCTGGGAAAGGGGAAGGCTTTCCAGAGAAGATTTCCCCTAAGGGAAAGGATCAGTGAGAGACCATATTGTTGAACCCCTGAAAATCAGCCAAAGAATAGGCTGCATTGACCAAGCTCCTTGTTAAAAACAAAGCCTATTCTAATTTCAGCATGTGTTTTTGGCATTAATGCGCAGGAGCCCTAAGGCACAGTGAGGTGGAGAGCAATTGATTTGTAGTAGAAAAAAAATGTGTTTACGTCAAGAAAATTATTTCAAAAGTTGCTGGGCTCCTCCCATCCACTTTTATTCTCTGCTTACCAGGGAAAGAAGGTGAAGGCTTAACTGTGCATTAAGGTCACGTTAATGAGACAGTGCAAGTAGAAATTGTTATGTTATCAACTCTTGCAACCAAAGACATTGTTCCCATATCAGAGACAATTAAGCATAGCAAAGATCTAGAGTATCTTAGTTCATAAATGGGAGTCTATTTGCATATTTTAAATTATATTAAATACCCATAATAATTCTATTTAAATTATAATAATTAGCATTATAATTTTTTTATTTGAAGGTAGTGAGGACAGATGTACATAAAAACAGGAGTCTGGATTATCAAAAGAATTCTGCAACCAGAGGGAAGTGCTCAGTAAACAAAGAAGACAGTGCAAAACTATTAATAACAATCACCTGGCTTATCAGTTTTCATTGTTTTGCTTTGACTATTAAAAATAAAAAAATCATGAATTTTTTCCCATTAACATGAACTACTCCACAAATTCAGTCTCAATTGAGGTATGATTATACATAGTCATTAGGATTTCCTTACGATACATTTGCTTTTATTATGATATCTTATCTCCTTTTTTTCTCTAGGTAAAGGATGCTGGAGATCTCTAACTAATATATCTTACTTTACTACAATCTCTCATGTGCCTTGTCTTAAAATGTTGTCTATCAATTTCTCCTAATGCATTAAGTGCTTTCTCATAATCAGCAAATGCCATGTCTAGCAGCAAATCATATATGTTTGCATTTCCATTCTGCCATTAATCACACTGCTATGAAATACCCATCTAAAGATTATCCAATCTTTCGTCTGGCTAAAAACCTACTAGAGAACTGATTTATGAATGAGTTTTTTTGTTTTCTTAACACTTTAGGTCAAGGACAGAAGTGTGAATTGGTTGTGGTCACTGAAATTTCAGTTGGAGTTTGGAGTTTGCCCACTCTTCATTTTTCAATGTGTGTCCATTAGTTCCATGGTTGCTTTTCTCCCAGATATTATTGCAGATCACAAACAACTTATTGATTTTGGTCATTTACTAATATTCAAGTTTCTCAAGAAGATGATTTTCACTGCCAGCAGAGTCACATTGCTCAGAAAATGCAAGTCAATGATTCTGAACAAAATATCATAGTAATGTGGCTACTCGTGTGACTGCTGTGATGGTGTTGCTGAAATCTAGTTCATCACAAGATAAACATTTGCTCAAAGCTTATATATATTAATATGAAGACAGCTTTAAAGTCCCATTTTCCTGACTTTTACCAATGATTCCTGGGCACCTGGATTCACTGAGGACTGAGGACAGGATGGGAGCACTTATACTGACTGTTTCTATTTCTACAGAATGTAGGAATAGAACACCCCACGGGATGAGGGAGTGGATAGAGAGTATGTCTGACACAGAAGTCTTTAGAGCCTTCTGCCACTGGAAAGAAGACCTCAGCGAAGCCAGCCGTTGAACAGCAAACTACATCAACTGCTGTCTTCACATGCAGGAACTGTTTTTTCTTCTCATTATCGTCCGAAGAGGCTTCTGCCCTTGACAGAGATGCCTCTCCAAGAAGAGTGCAGCTCGTGAAGGCCTGAGTCTGCATATACCATAGGGGCAGAAATCTTCCATAAGGGGCAAACCCAGGCATAATGAAAGAGAAAGTGAAGGGAGCAATCATTTAAAGGAGACCAGGCACCAGCCAAATTAACTTTTTACACTGCAGCAGACCCAGGGTCTGACTCCGACTGGTCAATGGGTCAAGGACTGTGCTTCTTCCCAAGGGAGGAAACCTCCAGGCAGATGTGGGTGTAG
The DNA here is from genome assembly GCA_013396775.1 of Cephalopterus ornatus. NCBI lineage: Eukaryota > Metazoa > Chordata > Aves > Passeriformes > Cotingidae > Cephalopterus > Cephalopterus ornatus. The sequence goes on along the minus strand of VZRE01004381.1, from coordinate 338,036 downwards.
CTCAGAAACTATATACATTTTTAGCCTCCCTTCACCCCAACCGATTAGCAGGAATGTGCAGAAACAAATGACTGACCCCAGCTTTCAGTAATGCCCAGGAATGATGTACAGAGCTAGGCTGAGGGGATGGGCTTGTGTATCTGTGCATCCAGTGGGCACTTTCCACGAAAACCCAAATACCTTGCCACTGTGTACACTTTGACACATCAATCCTCACTGAAAGCTCATGAAACAAAGGAGGTCATTTCTGAAGGTCAATACTTTATCACTTGGACACACGATTTTAATTTATAAGTATATTAGCTTTTTAAAAAGAGGTATACACAGTCAATATCAAGTATGTTTTTTGACAAGTAAATTTCAGATGGCATTAGTAATCTATTTTCAGAAAAATTACCCTGATGGCTCATTGGGTAACAAAGGAAAACAGATTTCTCACAGAAACAAACTAAACTTTGTTTAGATCTTTTCTTTAAATAAAATAGAAAGATAGAGTTCTCACCTTACATACTCTCCCAACTCTGGAAAGGATTGTCTTGTCAGATGTGCCACCATCTTGTGATATTTCTCGAAAAAAGAAGTAGATTTTATCATCATCTGGATTATAGGTATCTGGGATGGGAAATGTTCCAATGAATTTCGCTCCTAGAAATAAAAAAAAAAAGGGGGGGAGTAAAAATATGAAGACAAGCCTTATTACTTGCTATTAAATCTCTCTGCACTTATGTTGCATATTACAGTATATCACTATATAGACATTTAGTGTCGAGCTTCTTACTGACTGCAAGCAAAAACACAGAGTCATGGACTCTGAAGTAGTTACTCTTAATGTGGTGTTTTTGTCTATGTATCTCACTACCACTTGCATAAATATGCAGCACTGGTTATCATTCTCAGTTTGAAAATAGGATAACTCTCAGTACAAAATATTGTCTACACAAATCTACTTTACTGCTCTTGCCACCAATATGAAGCTAAGTAGTTTTTCTGAAATCACCTGGTAGAATTTAAATTCATTTAATTACACATTTTAGCAGCTATGAATACAGAAATACACTACTGTTTACTAGAGATAACTTGCAAAGGAATGAAAGAACCTTTATTGACCTATGGGATTAAAAATTTCATATAAATGAAAGCCTCTTAAGGTAAAAGTTTCCTACATATCTATGATATAGCAATCTTGCTGATAATATCTGTCAAATCCAATAGAGAGCCATGCTGGGATTCCCCAGTTACCACAGCAAACTCCAAAACTGACTGGTCACACAATTCCTTGTGGATGAAAACAGATTAGCTATATCGATGTCATGGTTTCTTTGGGTTATTTACATATGACTTTTACAAAAAATGCCTTGTCTTGATGTGCTGGGCTATTATATTATTTCTGACCTACTCTAAAGCCAGCTTGTGTGTCTGCATCTTACTGGCCCAAGATGCTCTTTGCTGTCTTTCTCAGCTCCCATGGTCTCCAGTCCTGCTCTATCTGCTCACTACTTGAGGCCTTTTGGGTTTGGTGTTTTGTGGGAGTTTCTTGCTTGTTTCCTTTAAATTTTGCACTAAAATCAGAAATTAAAGTAATTTGGGGGTCCCTAACTGCAGCAGAGGCAACAACACTGTCTTGCACAAGTGAACCAGATACTTGGGGCAGTGATTTTTAAGACATTCCCCAGTGTGCTACAATAGATGAGCTCTTCTGAGAGCACTTGGATCAATGATGTTTTTCTTTAAACAGTAGTGGCTATACAAATACAGTGCAAAGAGACCCTTGACGCTAAAATACATTCTTTCAGCAATAAAATACACAGTCTTTGTCCCTCATTATCAGGTAGGCTGCAGTAGAAAGCAATAAGGAGGGTGGTGTAAGAATGCAGAGCAAACAGAGCACACTGGTGATATGGGGGAATAGTATTAAAAGCTTTCAATGTATCTTCATGCCTTTGTCCTTTTCAAAATGATTGTTACTTTATATTAGCCTGGAGGAATTTTCACCATGAACTCTACAGTACACACAGGAAAGAAAGAGAGTCCTTGATTCAAAAGTTTGCAGTCAAAGGCTTGAGACAAAATGGGATGTGTTTAAGTGCTCAATATGCACCTTTGAGACAGAAGAATAAACTTATGGGTCAAAATAGTCACAGTGCTGCTTCCATTTTAAACCTTTCTGACACTAGAGAATGGTGTTAGCAGGAAAAATGAAATGATGCAGGCATCAAGATCTATAAATTTAAGCCAGGATTTCAAAATGAGCCTGAGGAAAATATTCAATTACCCCTCAGGGCCTGTAAGGCTACTTTGAAGATTAGATCTCTAAGCATGAATAAATACATAAGTATTCTTGCAGTATGGTTTCTTAAATATGCGGTTAGCTAAATACCCATTTAATAGGAAAACCTGTGAAATACTTCTATACCATGCTTTTGAAATTCACATCCATTTTTTTTATTCTGTAATCCACATTCATAGAACAAAACACTGAATGTATAGGTTTTTTAAAATTAAGCTTCATTGTTTTCCTTGGCAAGCCAAATGTAAAAACAAATGTCTCAATACCAATTCCTGGAACACATTTAGAAGAATCTCTAACAAATTAAAGGAACACAAATATTTAACAATTTTAAATCACAATTGAAAACACTGAAGTTGAAAGTTAAATCTAAACAAAAATACACTGTAAGAGATATGAAGACAAAGAAAGTGAAAACAATGGAATAGATTATGATCTGAAAAGCACATTATGTTCTGCAAATGAGATCTTTGTCTGATCTTTTCTAACCCATCCATTCGACATTAAAAAAGTGCGTTTAAACTAACCGTGAATTAGGCTTTTGGATTCTTTGCATGGGAAACAAATGAATGATGATGATTTTAGACCACTGTTTGTTTTCCCATACACCGGATTGGTGTCCCCCCCCAATTGCTTCAACAGAAGATTTTCCCACATATTAATTTCATGACTGGATTGTATGCAACCAAATAGGGGATTACAGGCATCATGACCTCTGACAATAGATGGTACAGGTGTTGCTCATGCTTTTTTTAAACATGCTAATGTGGCCTAGTGGGAAAAGCTGATACCCCTGGTCCTTCACTGCGGGGTTGGCTGGAGTGGCCATGTTTGCTGTTCGTTACCTGCTGGCTGCTGTCACACCCTTCTAAAACCAGCAGTAATTTTATACAGTGCAGCCACATGTGCCTCAGTAAGACCTATGGACAAGTTAGGCTCAGTAGAAGAGGACAGTAAGGGAGTAGCTGTCCCAGAACATGAAGAAATGAAAAAGCAACCCGAAACAGTGGAAGGCAGTAGGTCTGTGTAGCTGGGCTGCCAGAAATACAAGGCATGATAAAATGCAAAGGGTGGTGCTTACCTCGATTATTATAACCACCTAGAAGTCAAGCTCCTAACCAATATTCAGCCAGGTCCTCTCTCAGGGAGGGAAAAATGAATAAGCTTATTTTAAGATGGATTCTTACAATAGGCGGGGTGAGTCACCCTCTGGAAGTGTCACCTCTCTCTGTAAATTACAGAGACAAGCAAAAGGATTGAGCTCAGACAGGATGGAAGATTTTTGCCTTTTAGAGCTAAGGGACCTGAATCCCATCCAAAGTTCTCAGGATATAAAAAAATCATTGCCTGCAAGTCTTTGCCCTGGAAAAGACGACTAAATTGCTATGAAAAAAAGCGAGTAGGAAAAAATAAAAAAAGAGATGAGATGAATACAATTCAGGGAAACCCTCGTTCCAGCTATAGCCTTAGCTTGCTATGAAGGAGAGAGGAATGTGCAGCTGTTTAGTGCATGCTTGTGTGTAGGGCTCGAGTATCCTACCACGGGATGCTCTCCTGTGCCCACTGGGCTGGAGCAGGGCAGACTGGGTTCCAGTGGGCGGCTTTGCCATCCGGAGAGGGGTCACCAGCCCCATTTGCCTCATCCTCAGCCACGGCCACGGGAGAGGCAGCTCCGGTCAGTGGCTGTGGGAACGCCTGATTCCAGCTCTGCGGGAGAAGGGCTGACGTCTGAGCAGAGGCAGCATCCCCTCTGCTTCAGTGCCACCGCGTGCAGGAGTGTGAGCATGTGTGAGCGTGAGTCATGGGAAAGATTAGCTGCCTTCCTCCTTTTCTCCACTGTGGAGCTGCTATTCAGTCACTGAGATTAAGACATGTCTTAATTAGTCAAGATAGAGATGCCCTGCAAGGAACTGGAAGGTATCCCACGCATTTTTCCCTTATGCTCTGTGTTTCCCTCCCTTCCCTCAGGAAAGGATAATTCTGTTTCCAGAAACAGAATAAGACTAAACCTTAAAAATATTAAGGTGCATTATAGCAAAACTTCCTTGGCCCTCTGGAAAAAAAAAAAAAACAACTATACATTTTATGCTTATCCTAAGTAAAACATGAGTCATGCCTGGAAATCATTTATTTCTAATTGTACAATTATTCAAGCATGTACAACTTTTCCTAGAGGTCTAACACATGGTTGGTAAATGAGTGGTAGATTTAGGGAAGAAGGGATTTAGATGAGATGGGAGTTTTAGACCTGAAATCAAGTAAATATTTTCCTTATACCAATATCGGCTGCAAGTAGAAAAGTATATAATTGGTAACATTACACAATAAACTGCAAATATATTGGCCACCCTATGGCTTAGTGCAGAAATTATTCCGTCATTTCAAGTTGCACTCAAAATTTTCTCCAGCCTTAAAAGGTCTGTTTCAAAATATTAAAAGCACGTAGTTTACATCTATGCCTCTTAGTATAACACTGCATGGATTGTGTATGTGAAGTCTTAGACAAAGTGTGCCTGTAGGTTTTTATATGGCTGGAAACAAGGTAAACCTGAAGAATATATGGGGTCTTCAGTGTTTATATAGTGTGGGGTAATTTTCACCTCACAGTCTAGCACACTAAAGCTGTTTTTCAAACCCAGACATATTAATATACTATTCTCCTTAGAAAACTTTCATGAATACAGACGCTTTAAGTGAAAACAGAATAAATCATGAATCAATCTAAAGAAGAAAGGCAGACACCCCCCACCCAGCTTCCAAACTAAAACACATGAACAGTTCTCAAACCTATAGTTTATTCTGTTTTCTTGTACTGTTCTCTTGCCTCAAACTGCTCATGAAGTAACAATAATAACATAAAGAAATGTTTGGGACTGGATATTTAAGCTGTAAGTTCTTTTGGACTGGGAATTGAACCCTGTAATGCTCATCAAGGTGGATCTATACTAATGATAACACCACATGCTCCTCAGGGCCAAACCACAGCAAATCCAGTAAACTTTTTTTTTTTTTAGCATATTATTGCATCCCTTAGGAAAGCAGCTACCCAGCCATGTTTCCACACTGAGCATCTGCGGGCCATCAGTGATAAAACTGGATATGCATTTGCAAGGCTAATTGCAGTTAGAGAAGTGCCTGCTGGAAGGACCCCTCATCCTGGTCCATATAACTTACAGGCCATTGCTGGTCTGCACTGCACAAGTGGTGTGTGGAAATGAGAGACAGGAGACAGGAGAAGTGGGACAAGAAAGGTTTTGAGTACAGGAAATGAAAGTGGGATAGGTGAGCAGAGTCAGATGTGATATTTTTCTAGCTGTCCAAAGTACCATTCCTATTTGGAAAGTCAATAATTAAGTGGTTTCTCCTTTATCTCCTCATCTCATAGCAGAAATTTTTGGGTTTATGGGGTTACATCTACACAGAAATGTAAGGCAACAGTATAGAAGAAGAAAGAGAAGAGGTAGGGAGAAATTATTAATTTTTTTAAAAAAAAGAACATTTCCTCTTGTTGAGGCCTCAAAGAGTTAAGAGGCAAAATTATCCTTTTTAGAAGCTGTCTGCTGGGAAGACAACTTAACCCTGTGGTCAGCAGGCCCTGGCTTTACAATACACCCATAATAGTTACACAGGCATCCTGATCCAGGGCCAGCGTTGCCACATCTTTAAAGACAGTTGACAGCTAAGAGGGAGATGCTTTAATTGAGCAGGGTTAGCTTGTGAGTGAAGTTTTCCATGTTACTCTGTGTGTGGTTTGAGACTGGCTGGGTGCAAATGCAGCCAGTTTTTTCGAGGGTTTACTAGCTCAGAATGTTTTCTAACGGGCAAGAAAAAGCAGTGTTTTGCTTGGGAAGCTATTTTTGTGTGCCCTTAGTGGTTTTAAAATGATCCTCACAGCAACAAAGGGTGTTTTACCCCCTCAAAAAAAGGAAAAGAAAAAAAAAAAGACCTCCTACCTAAAAATGTGGAATTTCTAGTCTGTCATTTCAACATGCTGTACGGAACAGCTTTTAACCAGTGATCGGAAAAAAAACGTTTTTTTAAAAAAATATTGCAACAGGACTGGAAATAGAAGCATTTAAGTCATGATATTATTCCAATTACAGGACTATATACAGATGTAGAGATCAAAGATGGAAAGTATGATTAGGTCTTATGCTCCTACTCTTTCCTTAATTAGCATTTTCACCTCTGTGACTTTTCTCAAGTGCATTTTTGTTCCACTGAGCTTATTTTAAAAAAGCCTATGTAATCCAAAGATATCATGATACAATATCTATATTTGTAGTTACTGGACACATATTTATATAAGGAGCTATTAACTTCAGAGGGGCAGGGACAATGCAAATGACAACAGCATATGTTTGGGATCTTACCAGTAAGCCAGTAATGTTCAGAAATGTCAGTTCTGATGTAATGGTGGTCGTGAGAAGGACCCAGAGAACGTGTTAGAGCAGTGTCTTTGCCAAGGAAATCAGAAGCTGTTCCAGCATAGAGATACTCATCTGCAAATAAAAAAGAAATAGGGTTTCTACAGCTGTGGGGCGAACAAAATTAAAACTATTTATGCTTTTTTGGGTGAACAACACCTGTGTGTAATTGGTCTATGAACTAATTTAATGTTTTAAAGTATTATTGATTTTTATTTTAGTGTGGGTTTGGGTTCTGTGAATTTATTTACATTTAAATGAGAGTAATATTTGCAATTATACATCTGAGAAGTAAAGGAGTCCAAGCCTAATTTTCAGATCTTTTAGACACTTAGAAAAGCAAGTTCTCCAGGCTCTAATGGGTACTGGGCTCTAAGGGTACGAAGGTGCAGACAATCTGAACTCCCTGCCCCATGGACCTGGGGGCTGTGGTGAGGACACGACCATCTATCCGTTCAAGCTAACCCTTGTGTCCCAGGCTTGCCATGGCTCCGATGGCTTTGCTGCTCCTGGGCTTGAGCTAGAAAACCATGATGGATGCTACCCCATGGGAACTTTGCAGCTTGGCCCATTCCTGGTGTAGGGATCTCCATCCAACACTTAATTCATGAAGAGGAATTCAGGCACCATGGGAATTCTTTGCATCTATTTAACGTGTTAATGTCAGGAATGTGGCTACAGACCCAAATCATCATCATCTTTACGCAAAGAGTGGTCTTGCTAAAATAAATGACACATGTTGCTTGAACAAGGCAGCCAAAATTTGCCTCACAAGGAAACTACACCTATAACACAGTGCCATGTGCCTGCTTCAATTGCAGTCATCATTTACTCTTCTGCCAGCTTTGTGGGCAATGCAAATGCTAAGAAATGCACAATATTTTCTGTTTCCCTTCAGATTTTAGTACTTTGCAAAAAGAAACAAAAAACCAGTATCACTGTGATTTTTATTTTTTTTTAACCACATAGTGCATTTTACAATACTCTTTTTTTCCCCTGTAAAATAACAAGATAGCTGTATTGGTTGGAAAAGGGATTTTTTCTGTTTAATGATTTGCAACAATAAATCCCTAGAATTCATAAAATGAAAAAAGTTCATATTCATAAATTATAATCATATAAAAAGCTATATGATACATAAAAATCCCCTTCCAAGAATTCCTTCTCCAGGTTTTCTGATAATCCAAGGTGGAAACATTTCACAAGATCTTTTAGAGAGAAGTCTTTGTTGAGAGTGAATGCAGAATAAATACCATTCAACACAGATGTTTGTTCTTTCGTTTGTGAAAGATGTAAATGCACTTAAAAAAATAAGATCAAGGGAAAAAAAAAAAAGAAACAACAAGCCAACCCACAACCCATGATCCACAAGCACTTTATTTGGCCTAAAAAGATCTATCATCTTTCTTTTTACCTCATTATTATTGTTACTTCTGTATTCTTTCCATGACAGTTTTGGAACGCACATCTTTCAGACAGCATGTCGCCTTTGTAACGAAACAATAGTGCGTTCTGAAAGGTATTTGTCATAATGAGAAATGGGCAGGGTAATTGGTGTTTTTTAACTGACAGGCACTCAGTGATCGATAAATCTGAAGGGCTAACAGAAATTCTGCATCCTTGCTTAGGCTCTGCTGACAAGGCATTTTCAGCACTTCTCTCGGCTTTTGGTATCTCTCATTCCAAGTTCCAGTCATGCCCTAGACAGTTTTGGTGAGTGGTAACTTGTAATAGAGGATGGATGACGAGCAGGTGATTTTTCAGGCAAAAACACTAGTTTTTTTAATTCATCTGTGGAATTTACTTGGGGAGAAATGTCACGTAGTACTCAAAGAGAGATTAGTTACTCCTCCAAAGAATGAAAATTACTCAGTTGTGTTAACTTACATGTGACTGAAAATATAATCACATATTATTTAGCTCATAAACATCTAAGATTTCTGAAGGATGAAAGCCATCTTTAATGTAATTTGTCAGATAAATAAAACTAGGCAGAGAGATGTGATGTGTCAAGGGTTACTCCTCTCATCAGTAGAAGAGATGGGAAATGATCTCCCCTGAGTTCCAAGGCGGCATCTTATCCACGAATTATACTGCTCTCCTAGTACATTTGGGAATTAAGTAAGCATCCAAAGATAGACCAAAAACACATTTTCTGTGCAGGCCTCTAATTCTTTACAGTGCTCCTTGTACGTTATTATGACACCAGGCACAGACAAAGAAGGGATACTAGAATACCCTGATCATTAATTTTATCTAGCCCAAAAATTCTTATGTAGCAAAGTTCATGTCTTAGGTAGCTAAAAGGCAGCAGCTTCTTCATTTCACAAGACTTAGTGGAACAGTCAAAGTACTAGAGTGCTAGTGAAATTGGGCAATGCCGTAATAAATCAGAGAGTTTTATTGCATTAAAAAAAAAAAAAGGTTTAAAAAAGCTAAAAAAAAGTTAAAGTTTCTAGAATCTCATTTTAAAAATAGACTTCATGGTCATTAAACAGTACTAGGGGTCTCTGAGAAGAATAAGCACTGGCTTTAATCTATTGTTTTTAATAAAGGAAGTCCTGCCCCATCTGTAGGGTCAGAATCACAAATCATCTATCTTATTATCTGAGAATAAAGACTGAACATTAGTCATATTCTTTTTATAACACAGAGTGACCGATACTTCAAAGCACTGTCACCACTGCTCTTTGGCTGTAAATGAAAACGTCATGGTGCTTCACTCTTATCTTGTATTCATATGCTTGACGGACAAGTTAAATGAAAATTGTCCAAAGCTATGAACAAAACCATGACAAAAGTAGCTCTCAGAGCGATTTGAAATGGGGAGGTCAAGCTGACATTCCTCGGCCCCGATGTCAGACCACACAGCGCTGCGATGCACGCAGCAGGCAGATTGCACTATCTTGTTCCTCGGCTCCCAGCTTCAGAAGTGGCTACTCGAGTAAATAGAAACCTCAAAAATGTATTTATGGAAATAGTGGATGTCAGCAGACTTCAAAGGGCAGAAAATATTGATAATTGCAGAAAGAGGCCCGGAAGGGCTTCAAACATTCTCTGTCTGTGTGGGGATTTTTGTTGTCTTCTTAAAGGAGCAATGACTGGGTGAGGGTGAAACTGTCTTCCTACCCGGCTGACAGAGGCTTCACAGCCATTCTAATGCCTCTGTTTGTATTGCTGCCTTCCCAGCTCTTCGGTATCTGAAGGCTTCCTCAGCTCTGAAAGCACAAACCAGCACTGGAAACATGACCAGTGCCAGAGATGCTCCAGCAATGCCGTCTGCTGACACCTTGACCCTGGGCTCACATCCAAAGCCATCACACATCTGAGAGGAGCACCTGGCACGGATGGTTTCTTACCTGCCATCACTGAGGCAAATGGCTGCTGAGGATCAAAAGGGCATTTCAACCTGCCAGACTCCAAGTTCTGAGTATCCAGACGGAACACCATTTCCTGAGAATAAACACGTATTGATTATCCCGGTGTGGCTACAGAGAAAAGCTCATTTAGACAATCTCTTCTGCTAACACACAAAGTGAAGGTGTGTTAGATCATGCCTCTGCCATCTCAGTGTTCATGTTTACAGTCTGTGTCTCTGTTTTATATCTGAATTTTTTTTCACTCATTGTTTTCCTGTATCCTGGTCACTCTATAGTGAAACCCAAATCTTAAAAAAACACAATTATTTTCAGGAAAAAAAGATTCATTCTTCATTTCTACTCAAATTAAAAGCTGGATTGTGCTTAAAAGGCACTGGCTTCTATTTGGAAAAGTGCTGACAGACTGTGTTGCAACAGGAGACCCCAAAGGGATTCTGTCTCACTCCAAAATTTCTCCAGGGACCGCTGAATAATGTTCACAGCAGACACAGTTCAACCCCTTTTAAATGAAATCAGAATTTTCTCTCTCTTGTTATTTTTAACAAGGCTAATGATACAAAAGATATCAGAATAGATCCTTCCTTGTAGTTCTCCCATACAGTGTGATTAATTCCTGGGTCGCAAAACAAGGGCATGGAGGAAGATAAAGAAAATGAGTTATTTAAAAATGATTCCTGATGTTTTCAGTGGGCAGTCAATAACTCAATTCCTCTAGGCATCAATTTTTTTACTGTAGCTTAAAATTGCCAACAAGGACTCTTTTACTTGCCCCTTTCATTTCTTTCCTGAAAGTACACTTAACCTGAAACCCATAGAGTCCTGCTGAAGAAAAATTGATAGCTCAGAGGAGTAAAGTGAAGTCTCTACAGGCATAGAGACCTGACCTTCAGAATTCTGCTCCTGGTAAGAGAAGAAAGTTTGCCTGCAGAAGTGTTTTTATCGTACTTCCCTACCTACAATGATATTTAAAATCCCACTAGTGTCCAGAAATCACATCAGTGTGGGTTTAATGTCTACTGTAGAGACAAAACTTTTCAAGATAGTTTAAAAAAAAAATCAAAACACCTTTATGATTTAAACAATTACTTCAAAAAGGGTGAAATTATTCTAATTGTTCATTTCTATACCTCTGCCTTGCAAGAGGCCTGGAGAGTACAAATGACAGGCAAGTATACCCAAAGATGTCCACATAGGATTAGACTTCACAACACATTAATTCAATTAATCCTTAATGCACATCAGATTATAAATGACCAAACCTTTCTATTTTATTGAGTGGCCTCCTAAACTCTCTAGGCTCATAAGACAAAGTCCAGGATACTGAATAATTAAGCTCCTTGAGAGAAAAGAAAAATCAATTCCAATCTGTGAACATAAATTCCATTTCCTCCAGCAATCCTAGCTCACACAAAGAAGAATTTAATCATCGAACAACTGTTGTTACCTTCCCACACCTGTGGAATATCAAGCAAACTAAGTTCTCAGGCTACTGAAGTGAGCCCACTAAAACACAAAACTTAATTAAAAATTAAGCACTTTCTTTTTCTTACAGTGATACCCTAGTGTCCTATTCTTCTTTCTTTTGGGATGTGCAATCCTGAGCTCAGAGAACCCTTGCCTTATCACATGTGAAGAGGCTATCTGCAAGCCCAGCAGTACTCAAGGGACTGAGGGAGTTATAGATCAACATCAAATATTTCAGACTTCCCCCAGACAAACTAATGGACACTACCAGGCATTCACACAGAATTAACCTCCTGCTTTCACTTCAGGCAAAGCTTTCAAAGAAAAGAGCATCCCTTGGAGAGCTGTGGCTAACAGCACCAACCAGGCCAAGCCTCTTCTTCACTGGCCAAGAGAAGTCTTGGCAGTGATTCAAGCAATAACAAGACGAGGACTTTAATCCCCTTTAATTGTGTGATCCCGTTGGGGATTTGTACTGCTTCAAAAGCAGTGTCTGCTGTGGTTTTGAGTCACCTGATCCACACTGCTTTCCTCTCTGTTTTCACAGCACTGGCAGTGGCCAGGAGAGCACTGTGCAGATCCACCAGCAGGTTTCAAAGGTCAGCAGGGCACTGCCTGGTTTCACAGTCTCCATGAGGCTATCTCAGGGCCTGGGTCTCCCAGGCATCCCACAGCTTTCCGGAGAGGTTGTTAATTACCAGACATTCATTATCTGTTATTATAACTCAGAGATTTAAAAAAAAAAAAAAAAAAGGAAGAGAAACGGGGGAAAAACCCAATACTAAAAGAATGGATCTTCAATAAAAGTGCTTTCAATTATACTGTAGGACTCAGGATCCTTCAAAGCTTCAGTTCCTACAAGGAGACACTTTCCACTGCCTGTCAAATTCACATCAATGGGTCTATCCTCAGCACCCTCCTGCCTTGTCACATTTATCTGGAGAGGCTGTGCAAGGATGGTAGCTGTTAGGGTGTTCGGGCTCCAAGAAGGAATGGCAAAATATGCCTGATGCCATTCAAGGCTGATAACTCAGTAGGAGGCTGTAGAAGGGCTGCTCTGTCTGAAGAGGCAGGAGCAGTGCTGAACGCTGTCCAACCTACCACTGCAGCTGAGCAACTAGAAGGAATGTGGGAGAGGCAGGATTGGGAGACAGTGAGAGGATTAGGAAATACAATATCAGGATTCTTCTTCCATTTCCTCTCGTTAGGTAATTGGTCACGTCTAACTGAGACAGACCCCCTTGTCTAGACTGGCTGCCGGACCGAGCAATCAGACCAAATCCATAATTTCATAAGGTCTGATGAAAACAACCTTCACAATGTTGCAATGAAGTAGGGCAATGGTAGAGTGAATAAGGCATCTTGCTAATGACCCAGAGGTAAACCAGAGCCTTACTTATATTCTTGCTGAGAGCAGTTCTGTTCCATTCAGCTATGTATTTGATCATTCAGGCTAAGAAATCAGCATGATACAAGGCATCTAAAATTTCAGTTGCTTCAGCTGGACTATTTAAAGTAGCAAAGCAAAGAAGTCTACAGAATTATTTAATTGTAAGCCAAATTATACAGCATATACCAGACAATACCAGGAGCATTACTGGCTTATTAGGGGGGGAGCACCATGCAGATTTCACACAGCTTGAATTTTCTGTAACATAGGCAGACCCTCTGGGCTGGTCAAACAACCCACAGATTTTGGGGAAAGTAATGATGGGTCTCAGTCTGGGCACACATCAATCCTTTTTTTTTTTTTTTCTGTGAGGATCTGCCCCTGATTCCATATATCAGTGATAGAACAAGAGGATATAGTTTTAAATGAAAGAGGGTAGGTTTAGATTAGATATTAGGAAGAAATTTCCTGTGAGGGTGGTGAAGCACCAGCACAGATTGCCAAAGAAGCTGTGGTTCCCCATCCCTGGAAGTGTTCAAGGCCAGGTTGGATGGGTCTTTGAGCAACCTTGTCTATTGGAAGGTGTCCCTGCCCACGGCATGGGGGTTGAAACTAGGTGATCTTTAAGGTCCCTTTCAACCAAAATCACTCTATGATTCTATGATTCTGTTTCAGATGACTGCACTTAAAAACGTTAGAGCTTATTTCTTATATTCTAGAATTTCAGCAAGACCGAAGGAAAAGAGAAAGCTATTTCTTTAGCAGCACAGGAATCCTGTACCACAGGCAAGCAGCCAGACAGGTCACATCTCAACACTGTCTGAGAACAGTGCCAGTGGTATAAATATAGCCAAGGTGTTATACATAAAGGAGTTAAAAAGAGACTTGTGTACTAAGTGGCTGCTTGACACAACACCAAAATTCTTATGTTGTGGAGGTTAGGTCTCAAACATTTACCACTTAGAACAGAGATTTCTTTGTCACCAGCAAATGAAGACCAATCAGCTGCTAACTTCAGCTCTGGAATATGCCACTAGATATGGAGGACACCCAACATCTCTTTAGTGACAAGACTGAAACACATTGCAAAGTCCTGAGATGCCATCCTTGGACTCAGACTCAGAGGCCCTTTTCCAACTGTGTATTACTCTCATTTACAATGAACAGAAAACCATCTCTGTGGACCAAGATATGTGCATTAAAAGACAGAACTACAAGTGTCATCTTGAACTCTGAATGTATGTATATGTATGTAAGGAAAGTATGTGCAGAAATGACTTCCTAGAAAGCAAGATATCTGGGTTAGATGTTCTCTTCACTTAGTTAATCACATGGAAGTGTCATTCTGAAGAACTTTGTGTATTAAGCCTGAGGAAAGTGCTTTGTTCAAAAGCGATATGCACATATCAAATGCGAGAACAAGAGTTCCCGTCTGACCTGCAAAATCCACCATTTACCCTGTTATTTATGCAAGCTGCTGTCAGGTCATTTTTTACACACTTACATAGTATTTTCCAATCTATGATGGATGCTAAACAAGATCAGGGCTATTCTTTGACATGTCAGAGTAGTGAGGAAATTAAATTACCTCTTTGTGAGTTCCAAGCTCAATGTATCCACAGAGAGGGTGAAATGCTCCTGTGCCGCAGACATAAACATGGGTTCGGTTGTAGGGCTGAAGGACCCTGATAAAATTGGCACATTCTGTCTGTTGGGAAAATAAAGATAAAGGTTAATTTTTATGTTTATTCTTCTCATCCACATTATACATTCTACTAAGTTATAGCCGTATCTTTGGTGTATTGAAACTCAAAACTACTGTAGCAGAGACCGTTTACTAAGTAGGTCAAAGCTGTGATGGCTACAATTTTGCAGTGGCTATCTACTGGGCAGTTCATCAATCAGACTTGCAAACCTAATTTTGCTGTAATGCTTTCAGCCACGAGAAGCTCTGTGCTCACAGCACAGTTTGGGGGATATCTGTTCAGCCTGTGTTGTAGCAAACAATACCTGCCAACTGGGCAGTGGTCAGAGCTAACTGGGTTAGTCTGGCTACCAGTCCTCCTGCCTACGCTCCTCACTTAGGGTTCTGCACAAGCTTTAACACCAAAGATTACAAGACTAAAATAATTGTGGTGGGCTGAAGGACTTCAGCATACTACCAAGGGTATGATTTGTGTATGAGTGAACTTCCTCTGCACCAAGCACATCTTACTGATCAATTTTGTTTGGTCATTTCCGAGTCCAGTGGGATGCTCGGGTCAGTCCTGGATCTATCTGGGCTTGGTCTTTGCTGATAAAGCAGCAGAGGCACATTGCTACGTGCTGCAAGGTGTACGTGGGCTGGGAGGAAAGGCTTGCTGCAGCCTTCCCCCAAATGAAATTAAATCAGAAATGTATTGCAAGTACTTCAGAGGGAATACACAAGATCTATTCATACTTTCAAGCTATCACCTAAGTGAGAGGCAAGCTCCAGAGACAATGTAGGAAGCAAAACCAAGACTTTTATGATCTATGTCCAAAACAAATATTTCCCTCTCAGGACCCTTTCCTTTTTTATTTAGTGTGGAAATAGATCAGCACAAATCTTCCATATACACCAGTATCAGAATATTCCCAGTGCTCAGCAGAGGTGTTGTTTAGATTTTGACTGTTGTAAAGATAAGGGTAGAAATAAGTTAGAGAAAAAAGTTGAAAGTCCTCAGGCAAAGAGCTGAGAGATTGTTTTGAGCTGGAATCCACCTTGGTAACTGATACACTGGATAGAAATCACAAGATTTTTGGAGAGAAAAGGAAGAAATTTTATTATACAGCTGGGAAATGTTTACATTTATAGTGGGCTCCAGACACACGATGTGATCTTTGTTACGCAAAAGATATGAAAGTTGTACTGTATGTGTGCACCTTAAATATACTTCCTAAAGAGACTTCCTAAAGAAGATTTGTGGTTTCAGGGAAAAGCTAATCAGTCTGAGATTTTCTTTTAACCCTAACTGCAGCTGTCTGCAAATTAAGTTAATTTGTACTCTGCTCTAGTACTCTGTTTCTTTAATGAATTATAATAAGGTTATATTCAGGATATTCCCAATAAAAAAGAAGCATTTTAATGGGAAAAAAGGGGGATTTAAGGGGAGTATTGCCTGTGATATATTTCAAAAGAGAGTCTATTCATCTCTCAGATACATTTATTACATACAGGAACAACCTAGCATGATTGCTGCTTGCAATATTCAGAATTTTTTTCTTTAAGCATTAATATTTAAATAAAAGAAATAGAAGTGTAACTTTTTTTCAATTAAGAAAAAACACAACACTTTAGTTCAGAAAAAGTTTAATGAGAAATTACTAATTAATTTTGTGCATTTAGAAACAAATATACAGATATTCAACATCCTCAGCAATAATGAAAAATATACCTCATACTTACATGGGCATCTTTCCCAGCTAATTTACATAATTCTAGCTTTTCTTTTGCTGCAGGCCAGTAAATCTGTAACATAGTTAAAATAAGACAAAAATTATGAAGATTACAAATTGCCCTGTGACTGCAGATTAATTATTCCATGAATAAATGTTCAAAACAGATTTATGATGTTGAAGGACTTTGCATGTATATTGAAATGAGCATGACTTCAAATACAGGATTCGATTATAAAAAGTGAAGAGTCTTTAAATCAACCCCCTGTTCTTTGTTTATTTCTTCATAGGCTATATGTACTTTTAAAAAGCATCCAGTTAATCTGGCTAAGACACCTTCTCACCATTACACATTTCTCTCAGTTATGATGAGCCAAATAATCTGGAAACTAAACTGATTGCAAAACAAGGCAAATTACATTTGTGAGGAATTTGGTCCAGTGGATTTGGCAAAGCTGTTATAAAAAATACTTAGCTCTTTCTGCCAATTTTCAAATGAAAAGAGTTTTGTTCAAAAAACTAAGGATAGCTTAAGGGAAATTTGTAGAAAGAAAAGTACATTTGATAGAAATCAATAGTGCATGGTTAAAAAATGTCACCCATCAACACTAACTGAGTTTACTGAGAAAATGACATAGAAGTTTAGAGTAGAATCATGTACCTTAGATAATTAGTAGAATATATTGTTATTGTTTCTCTTTCTTCTTTAATCAGCCCTGCAGAATTCTATAAAATAGGTTTTGATGTAGATGGATCCAGATGACAAACCACTATCAGTTACTGTAACCCCAATTATGTCGAGTATCAATGAACAACAGCCCAGGCTCTGCCTCATTGATTTCAATTAAACAGTCAAAATTGGATACTATTGAGTATATGCTTGAATCTATTAAATTTGAAATAGAAGCTAAATACAAACTCTTCCAAAATCACCACGCTAAATATGGATCTTCTGTACTTCTTATTTTGATAAGAAAAACTATAGCCATTTCTCATGACTAATAATAATAACACCACAAACCATACGAATTTTTAAGCAAACATTGATTAGGAGATTGCTTCAAGTCCCAGGAACCAGTATGCAGGTTATTAGTAGTCACAGATGCTTTAGAGTAGCGTTGAGTCTCCGATCATACTTTATAAAATATTAAATAGCAAATATATAGGAATAAATTATAATAAAAATTAGAAAAAAACCCATCATCATGGAAGGATACACGATTCAACGACATGCACCAGGATTTAACCGCTGTCATACTCCCTTTCTCTCACCCAGCTGTTGATACCTTGTAGGATGTGGCTTGCCACATACACAGGCGCAGTCCCACATGGGTAAGGAAAGGAAAACATGAGTGCCCTGTGTAAAATACCTTTATCACTGTCCAAAATCTATGCACTGTTTCTCTCAATTTGGAAACAGTTTTTTGATTGCACTTTCTCTTTTCTTCCCAGTGAAAATGGATGTATTGGCTTTCTGCAAGGAAATAATTTCCTCTCAAGTGAATTTAGTTACCTTTCTGATAAGGAGCTCTTAGTAAAGATAATGTATTTTAAGTTACTTAAACCTTAACCCTTTACAGTAATATTTATGTAAAGTCAGAGATAAGACAGTATAACAGCATTTCAGCACTGGAGCAGAAATTTACTTTCCCAGAGCATTTTCTCAGAATATCGTGATAGCATCCAGGCAGGAAAACGCAACCTGAAATCAACTGTACCAGTGTGCCTGGATGACACAATGCACAGTGCCAGAAAGTACAGTGCACTGCCAGAGGAAAGTACTGGGAACGTTGCAAAGCCATTGGGAAGAGCTGAGGGTAGCTCCAGTAAGATCATCTGGTCTCTGCCTGGGCAGAGTGGGATGAGTTTCACTTGTAACACTGGCAAGTTGAAGAGGTGCCAGTGAAGAAAAGCTGATGAAAAGAAGCAGCTAGAGGAATATAAGATCATGGATCTCCAAACACATTTGGACAAGGAGACTTGTCTGAGCTGACATCTGATCATCAGGTCTCTTGTAACTTTATGCTGAATTCTGCCAAGATCCTTGAATCAGTAACAGAGAAGCCTAGAAGTCTTTGAGGGGTTTCAGAGATTTTAGGCCAAAGTTTAGTTATCCAGTTAGGCAGAGAAGATGTCCACCTGCAGACTTTTGAAAATGCCCAGCTCAAACGCCACGGAAGCCAGTGGGAACTGTTGCTGCTGCCATTCCTTACTGGGACACACTGCTGCTGTGGGTGCCACAGGAGCTGCCTCTGGCCCCCGCTGGTTACTATCGCTGACTGTTCTTCACCCAGGAGAGGGGGAAGGCCGCTGCTGCCTGCCTTCTTCCTGCAGAGAATCACTTGATACACTCTGTGTTTTCCTTTGTTTTTTTCCAGGGACGGTGGGAGAAGCCCCTCAGGCATTTGTCTTTGCCTGGGGAAACCACCTGGCAGCTGCCATTTTGTCCTTTGTTTTTGTCCTGGGGGTTGGGGAACTAGAAAACAATTTCTGACTTCATTGGCTTAAAACCATTTTCCTTTGTATCTTTGTAGTTACTGCTGTTTCCTTTAGTAAATTGTTATTTTTTACTTATATCTCTCTTCCTATTGTCCCTTCATCACTGGAGGGGGCAGGGGGAGATTGAAACAAAAGGGGAGTGGCTTATATGGAGTTTTGTTTCTCCAGCTGGTTTGTCCAAAACCAACACAAGGCATCAGAAGTATTAATGGATTTGACTTGCCCTCAATTCTTCTACAGATTCCTTCATGGGAATTAGTGTTTATGGCACCAGACTGAAATACACACACCCCCAGTTGTATGATAATTGACCACAGTCAATTATCATTAAAAAAAAATCAATTGTTTTACTCTCTAGTTATTCAACAGCCTCACTGTTTAGCACTACACATTAGACAATGAAAAGTGAAGCTAAGTGATCCAACTTTAAAATCAATTTGCAATTATATATGGGGGAGTAAAAGTGATATGTATTTGCTTTCTGCATGAGAAATGAGAGGTTCCCAGAAACTGTCAGTTCTAAATTACAATAAACTTCACTTTTTAATACAGGACACGTTGTGTAGCACCATTCCAGGTCTGGTTCCATCAAACACTGGCACAAATAACGTTATGCATCTGATTTTTTTTTAGGGCAGAAATTAAGTTTTATTATAATATTTTATTCAGATGAGTTATTTAGTTTCACAATATGCAAAAATGCAAGACTAGATGCTCCAGGAGTTTCTTTTACATTTAAAATCATTGAGCTTGTGGATGTTTGACACTTTGTATTTGGTAATTTTTTTTTCATCATTTTTTTCTGCTTACATGCTGAATTTACAACGGTAACATGATATTTAACAAATTCTTTTTTTCTAAATTCCTAAGTAAATAAAAACCTCAAAGAATGGAAAAAAAACCCCAGATAATTAAACACTACATAATAATGAGTGACAACAACATTGACATGTAAAATTATAATAATTTTGTGTTAAAAACAGTACAAATTATATATTTAATATATTTTATAGTTGCATCTGTATCTGAAATGTCTGGAGAAATCTTAGAATAGCTAAGTGGAGTTACTAAACTTAAGGCAAGAATGCAACTAGTTGAAATACATGAACTACTAAATAGGATCATTTTCCTCTCTTAATCTTCAGTTTATTTTCCTTGTAAAATATCCATATCAAAATTCAAAAGGTTGGCTACTGTCATGATTTCTTGATTTTATCTTCTATAGCTCAATTAAAAACAAAAAATCCAAAACCTTACCATTACTTTTAAATCATTCTTCAAATATTTTCTTAAATTTAGCAACAGGAAAGAAATTAAATTCTCCTAATAAATGCAAGTTAATAAGTTCTTTGCTAGCACAGTGAAAGAAAACCTCCCAGGAGTACAAAATTAAGCAGTACATAAGTGTAGGACAGATAAGGTATCACTTTAAAGGGTAGCTGGAAATTGATTTCTGATTAAAACAAAACACTTAAAACCACAAAGGTCCTTTCCCGATCAGGAGCCGAGAATTTCTAAAAGTAACACTTTTCCTTCCTCCAAATGTGCATTTTTACTGTAAGAACAGAATGAAAAGGAAGAAGTGCATATTAAAAAAAATATTATTTATGTACATGAATTGATATGTGGAAGCTATATGTATATAGTTTTATATTTATATATATAAAGTATACAGCTTTATATATATAAAGTATATATATTTAGTAAATATTTATTCTTATATGTTATTATATATATTATATATTGTTATATATATTATATATCTTTAAAGTATATCTGGATTCACCTTCATTTCAGCTGCCATCTGTCAAAAATTAACAATACTGGTTACAAGTGAGTATTTTCCTCATTTTTCTGTATCTCTCTTTATCCAATATTGATCCTAGGCTAACACTTAAGACTCTAAGTTCTTAGGAGAAGTGATGTCTCAAAAATAAAGCAGTGATTCCAAAGAAAATGTTGTGTGAAAGTACAGCTTTTTCAAGAATCACTTCTAATTAAGCTACTAAATCTAGGATGATGTAGGACTTTATAAAACAAGTGGGAAATGCTATATATTGTCACAACACAAAAGAGGAGGATCACAAGCTATCTAAGCAATTAAATAACCCATTGGTCTTATTTCATGTTTGTAGGGATTCAAAACAAATTTTTAGTTAGGGAAGGAATAACGTATGTTTCTGATGAAAACGGGCCGTGCTGCAGAAGACAATATAACCTGCTAAGGAAATGTCATTCCACTCTAATATTGTACCAAGCTGAATTCCATTAAGGTAATGTAATTACCTGATGGAGCTCCTCTTCATCAAGGCTCCACTTAAGCATTTACTAAATTGGCACATGGAAACTGATTAGCTCAGATGGCAAAAGTAGGCATTTTTACAAGAAAAAAAATTAGCCTGATAAGTAAAGAACCTGAAGTAGAAAGTTACTCAAGTTCCTTAAGAAATAGTGTCAGAGCTCATCCTATTTCATGCACCCTGCCTTTTACCAGCACCCTGCAACAGCCCATGCAGGTGACACAAAGTTGGGAAGCATCATCACTAATATAAATGCAATAAAATTATGCAGGAAGAATCAAAGGTCTCTGAAGACCAGAATTATAAACGGCCAGAGGAAAAGGGTATAAACTGCTCATAAATAAATATATGTTATAGACTGTAGATTTTAACAAATATTAAACCTGAAACATCAGAGTAACAAGGTTCTGCTACACAGCAACAACATTCCTAAAGAAGCTGCATGAAGTATCCCACAAGGCCACTTATACCAGATTTGGGCCAGGTTATGAAAGGAATAACTGCTACATGAGGTAGCTGCTGCTGATAGCAGGGAGTGAGACCAATTGACCAACGTGACTCCTTCCAGTTTCAGGTCCCTAAGATAGTCATGCTCACGCCAACAGCAAGCACTTGAGTGTCTCATTGAGGCTGATGGCTTCCAGCAGTCCTGAGGGTTTCACTGGAGCCTCTCATGTGCTTGATGCTGCACGCGTGCTTCAGCACTTCTCTATCAGTTCAGCCTCTGGTAGGAGAAACCCCAAAGTACTCTCTTAGCGGTGCATGTAGCACCAGCAGGATGTGTCTGTATCAGGAGTGAAGGACATCAGCTGATCAGCATGTCTCGTAACACTCACACACTGAACTTGGGGTCTGTGAAGGAAGTGATTGCTTCCTTCCTATTTAAAAGGAATAAGAGTGGTAGAGATATATAAACGCTGATTTTAAACAGCTGCTTGACGCCGCAAGAGAAGGCCAGCTTTCTTCCCTTGTTTTAAATACTAGATATTCATCACATTGATGCTTGAGGGAAGGTATACAGTAAAGTTACAGCTTTCTGGGCATCAAAATGTCTTATTAAGGCTTTGTGAACTATGTACACCATAATTCAGAAGCTCAGGCTCCTTAGTATGGGTAAATTCCCCAAGACAGTCCCAACTGCTGTTTCCAAAGAACAAATTCATATTGAGTTGTAAACCCATTGTCATGCTGGCATATGCAATATACTCCCCCTGAGAAACTCTTCTCCATGAAAAACTATTCCCCTGTGTGACAAAAAAAAAAAAAAAAAAGATTCATAACTTAGCTCAATGTGACCATAAAATGGGTACAGTAAAGAGGGCAACATGATCCAAACACACTAAAGTAAACCAGGAGACAGCCTAATCCCAGTTTTGCTATTGCCTTACTATATGTGACAGCCAGGTCTCAATTTTCCCACCAGTAAAATGACAATAATGTGACTTGCCTTTTTTTTCTTCTTCTTTTTTTTTTTTTTTTTAAATTTTCTGAAGAACTTCATAATTCGTAGCTCAAAAATTAAAAGCAAAGAAAAACAGTAAGATCAAGGAGCACCGAGAAAACATACGACAGTGATCCAATAAGCAAGTCACCCTGTTGCACAAGACAATATCATGAATGTCATGCCCCAATGCCATAAGAGTGGGTGTTCATGGATTGCATCCTGAGAACTGGGACATTTGCCACTGCTGTATACTGACCCCAGGTCACTTCACTGAAAATTACTGCAAGCACTACAAACTTATTGAATTTCTCAGCAAACACTGGAAAGAATTTAATGCATTTTTAGTATTATTTTGTTGAAAACAAAGAGTGTTTAAGTCGTCCCAGAATCGTGGAATATTCTGAGTTGGAAGGGACCCACAAGGATCATCGAGTCCAACTCTTAAGTGTACAGGGATCGAACCCACAACTTTGGCTTTATTAGCACCATGCTCTGACCAACTAAACTAAGTAACAAGGAAATGAGCTGATTTTAGCACAGCATATTTGTATACTAGTTGCTCTCTTAATACCTCACATCTGCTGCATTCCTACATGCAGTTTGGACAGATAGTTCTCGTATACAAATCCTCAGAGGAAGGTTACCCCAAGCAATTCTTGTAAGTGGCTCCCATTGTACTTGCTATACACTGGAATTCAGTATTTTAAAGTCATCAGCGAACAAAGGAAGCTGATACATCTAAGTTCCTCCTCTGAATTTCTCCCTGTATTTGAAAACTAACCAGGCTGTCTTTGGAGTTTGTTCACCTAGCTTGCTTTTTAGCAGTTTCATCAAGGTTTAGCTAACTCTCAGAAATACTTAAGAGATCCTTAAAAGCCAGGAATGTATCCTTAAATCTTGTTGATCTCTGCCATAGACATTCACCTGTGGTACTGTTTGCCATACCCGCAATACACATCTAAGAAAGTAACTGACCAGAATTTCCACCTCCAATTATTTCATAGTAACAGAGAACTGGATCTCTGAAAGATATAATTTGATACAACACTGGAAGGGGAAAGAGTGAATATGGGGTTTGTTTAAGTGATTTGCAACACAGCAGGAATGCCAGTGTCAGTGTATGGCGATCTTTATTTTCATGGTGTGTCAAAGTGAGGAAAATGCACTGGAAGTCAGAGGGAAATAAAAGTTGTGTATTTGGATGACACATTCACAGAGTTTTGACAGCTTAAATTTGGCAGCTGGCTCTTAAGAATGAAACTTCATCTTGGAACCAAATGGGCTTTAATATTCCATCTGTTTGAGACAAAACATCATCTCCACATGCCCTAGTTGTCCTCTTAAATTGTGATCTCCAACACAACTCAAGTAGCAGACAATGCTTTCAGCTGTTAGGGGTTTTCTGAAAAGTGCATTTTCATATGAAAGTTATGAGCATATGTGAAAGCTTAAAGAAAACGCACCAGATGTTGATCTCATTTACACTGGATTAAATCTTGAAAGGCTTCAGTGCTTCTACACTTCTTTTTCCACAGTGTAACCACAGCAGATTTTTGACTACTGTCTGTTACTCCTGAAAGGAAACCGTACTCCAGGATTTTTAGGGCAAAAGGCATTGCTCCTGACATGTTCATCATTTCAGACTAAAGACTAATCTTACCTTTGAAAAAGCCAAAGACTAATACAAGCAAATATTTTCAGAGAGCAGGATATTGGCCATTCTTTATAGCCAAACATACGGGTGAAATATAAAAACAACAGCGGATGTTTATGGAAACATAATTTATGGCAACAATGCAAAAGGAAATAGCAGAGACACTCTCTTCCACCTAGGACTGCTGTCATTCTGGTTTCATACTGCTTTCTTCACATCTTGCCCCATCTGTTGTTTTGTTTCTGTAAACACTGTGGAAAATCTTTCTCATTGTCTACACGGGTGCCTAAATTTAAGTCCGTCAAACAGTTTCATGCACCCCAAAAGGTTTCTAGAGGTTCCAAACAAGAGTAAATATGTCAATGGTAAGAGCCCTCCAAGGGCTAGCAACCACAAAGTTATCGCCTCTACCTCTGGAAGTCCCTAACCTGAAACACCATTACAGTTTTTTCTTGCACTCTTCTTTTAGTGCCCACTGCTGACCAGCTTTGGGGACTGGACACTACACGTCATGGATATCCAGTAAAACCTGTCTTGTTACATTGGAGATGATAGATAAGATGATTTCTATGTCTATTAATCTTGGGAGGAAGGGAAATACTGCAAAACAGGTGGAAATGAGTAACCTATGAACTGCAACACCCAGAGAAGTTCCCTGTGTTTCAAAAGCAGGGCCTCCAGTATGGATTTACTGATGGGAAATAATTCCCCATGTTTGGAGGGTCAAACTCATGACATTCCTCCTGCAGTTCCACTGGGTTTATTCTAGATTTTCTTAGTCCTCATGCTTCCACTTTCTGAAATTTAGGTATCTCTGGTGGTTTCCATGCGACTCTTTGGCTCTCAATGATGTTTCTTGGCAAGATTTTTCTTCTGACCGGTCAAGAGAGCTTCACTCTCAGACTGTCAACAGCTTTTGCTGACAGGCAGAAAGCTAAATTTCTTTGAGTTATAGAATAAGTAGCACATATTTGCTTAGGAAGGACCAATCTTGGTATTAATATGATTCAAGTCTGCAATAAACATCTTGGACTCTGATGGCAAGAACCAAAGCCTCCCTTTAGTACTGGCTAAATTTCCACTGGGTTCATTCCTAATGGAGACCACACTTATAAAGACTGACAGAACATTTCTCAGAGAAATGAATGTAAAGTTCTGCTCCTGTATCTTGAGGGTGCTATATTACATAAATATGTATATGTATTTGCATATATGTTCCCTTTTTTGCAGAGATGGGTGGGTCACACTGCAAATATTGCACAATGATAGTAGTGCTGACATATAAGCCCACTTGAACTCTTGGCAAGCACTGGAGTTATAGAAAAAAAATTATGTGAAGCTGATAAGCATTTACCCAGCTGATAAATATATATTTATGCATATGTATATTTTCCCGTGAAATGCAGATAATAAATAATACCAGAGGGCATTCAAGGATGTCACAAGACAGCTGCACCTGGAAATACCAAAATATAGTAGTGACTATAAACTGAGGATGCTCCAAGGGATGACAATTTGTGACCCTGAGCCAGTGCACACTGGGACAGATGAAAACAACTTGTTCCAAAGCTCCTATTGGGGATCTGACATGTTTATCTATTTGGCCCACATGTGGCTGTGTCTTCTAGCACTGACAGCTCCTGCAGGTTGGCAGCTTTTCAAAAGCTTGTCAGCCCTTGATAGCATTCCTATTCCTGCAGAGCTGGGCGGGTCTCACTGTGGATTACACCGTGATAATAGCACTGACATGTAACCCCACGTGCACTGTTAGCCAGCAGACCCACACGAAGGGGCACCATTGCTTTGCAGCTATTTTGTGTTTACCCAGCTGACAACATTTTGCATTTAGTATTTATTTAGTTTAGGGAGTAAAATAACAAAGGCTTTAAGCAAACTCACAGGAAAATTCTATGTACTGAAGTTATGTTTCCTGCAGGATCCCAGAGCTTAGGGTCCCTATAGAATTTCTTGTCCAGCTTTCTAGCCTCTCATGCTATGAGATGTCTGTTTTACACTGCACTTCCGCTGCTTATGGCATAAAGGTCTTCAGCACGTTTGCTTTGTTTTGTTGAACATCTTTATTTTACTCATAGGAAGGAACCACAAATCTTCTAGTTTACAGAAAGCTTGCAGCACTTGTCAGGCACGTAAGGATCTTTTTTTGAAAGACTATGGCAAGTTGATAACGTCCCCCCTGCAATAGGAGCTAAAGGCTTCTATACAGGACAACTTCATGGAAATTTTATCCCTGCTACAGAAAGATGATTCTCTGCTGCTAAAATTTAGATATTTACTGACTATAATCATTTTAGCTTTCTGTAGTCATATATCATTCTGGAGGACTTTCTTATTACACTATGGTACTTACTGTTGTTTTATAATGAGGTTTGCAAGCACTGGAAACTGGAAGGAATTTTTTCAAGCTGCCAGCTAAGGAAGTTTTCAACCTATTACACAACAAATTGAATAAAAACTACAATGATTTAAGAAATCGGGACTGCAGCAGAAATATTGATTTATTTCATCAGGAAAAATACGCCAGGAAATAAAGCCATAACTTAATATATGCAAGTCAAATTAACCAATTTAGGTAAATAAATAGGTTGTAAAAAGGAAGCTATTAAATTATATATATGTATACATTAGAGAAGGGAACAGGATACAATGCTTTAGATGCTTCTTTGAATAGTATTGCAGAAAAGTCTTAGTATAGAGCATTAGACTCTACGATATAATCTTGCCAAGTTATTATATCCACATATGAGAATAAATTGTTGGGAGATCCTGGCTTGGTTTTTGGAAGTATCAGTAGCTCCTAATAAAACAAATATCTGAAATTGAGAGCTTTATTAAAATAAGCTGACTCTACCCAGCATAGAGCATTTTTAAAGTTCATGTTCAGCTTTGTTTTAAAGAAAGAAAACCCCAAACTATGCATAATCTTTCATTCTAGTCTCAAAGCTGTTACACTTCTCTTGCCCCCTTAACTTGCTTTTAACCCTCCTTCCTCAAAGTCATTAATAAACACATCATTTATAGTTAGAAACTTAATATTCTAATCAATTACTACTCATTTTAGGGGCTGCGTGTAAGCAGATTATTTTTTTCAGACGACTCTTACTCCAGAGGAGTACAAAGGACACACTTCAGACCCTTGTAGTCCCAACATGTGTGGTTTCCTCACACTGGGAAAGCCTGGAAGTGAGCCGCCTGGCCCAGAGCCAACCCAAACCACGGTCAGTCTAAACACAGCGCAGGCAAATGCTACTTTCTAACACTTTGCTGCTACTGGAGAGTATCCTTTAGCACTGAAACCTCGGCAGGGACTGAGATTTATACACGGCTTCTCATGCAAATTCCTTCATCTCATCCCTTCCCTCCATGAGCAAGATTCTACCAGCTATTACAGAGGAATCAAAGAGAAACACTTGTGTGATATTGCCTGGTGTTACCTGGGCATTTATGCAAGAAGATAATTTTGTAAAGTTGGTAAATGCAAATCTTCAAAATTAGCCCACCAGGATGCTCTGCAGGGCTTCTCCGTCAGTTTTACCTATTTAAATATATTTTTCCTCAGTGTTTTTTTTCTGAAAAGTTAAATATTACCTGAATGTTTAAACTAAGAAATATTTTAATGTGCACACAATCATTCCTTTAGTCCAGATATGCAAAAGGTTAGGAATTTTATTCCCTCCTTTCAGGTTACCACAGATATGTGCACACACATTCTCTATTCAGCTTACCAAATGCAAATTTTCCTTCCAGTACGAAGTGAGTCTTTGTGCTACAACATTTCTACCAAATGGCACTGACTGATTGCACTTTAGTTCTCCTGGCTCCATCTGTGTTTAGCTCTTCTTGGAAAGCACAACGTCCACAACGATCAGTGGTGGCTTGGCTGAAAGGAAAATGTCACCAGCTGGGACAGAGGGGTGGCACTCACAGGGTGCCACCACCTCCAGCAGGGTCTGGACTCATAAAGCCCCACTGAACATAATGGGAAGTGACAGCACTCAGCATCTCTCAGGAGGCAAGCAGCATCCCACAGAAACAGAAATCGCCTTTTCACACAAACAAAATTTGTTTTCTACAGAAAACCTACACCAGAAATCAATTTCTAGCCTGAAAATCTGCAATTATAATTAATAGTGCTGTTATTAATGCAATATCCTGAGGTGGTGGGTTATAAGTCAACTACTGAGATGACAGAAGTAAGATAAGTATTTGATACAGCATCCTGGAGAAGAAATTTCCTGAAATACTCAGAATCTGAGTTTTAACAAAACTGGCATGTGCAGCATTGCAGAAGTCAAGATAAGAAATAAAATATTCAGCCTGGTACCGTATCTCTTCTATACAATGACAGCAAGTGTTGTCTTCAAACATGTGGGCAAAATAGTCTCTTGTTCCACCTGTTCAGCCCTGCCCGCAGTCGCATTAATTCAGGGTCAGTTACCTCTTCAGAGCTGACAGCAGAACACAGTAACTTAAAACCCCCTTCTGGTGCTTAAAGAAAATATCAAACACAGCTGAGAATTTACATTTTCTTCATATCTGGAAGAAGCAGGAAACCAGTTTTCATGTGTTCCTGTGCAAGCATCTGGTTTTTACTCACAGCAGTCAACTGCACTCACAAAAGCTCCAGTTCAACGTGTCTGCTAGAAATAGTGAAGCTTAAATTGCCATCTTATTATCTGGAGTTAACACATTGTCACAGGGCATGGGCAAGGGAGTACAGTAGATCCCAGTGGAAGCTTCTCCTATCACTGGGAATTTTAGGTATTAACACAAATATTAATATTAAAATTGCCACTTACATTTTACTATAATTTAAACCATCCAAATTGCCTGTGCTCTATTCAAGATTACAGTAAAGTAATCCCTGTGATGCCAGGAAGCAATGAAAGAGCTGTCTTCAGTTATTTTCTTTCAAGTGGTTTTAATCGTATAGGGCAACCACGACCAGAAAAATTGAGAAGTGAACACTCTGAGCTGCATTTTTCCTGTTTGCTGATATTTTGATGCTATTTTCATGCACTGCAGGATTCTTCCAGGTAGGATTCTTCTCTTGCAGGGCATCATAGAACATGAGAAATTCAACTGAACAGATCATATAGCATGAGAAATTCAACTGAACGAAGATATTCTGTATAACTACGGGAGATGAGATCATCAAATCCTGGTAAACTGCAGTGCACAATGAATCTGCATTTACCAGCGAATAAATAAATAAATAAATAAATAAATAAAAGTATTTAATGAAATTTAACTTAGCAGATAAACTCTGCAGAATATACACTGACCTTTTTCACGTTTTTGTTTAAATCAACCAAGTTGAGCTGGAAGATGTGGTCTTTAGCCCCAATTAGCAGCCGGCCCCTCTCCTCATCTAGCAACAGGGTTCGAAAATCAAGCCCCTCTGTAGATCCCAGGAATGGGATGCAGCTGTTTGAAAGCAGTAAGTCTGTGGGAAAATGAAGAAAATCTTTATAAGCAAAATGTTTATATATGACTCATTGGTATCTTTTATAAATATATGCAAGCAGCATAGAGTATACCAGTGAGATAACTGCAGTCTTTCCAGAGTCATAATACAATTCCTGTTAACTTTGAATTACTTTGTTTTGGTTTTTTTCACTTCCAAATTGGGTAATATTTACTTTCACAAAACACTTTTCTGTATAAAATTTTCTTAATCCATTATCTCTATGGCATAAAGGCATCAGAAATTTAACAAAAATTAGAAACAAGAAAAGACAAATCTTTGTAAAATGTGTGTTATCTCTTTCCTTCCCTCTAAGAAAACTAATATCATCCATATATATCTCATATCTATATCATCATACTCAGGAATACACATGATCAAAGATCAATGTCTCCCCATATTTGGCCCTCTGGATAGAAAGCAGCAAAGAAGGTCAATGCCAGCCAAGAATAGTTATGAGCACAAAACAGTGGTTAGAAGTGGCAGGTATCAGAGACTCACAGAATGCTTTCAGTTGGAAGGGACATTTGAGGATCATACAGTTCAACCCCCTCACGATGAGGAGCAACATCTCTCACTAGATCATCTAGCTCAAAGCCCCATCTGACATGTCCTTGAACACTTCCAGGGACGGGTATCCACAACTTCTCTGGGTAACCTGTGCTGGTGCCTCACCACCCTCATCATAAAAAATGCTTCCTTATCTCCCATTTCAATCCACTCTCTTTCAGTTTAAAACTACTTCCCCTTGTTCTATCACTACGGGCTTTGGTAAAAAGTCTTCCTTTATCTTTTTATAAGCCCCCTTTATATATTGAAAGGTCACAATAAGGTCTCTTCAGAGCCTTCTCTTCTCCAGGCTGATGAGTCCCACCTCTCAGCCTGTCTTCACAGGTAA
Source organism: Cephalopterus ornatus (assembly GCA_013396775.1). Lineage (NCBI taxonomy): Eukaryota > Metazoa > Chordata > Aves > Passeriformes > Cotingidae > Cephalopterus > Cephalopterus ornatus. Next base: position 307,391 of record VZRE01004381.1, on the reverse strand, counting down.
GGTGTTAAAGCCCTCTGATCATTTTCATGGCCCTCCTCCAGACTCGTTCCAACAAGTCCATGTCTTTCTTGAACTGGGTACCCCAGAACTGAGTGTAGTACTGCAAGTGGAGTCTCACCAGAGCAGACTAGAGAGGCAGAATTCCCTCCCTCACCCTGCTGGCCTCACTTCTTGTGGTACAGCCCAGGATACAGTTGATTTTCTGCGCTGTGAGCACACACTGCTGGCTCATATCCAGTTTTTCATCCACCAGTATGTCCAAGTGCCTTGCCTACAGGGCTGCACTCAATCTATTCATCACTCAATCTATTCATCTCCCAGTCTGTGTTGATATTTAGGATTGCCAGGAACTAGGTGCAGGATCTTGCACTTGGCCTTGTTGAACTTCACATGGTCCACACGGGCCTCCTCCTCCAGGCAATCAAGGGATCTTCAAAGATCATTTATTTCAATTAAATGAAGATGGTATATTAAGGGGAACATCTTTAAGATCCCTATTAAAAACATACTTTGACATTTGAATTTTACTGTGAATTAATAGTAGCTTCAAATCTCTTCCAAAAGGTAATTAAGAAAAAACATGTTACTCTATGAAACTAATGAAAGAATTTTACTTCTGAAAGAAAGCTAAAAGGCTGTGAAGTAAAAAGTCTGTACCATTTTGCTTAATGAATACTCTGGTAATTCTGAATGAGGATACAAACAACATACAGAAAAGAGCGCAAGGAGAGTTAAGTCTTGTTGAGTAATCATTAATTTGAGGGGAAAAAAATAAACATGTGAATCAGTTCTTCCACAAGCAAACTCTCCAAGTTAAACAATTCAGAAACCTTCAAACAGAAAGGCAAATTCTGTATTTAACTGAACATAAAATTAATGGTATTTGCACCATCCTGGTACTAGATGGACAATGTAGCCTTCCCATTAGAGAAGCCAGACTTATGGCACAAGTTATTTACACTTCCTGATCATGAGGAAAATTAGGGCAAGTGTTTTGCAGAAAAACTCCTGAGTGAAATGAAGGAACAAAATCAAAAACAAACACACAAAAATTTTGTTCCAAGGTCTCCCACAAACCATGTGACAAGCAAAGCAAAGATTATGTTCTGTTGCTGGATAATAAATGGCATTGTGGGAGGAAAAATATTTTATCATTATTAATCTCACTACCTGGCATATAATTATGACAATTATTTTTTGGCTCAGTTACTTCTACTTAAGTTTGTGTGGTTTTGTCTGGCTTACTGAAGAATGTTGTCACAATAAAATCTGAAAACAAATTGTCTTCTATTGCAGCTCCTATTCCCTTAGGTGAGATTTATTTGGCAGTACTTTGGAAAAACATTTTACTTCACATTGAAAAATTAAATCCAGTGTTAAGCACTACATTGCTTTACACCAGTAATGATCTTTCTCACATATCTTTTCTGAAGACAAAGATGTCAGGGCTTATTTTCTAAATTAGTAACACTTTAAAAGATCTGGTTATTAATTGACAGCGAGATCACTTAGGAGCAACTTATGGTTACCATGGTACTATAAAAACCTCAGTCCCCTCCAAACCGCTTCTCACACTAGAGCTGGCTGATGAACAGCCTGGCTGAAGAATGACAAAGCCAGTGTAATAAAGAAATACAATTTTTTAAGGAGGAAAAAGAAACACAGCTTCTGAAGCTTAGCTCACTCCACTAGTGTGCTTTCACCCAAAAAGACGTACAGATGTACTGCTCCTGACATTTGTTGTAACTGGGTTCTTTCCCTCCTGACACATGTTCTAACTGCGTTTTCTCTTACAGAACAGCCATTTTGAGAGAAACTCACTATTAATATTTTGTGTGTGATGTAGATGTGTCTTCATTACATGTCACCCTCGGTACAAACCTCCTCCCTTGTTTTTTTCCGGCTGGAGATTATCAGTACTGAATATGATGGAGCTGTTTATCGGGAAGGGGTTCTCTGATGCTGATCACAGCACATCAGGAGGTTTTAGTTCCCTTGGGCTATTCAAATTCTTAAATGCTGTTTATCAGCTGAGCATTGCTGGAGCATATAATTTCTGAGTAATCGCCCTTCTTTTCTCCACCCATGATGGAAGAGTTGGCTGCATTAGGAGGTTATCTGATCCACCGTATATAATAATAAACATCTTAGAAATTCTGCAGTCTAGATTAAATCCCTATTTCACAGCTCTGTGTCCCAATTAATACACAGGATGGAGGAAAGTAGAGGAATACAGGATCACAAAATCAACTGATTAATCATTCACAGGCATTAACATGAATAAACAGGAGAGATTCATGAATTTCACAGGCTACTGTGTTTCAGCAATCCATATCACTCCATTACTTTTAAATCTCTTGTGATGACAAGCTTCCAGTCATACCATAGTGCTCGCCTGTGAGACGTGAGTAAATAAGATGCAGAATACGAGGGAAAATTCCTTTGCATCTCCAGCCATGGGAATTCGATCCGAGGAAGGATAAATGATATGTTTGTGCAAATGCTCTAAAGCACTTTCACTGCTTAGAGTCATGCAAAGCATGGGCCTTTGCAAGGGTCTCACTTGCCAAAATATAGACTTGATTCTCCACATACCTGAAAGATGATGACTGAGACTTCCCATTTCTTTCTTATTTGGAAGGAATGATCTCTGAAGTGACCATCCCAAGTGGTCATTTGTCATCTCTTGCTTAACACTTATAGAATTTCTCAGTAAAAAAACCACCTGGCACAGCTACAACACTGAGAGAAAAAGCTGCCTCATGACTGAAATGCCCAAGTGGGATTGAGCCCTGCCTGCTGCCTTGTGCAGTCATTTGTTTCACTGCATCATTAGGAAAACATCTATAAAATATTCCAGATTGAAATGACAGCACTGCACTCTGCTTTCTTACTGACACAAATGACAACATAAGCTGCAAACATGAAGAATCATGTTTGGTCAGTTACTTACTAACTATTGAAAACAGCTTGGAAACAGGACTCTGAGCATGGCCACTGATAAGATTAAAACTGAAACATGACCTAATAAAATTTGTCAAGGAAACATTAACAGAGAATTGATTAAATTGCATGCAAATTAATTATTATTCTCACTCCATAAAACACCACAAATCTGACCTTATGTATCGAAATTTCCCTTCACAACGAGATATATTTACTATCACCAAGGATATTTCACTGGAAAAATTTACTGTGAAAAGCACATTTCCCAATGATTTTCAAGCTTAAAGCAAGCTGTTGGTTTGCATCACTACATCTCTGCAGCCTGGCTAACATAGAACCAGCATTCTCACAAGGCTCAGAAACAAAGTTAGTTACAGGGAAGGTCTTTCATGAGTACATGTTCAACATTAGTTTATAGTCTGCATTTGCTGTTTTACTGAAAATTAAGTACTTTTTTCCAGTCTGGTGATTAAATTAGTATTAAGCTAACTCCCTTTTTGAGTTAATATTTCACTGCTGAGTGGTAGAAGCTGAAATAGTGATTGGGTTCTATTCACGTAGCACAGTATTTCAGTGGACTTGGCTCACAACAACATGACTATTGCTTACTTAAATAATGTCCAGCAACAGAGCCACAGCCTAAAGGCTTCTAAAGAAAGAATGTTATTCTGTTCTGATAATATGTATTTACATTTATAAAACATATTTAAACTTTGCCTCGAGTCACGTATGTAGTGACCATGCTGCCATGCCTCAACTCCAGCATGGTGTAAGCACGAAGCAATCTGTAACCACTTGGTTTAAATGCAAAATTGCCTTTGTGGCCAGTCACAGACTTTTTTTCATGACAAGCCATGCCTAAATTAGCAGAGAAGGAACAATTCAACCTCTTTCAAAACAGCTACATCTAATGACACTTTTGAATGACTCTTAATTTAAAGGCTGTATAATTTTTATATACACTAAAGAACAAATGTCGCATCGCTTTCCTCTAGATTAGGAGCAGGTCCTTTCACTGTTGGAAAATACCCATGAAGACTTACATGGATATTGTAGAAATTCTGAACCATATTTCTAGGATAAAGAAATGTCAATATAGCATGAATACAGCCATTTAGAGAATTCCTAAATTATTCTGAGTTTAAAAGATCCAATTGACCGCAGATGTATTTGTTCAGAACAAATTCCCATCATTATATTGCCATTGCCTTCAAAATACGAGCAATCCTTCATTTCAGACTTTTATTTCCTTCAGAATGTCATACAAATGATTAGAGCATTTGCAAGCACAAGCACTCGCACTTTTCAACTAACTGCATCTTCAGAAGGACTTCTGAAATAGAACATTCTCTAGAGATGAACACATCACCTTGAGGCAAGACAGAGAATTTTGCTACATTTATGGCACATATATCTGTGGGCAGATAAAACAGCAGCAGGCTGTCCTGCTACTTCTGCTCATCCTCTCTGGTAGCAGCTGTACAAAACATGGCACAGTTTTAAATTCTCATTCAATTTGTGCTTTGTTGATGAAGGAAGTAGGAAGTAAGATAAACTGACTTTGTTTCACACTTGGAGCAAATAAGAATTTTGTTGTGGATTTCAGTGTCCAGGATTTAAACCTGTATGGAGTTTTCTGAAGTAAATCCAATGTACAGTTGGCTACAGAAACTCAGATTTGACTAACATCTCTTCTGACACTACTGAAAAGTGCTGACGATTCTCTTTGTAGGATTCATTTTACTCAAACCTACTTTCTCAGACTGTCCATCTGACACCAGGACTTTCTCCATTCAACCTACAGCTGTTACAGATGAAAGATGTTTTTAAATCAGTTAGATATCTTAACAATACCTCCACTTTAACATTTTTCTCACTGTGTTCAAATGTATGCCAGCTTCCTAATGAGAGTAATGTTCATAACAAAGTAAACAAAACTGTTCTAGTAAAAAATGGGAGACCTTGAACTGTAGTGGCATGAACAACACTGGTAATAATGCCAAGGTCAGATGGCATGGGCCTGAAAAACACAATAATATTGATACTATCAGGCTGAGGAGAGACACAGGCACTGCGAGGTACCTCCTGAAGAAAGTGAATTGACAGTGCAAAGAAGGGTTAATACCAAACAGATGTACTTGCTCAGTTACATCATTGGTGCCCCCATTTTCTAGACTTAAGGGAACAGCTCAGCAACAGAAAAAATCCAGATTTGTATCATTGCTGTTATTGAATGCTATTTGTGATTTCCACACCAGTGTCATTATATACTACACACCAGTTATAACCAGCACCTGAGTAACACAATTTTTATGGAAACACTGAATAACTGTAGATTCCACCCTTCCCTTTCCTCTGCATGCTCCACAATGCACTTGCACTTGCATCAAAATTCAGAGGTAGACCCTAAGTTTAACCACCTGAAACAATTTTATCAGCGGAAAATCTAGCCCTGAGTGTATAGCAAGAAGGCACGGGGACCATGCTTCTCCCTGACTCCAAGCATTGCTACAGAGGCCATACAAGCTGTATGGTCAGGCTGCAATGGCACATACTCTTGTGAAAGGGGCTGACGAGAAGTGGAGATAGTGTACGAGCAAGGGCAAGTCTACGCACCTGGGAGCAGATGAGGGGGAAAAAAAGTGGGTGTGGGGAGAAGGGAGTGTGTCTGGGGAGAAGAGAGCAGTTGTCCGCCTTCCAGAATCAGCATTTTGTAATGTTGACTCAGCTGCCATGAAACCACCATCTGAGAGAGCTTGCAACATCTCTTAAGTGCTGATGCCCCTTCAATGCCCTTCATGCCGGCCACCTGAGAGCAAGGGCATTTCCTCAGAACTGGCTTCAAAAAGCTCTTCTGGTTTCTTGACTCAACCAAGATCCATTCAGATGAACAAGCAGGCAGAGCAGAAACAGTGAAGGAGGTGAAACCAGGTCTGGGAAACAATAATCAGCTCACCAGTGTGATTTGCTACCTGGGGAGCAAAGGCAGTATTTGGCTGGGCTGAAGGGGCTGTGGAGGGAGCAGTGCCTGCACAGGAAAGGAGGCAAAGGCCAGGGACCTCTGCAAGCAAATTCACCTGTCAGTGCAACAGGGATTTCTGCTGTTGGCGGCAAACCTGCTTTAGGAGGTTCCTGCTTGCTCTCCCCACATGTAACTGCTTGTTCCTGTCCCCACAGGGAGGTTCCCTCTCTGACATGGGCCAGATAAGCTTTCTTTCCCATGCTCTGAATGAGGAAGAGGAACTTCTGTAAGAAAAGGATGGGGGGATTAATTCATATTTTAGATGTTTCTACCATCATGACTTCTGATTAACAAAGCAAAATTAATAGCCCCGTTCTGAAGTGCTACAGATGTGCGGTACAGACATGCGACTGCTCTAAGGAATCACCAGTTAAGTCACTTAGTCATTATTTCAGGTAGCTGCATCAGATGGACATTCTCTAAGAAAATGTGGTTGAAATATAAAGAATGACTGTTTTCAGGAAATTTCAAAAGGCTTTGAGACCTTTCTCTTTTTATTATTTTTCTTTTTTTCCCTGTTTTCCACACACAGGCATGTATATATTGATATTATTGAAAAGCAAGCAAGCGAGCCAGCAAGTAGAGCAAGGTAGCTAAATTGGCTAAAGCAAAGGTAGGTTTGCAAAACAGTTTTGCACTGGCAATAAAAAGAACCCCTCAAAGCAATGAAAATAAACCCAATTCCCATTCTAATACCTTGAACAAGACTACATATTTACTACAGTAAAGTAGATTTACTATGGCAAATATAACTAGGCTAGATATTTTCCTATGGTAAAATGAATTAGAATTATCAGTTATGCTTTCTGATATTGACATGAATTAAGTCCTTACAAAGCCAATAAAAATAGAGCTCATTGGATATCAGCATTAATTGCCTAATAGGCTAGGTTTTTGTCTTGGAGGTGTGCCAAGCAACCTCTATGAGACTCAGAGTCCCACGTGCAGATGTTCAGGTGGACCCAGTATATGCCCTGTAGACTTGGGCAACATTACAACAGCACTGTAGTTACTAAAAGTGACAGGGTAAGGGATCTCAAAGATGTATGTCTGCACAAGGAAACCATGTGCTGCAGCATATTAGTTCCAAAGCAATAGGAAAGCAGGTTCACAGCTCCAACTCCTGCAAAGTGCACACCCATCAAACGATCTGGAATGAGCCCTCAGAGGTTCCCTTTGCAAGGCAGGCAGAAGACCCTCCCAACTTAATTTCAAATATAAAATTAGGTGACGTGACCTGTGGATGCTCGTAGCATATACTTATAAGCTTTTATTTCATATTGTAGGCAGCTCATTTTTTATTATTAATATTAATATCCATTATGTCATATAGGCTAAGGTTGTGTTACATATTTAATGAGATATATTTTTCAAGGAAATCCAGTGTGCATGGATGATGCAGAGAATTTATAAAGTCACCCTAATCGTGCCAGAAAAATTAAACACAAAATTTCAGTGTCTTCAGTAACCTTCTCAGCTGTCAAACTCCATGGCCCAACAGCACGTCACTTTGGGACAGCCAGTATTTGGATCACAAATTAGAGTGTCTATTTTCTCAAAAAAGGTATCTTTGTCACTCCCATCCTTGTTGAAATGTCTCTGTTAAGCAAAGTTAGACAATCCCTCTGACTTCTCCAACAGTGCACTGGCACGATAAAGGAAATTTTGTCTCTTTCTGCTATCTCTTTGTGTATTTATCTCCAAAGGACTCTGAGTACAGAACAGACCTCCCCTTAATCCCTCAGCCTCTCTGTGGGGAACTCATCTATAAGTGGAACACCAGAAATCGGGAGGGAGGAAAGGGAAATAGGATGTGACTCGAGGACCTGCCACTGCTAGACAGACACTGACGTCAGGAGGATCATGCCCTCAAATTAGTGCATAGAGAGAGAACAGAGTTGGGAATTTTGAAACTCCTCTGAGTTGGGTTTACTTAACACATGTCATTACTAAAAATGCAATTAAAAAATAGAGTTTTGAAAGAACCCTCTTCAAAGCTGATGCCATCGATCATGTATCTTCCCCCCATTCTTCTAGAGGAGTAGTTTTTTACATCGTCCCATCCTCCTTTTTATAAGGGACCCATCATTCTTCCTTTTCATGTTTTTTCCCTCTCATCTTTTCAGATTTAATAAAGTCAACATTCAGCAGAACAGTTTGGCATTTTGTGAACACAATTCTTTTTTTATCCAATTGAGGCCCTATTGTGATCATGAAAAAATGAAAACTGTTGTGAGCTACAGGCTGTTTACACTGTTAAGAGGTTGATACGGGTCAGTTCTCTAAGGTTATTCTTAGTTCAACTGCTATGTAAACTGTTGATGTCACTGACTGGAGGCTGCTTTCCAGGACATTATATATATGATAATTATATGACAGAAAATGCAACATATAGTTGGATTTGACCTTCAAGTTCACTAGTGTAAAAAAGGAAAAAAAATTCTATATGAAACTTGCTGTTTTTACCATTACTAAAATGTTATAAATGCCTTCAAGTTTATACTTAGTCTACAGCACATACAAAAGTCTTTTCTCACATGGACAGCAGTGCCCCATCTATCTTCAAGCTAGGGTACATTGTAAGTCTCAATGATCACTGCCTCCAGAAAGCATTTTTGAGACAAAACAGACAAAGCCTTTTGCATAGCTAGACAATCATCCAAAACTAGGATCTTCACTCTCACATAAACATTTTGTTTCTCTGCAAAACAATATGAGACAGATTTTTCTGAGAAATAACAAATCATCAAAAATTAATCAAACAACAAACAAGGGATTCAAGAAAAGCGCCACTTCCTCACTCAGCCCACTTTGCTTGATCTTCATGAGCATTCAGATTTACAGCTGCTGATATTGCCACAAGAGCAGGCTTTTGTTGGTTTTAAGTTTTTCTTCCTGTAGAGCAAGCGCAGCTGCAAAATGCAAGCTCATTTCTAGGCTCATTTATACATCACCAGTTCCAACCATTCACAGTTGTGCAACACCCCATCGGGGTATTGGGATTACTGCAGTGTCACAGACAGTTTAAGTGAGGCTCATGGAGCTGTACAATAGTAACTATGTTTTATATGTATAATGAAACCATGCATGACATGGAAATAAGCCAGCTATACTGAAACAGAGCAAACTAACTGCTCTGATGCAACAGTTAAGCATCTCATCGGTTATAAAACAAAACAGGTTTAAAGCAAAAGCTATACAGAGAACAGGATGCTTGACCTTGTAAAGTAGCATGTTCAAAGGTTCATTTTTAGAACATAGGGGAAATGGACTTATCCAGTCAAGTTCTCAAAAGAATTCCTGGCACCAAAATGTTCTCCTCTGTCTGCTTTTTCACCATGTTGTAAGAATGGATCACTCCTAGTGGGAAATTCTTAGGGGGAAGAAAATTCTGTGTGCAAAATACTGCATGAAACTAAACAATTCTTAAACATGGCTAATTTCCACGTGGAACTGATGATTTAGCATTGTCATCCTTCAGCAGAGGAGAAAGAACTGTCTGTCTTTAGTTTACTTATTTAAGGTTAAAAAAGAGGGAAGGAGTGTAAATTTGATCCTGCTTCAATTTGCTTCAGTGGCGAAAGCTCTTGCCATGACTTCAGTGGGAGTGAGACTGCATCTTAATTCATTCAATATGGAGAAGAACAAATCAGCTGAAAATAATGTTCTTGTTTATTAGATTTAAATTACTACCATAGTCGTTTTTAACAGTGTTAAGTAAGTCCTGTTTTAAAGGCCAAAGGTGGCCTTCGGTTGTGCCTTTTCCTATGTACTGTCTCACAACGCAGGATCCTGGTCCTCTGGCCAACTCACCATTGCCCACAGCAAGCATGGCTCACTCTGGGACGTGGCCACATTCCCACATGGGAGTGATATATGTTTGTCGATGTCAGTGTGGATATGTCACTGGTGACAATGTCCAAATCTGGGCTGGGGCATCCCCTCCAGCCAAGAAACCAGGGTGCACGCTTTAGTAATATAAATGCATTCGTTGAGAACACAACCACACTTACTAAGAGGTCCATGAAAGGCAACAAAGTGAATCAATAGGTTAAATTTGCTATTAGGAATCTGTATTTCTACTGGGAAATTTTAAGATTGCCACAAATTGAAAGAAGTTGAATTTTATTTCTTCTTTTCCTAGAAGGCAGTCAACCTTCTGGTCTGGCTATTCACTGCCTGGACCTGTAAAGTAAAACCTAGAAACACATACACAAAATCTGCATGAAAGTACCTGTCAACTGATTAGCAAAGATTATTACTCAAAAGATAGAAGAAACAAGACTGTCTATACTGTATGAATTAAACATGCCCACATGTGTAAATTAGGACACAGACCCTCCTGCTCTTTAGTAACAGAACTGACATTCTCCTGTAAATGACATTAACGAATGAGTCTGGTTTATGAAAACCTTCTGCATTTGCTGTAGAGGTCAGAATGAGGATGTTAAATGAGGTAGCAGACAATGAGGATGTGCTGCTTAGGGAAGCTGAATGTCACTTCTGTGCTTGGGGAGTTCTACAATTTGCATGAAGGTCACAGGGTATCTTCAGATACATGACAATTACTGATAAACGCACACTGTTGCTCTGAGACTGAACGTAGTGTTATACAAAAAGTATTAAAATATGGAATATTTTAATTATCCCCTGATTTTCTAAAGATGGTAATCTTCTATTAGAACACAGTTTGTTACTGTACCCTAATATTAAACATAACATAAATATAATACCTCATAATGTTGTAAAAGTATTTAAGAGATATAGATTAATTAAGGTCTATGCAGTGAGAACACCATAGAAATATCACAAGTGCAGTCATAATTTCTGAGATATCAATGACACGAACAAGTACTTAAAAGCTAAAGACTAAATGAAGAACATAAAAAGAAATATTGAAGAATTATTCAATTAATGGATCAGAGAAAATGTGGAAATATGAGATAAGGTATGTAATCAAAGATCTGTATCATATTAACACAGGTGGAAAATATACATATTACAAGATATTTTAAATTAATTGTGTGTGGTTTTAGTTTTATGTGTGCATAATTTTTTTTAAAATACATTTTTAGAACTGAGGCAAACAATAATGGAAATATATCATATGACATTATATTGATTCCATCACTGGAATATCTGTATCTTAAAATTTTTCAGCATGGATTTCCACCCCTCATGTTATTTCACAGAAGACAAAACCCTACAGCTGCCATTCAGAGAAGCTCTAAAATTTTAAGTGCTGTCTGAAAGCAAAGGAGCTGTGACGCACTGTGGTTTATTGAAGCACTCCTGTGGTTATAGACACTTCTTTTAGCTACCCCACCCTCTCCCTCCTCCTTCATCCACCACTGACTTTCTCCTCTCTCTCTCTCTTCACTCCTTCTCTGTATTCCTTTAATACCACTCCCTCTTTTTATTTATCTCTTTTTGTCCCCTATGCTTCTTCACCCTCAGTATTCATCACCTGGCATTCCCTTTCTTCTCCTTAGTGCCACAGAGCATGGGAAGAAGCAGTTTCCCAGCCCCCAGCTGAGGTGTGCTGGGCTGTGGCTGGGAGACACAGTAACTGCAGAGCAAAGTCCTACTTGCTTCCAGCTTTTCTGCCCCAGTGAATACTCAGCTCTTCTGGGAAGATGGAACGATGCCATTCCATAAACACATTTCACCTGGAAGGGGATGAAACCTTCCCTTCAAAGACGCATGTGTGACCAGGTCTCTGAAGCTGCCTGATGTGGTCAGTTTTGGTCAGTTTTCCATAAAGAAGGAAAGAGTCCTGTATGCTCTTCCTCATGATATTTCAAGTCTTAGTTCCAAAAAACAGAGATGCCAGGACTTGTCAGGGACATGACTGTAACAATTTTATGAGAGCTGGCAAGACAGTTCATTTCTCCTACATCTTATTCTCAGAAACCTTGGAATTATTCTGGTTGAAATACTTAGGGGGAGGAAGGTAGACTTAATTCTGATTATATTAAATAGTCAGGAGATCTGGCATGCTGTTATCAACAACAAAAATACGATTTAGTTACAATAAGGCATTCTGACAACATTTACAACATTAAGTGTGAAAAAAATAGTAGTGACTTTTTTCTAGTTCCATGTGGATAAAGAAAAATAGGCTCCCTTATCCCCCCAAAAAAAAGTAAGAGAAGGCACAATAAATTCTGATAATTCTCTTTCTTCTGGATTTTCAGTTCCGTCACTGCTCTCCAAATTAAGATTTATGTGCCATTTTCTATCTGTATCTGTTGTTGATTTTTCCCTCCCTGCAGGGATATAGGTGGATAGGTTTGGACAGGAAACTGTATCCCTCAAGCCAAACTGAAAGGTTTATAAAGTTGCTAATAAAAGTTTGGGTCAGGGCCTAAATATCAATCATCCACTCATTGTCTTTTTAAAAGAGCTCAGGCATTTTCCCAACCGCTCCCAGCAGGTCTCCGCCACAATTTTAAACTAAGATTTCAGCCATTTCTTTTTTCCCCATGTTGACCTCAATAATTTTTCTTTCTCCCCCCACCCTTACCTGCCAAATGCATCCATCAGGATTTTGCCAAAGGCTATCTGCTTCTGAAGTTGAGAGGAATTCACTAATCGTGAGTGTCAAATCCACAATAAATGCCATCGCCATATGGTATATGCTGCTTTGGGGAATTATCTCAAAAGGCCTGGCTGTGAGAAGGCTGGCTGCATGTTAGGAGGGGTTTATTGCTAACTTTCATAACTCATGTTAGGTTCTTTCAGTTTCTGTATTCATTGGCTTCAGTGAGTGCAACTGTTTCCTGAATTTATAAAAATGTTGTCAAGATCCCCTGATCTCGCTTTCTCTCTCTCTCTCACAGAAACACATCCAAACACATCTGTACACAGTGGAATAGCAAAAGCACAGTGGAATACAAATCTAGCAAATAAATAGCTTGTCACTTTGCTTACTCAATAAATTCCTCAGCGTGTTAAACTCATGATAAACATATCATAAGCCCTGAAAAAGGCTCTACAGCCTGTCCCATCACACCATCAGGAGTGTAATTCTGCAATGCATAGGAAGATTAAGTCTGAAAAACAGAGTAGAAATAGCTCCCATAAGGGCAGGGTGCTGACATAGCTGAAACATAACTAACTGGAGAGCACTTGTTTTAGTTAAAGAAGACAATATCAGTGACATATTTCTGTGCCTGTGGTGTACCGCACCTTCAAAGCAACAAGAAATCCACCTTCTATAAAAAATTGTCCATTAATACATAAATACATCTGTTTGAAACCCTCAGCCTCTAACATTCTCAACAAGAACTACACACAAGATTAAGAAATGTCACAGATAAACATGCTTTTGTGATTCAAAGAGATAAGGAAAAAGAAAAACTCACATCAAGAACATAAAAAAATTCCTACAAAAATAAATGCCAATGCCCTTTGAAACATTTGGGCCAGCTCTCTCGACTTTCTCTGATGCTCTAGGAAGGTGTTAATGTTCTCTGTGTCCCACCTCATCTCCACCAGCCACATCTGTCCAATGAGCCTCAGGGTGTTTCAAGTAGCACTAGAAGCTCATGTTTAGGCAACTGCTCCCCTCTAATTTATGTATAGTATAGTAACATCCTCTTGGAGCAAACAGAAATAATGGTTTAAAAAGACAGTTATATTTCGGAAACATGTGCCCCTACACACACAAAAAAGAGAATTTAATACTGTCCCTAGGCAGAATTCATCCATCTTTAAGGCTTCTATTATGTATTTCTGGGAACTGTAGGGACAGTGTTTTGCTTTCCTAGTTAATAACACAAATGAACTGCTGGCAACATCACACCAGAACAAAAGTGGCAGAATCAGAAAAAATTACTGAAAAGTTTACCTTTATAGGAAAGCTTCAGTCTTGGGATATTTTGTTTTGACGTTCCAATGAGTGGAAGGAACAGCATCACTAAAGATAGCAGGCTGCAGGCATGTGGTGCTTGCAAAGCTCTCATTCTGCTCCCTTCTTCTGTACCTTCTTTTGCACTATGGTGAAATATCTTCCCACTTTTCAAACAATCCGAGTTTAATCTGGAAATAAAAAAGAAAACATCTGTAGATCTCCATTTTTGTATAAACAGTAATTCTGTGAGCAAGCCAGACCTATCTTTAAAGAGTAACTGATTTAATATCCTTGTTACAAAAGTATATTTTCAGCTAATATAAATAAAAATGTTGTAAATCTGTTTCTTTAATACTAAATCTGCACATTTTGACATTGGAAAAATGTGTAAATTTTTCAAACACCAGTGTCTAGCACAGCTAAAGTTTAAGCACAAGATAAATTAATGCTGTATCCATAAAAAGAATATTTTCCATTCAAAAGTGACCATGTAAACTAGTTAGTTCATACTGCTCCACTGGATACCTTAATGTTTTATAACTTTCTTAATCTCAGTACAACAGCTACTTTATGCTATGACTAGAATGAACTGTGATATCTCAGATACCACGGGGGTACAAACTGAGGTAACAGTGAGTACATATTCACCATAAACTTTCATAAATTAACTAAGAAAATTGTATAGAGCAAGTAGTTGTGTTTTATTTTAATAGAGAAAAAAGTCAACGCGGAGGATGGATTTAAAAGTGCTTTCAGTATGATATTTCCACTACAATAACTGCCTGAACTCATCCACCAAAATGTCCTATAAACTTTAATGGGTGTTTCATGCTGAGGTCAATAGGCTGACATGGGACTTCACTAGCACAGCATGCAACTAAGCCAGCTTTGCAACACTTTTCACTTAATAACAGTCATTCATATTCCATAAATCTTGAAGTGTTTTACAAATGAAAGCAATTATCACTGTCCTTATTTTCCCTATGCAAAAACAGAATCATAAAGCTGTAGTGAACCTATTTCCTCAAGGTCACACAACCACCACAACTTTTTTTAGTTTAAAAAAGGCAACAGCAATGCTGGTGTCCTGTTTGTACCCAGTTATCAGGGATCTCTTTGGCCCAATAAGTCAACTTTTGCACCTGAAATCATTTGAAATGGCATCCTGAGTTCTGAAGGCAGAACTTGATGGTTAATAAATCACAGAGATCAGAGTATGAAAATATTTGTGAGACCAGATCCTTCCCCCTGCAAGTGCATGATGCCAGAGGTCAAGGGAGATGGTTGGTGAAATGACAAATGTCAGTGTTTGAGTAATGCTGTGAAGCAAGGAGTAAGGAAATGTTATGGTTAGTCGAGAGATTAATGGCCCATGACTTGCCATGAAAATTCTTTTGTGAAAGGTACTGGAACTGCCTGATTAAAAGAGTAATCCTAATGCCCACATCAGGCAGCACTTGCATGGACATCAAAGGAGAGGTTCCTTGCAAGCCCATGAGAGATGCAGGGGCTCATGGCCCCCGAGCCTCTCCCCTGGTCTGACACTCAGCTCGCTGCAGTGCTGGTGTCAGAGCATCCAGAATCAATTTGGCACCTCTTGATGCAGGCAGTCCATCCTTCCTGGTACGAAAGGATGGAGAGGGAACCCCTTCAGTACTGTCCACCACAGGAAATCTCTCTCAGATGAAGCTTGGTCTTTTCGAGTCTCAAAACCTCCTGTCAATAGCAAAAGAGAAGGGAGTGTGCAGGAAGGACATGACAGGGAAAGAGAGAGAGGGAAACAATTTGTAAAATGCCCAAAGCATCGTTCCTACTGCAGAATGCTGAGCTTCTTTATTCTCAGACCCTTCCTCAACACTCACATTCAGTGTCTGAATGCCACTACATCTTCATGAGATGACATGGAAAGAAAATAAAACAAACATGAAATGCCTCTGCTTCATCTTTCCCTTCCCTTCCCTTTATAACAATATTGGATCCTAAGAGAAGACTTCCTTCTGTGCCAATACATCTATTTGAGGGTGGACTCTGAAGGACTGCTGTTGATTAGACTATCTTGGGTTATACCACCCTAAAGAAATTTACTTAGGGTTAAGAAGGGGAAAAGAAGGGGAGGGAGAAGAGGGAAGATTATATAAAGATGAGACATCAGCCCTCTTCATCTTCAGTAGGATGGTAGTGACAAACTATACTTCAAAAAGAAGCAATCAAGAAGAAGCCAGTCTCACTGCAAATATGTTGAGAAGTCATGGCCTGAGGGTTTGGGCCTCAGCCAACGGAGTTCTCACCAAAGGATTTGGGGTTCATTTTCCTGAGGCAAAATACAGTGAAGAATCAGGACTAAATTTGGCACTTACAGAAAAAAACCAAAACACCAGTTGCCTGAATGAACTGTCATTTGCTGAATTGATTGAGAACCACCATCAAACTTGGGCCTTTGGCCATACCCCACTACCTCATTTTTTCATGTAGGCTTCCTTTGCTCATGGAAACCTTCTTTTTTTTTATTCTCCTTTTTGTTTTCCCCTTCCCCTTTTATTTGAATAATGTCTGTGAAAAACCATTTGCTTTCACAAGGCAGTTAGTTTACACTGGAGGCAGCTGCTCTGTGAGATTGAGCCAACCCTGTCCTGTGTTAAATTGACTGCAATCTGACTAGATTGTCACATATATTTTTAGTTTATGATGATCCTCTAATAGCATTTCAGCTTCCACATGGTGTCGTTCCAACAGTCTAATGACTAGCTCAGGTTAATGAACTTCAGAGCAACAAATTTGCCATTAATCTTGAGGAAATATCCTTCCTCTCTGTAACATATGTAATGTTAATCAGTGTCCTATGCTTAAAAGGCCCACAGTCACACTGCTCAGAAGCAAACAGACCCATGAGCAAAAATAAAATATAAAACCTAAAAGCAAATCTGACTCCCTCATTCTTTCCTTCCCTGAAAAATAAGAAGAGTTGTGTCATGGAAGGAAAAATTACAGTTTCCTTTAGTTCTTCAATACTTTTGCTAAGCACAGACATGTTCTAAAACTTCCTCATCAGGAACAGTACCAAAATAAATGAGGAAAAAGGGTCTGAAAAGAAAACTGCTGAGGCTAAAACTGCTTTCCCACCTTGGCTTCAGCTAGGAAATATCTGCACTGTGTTAATTATCACCTGCAGGATTGACTGTGGAAGGAAGTTATGCACACACTTCGCTGAAATAGGGACATTTCCAGAGAAATAAAGGAGCTTTTATTTGCCCCATGTAGGGATGGGAGGCGTGAGGCTGAAGAGGGGCCGAGGAGCCCGGCTCCATCCTGCTCGGACCTCCCTGAGGGGCTCATAAATTTGTAAAGGGCTGTAGGTTAAACTGCCAAAAGACAAAAAGCTGAACTGCTGGTGTCCTGCCATCCTGACACTGAGAGGCGGCTGGACCTGACTGGCACAGGCGTGATGTAACGTCCCCGAAACGAGGTGTCACCTCCCTGCAATTGGTCAGATTTAGTGGAGCCTATAAAACAGATTGCTCCGAAGCTACTGTCTGAAACAAGAAAACCTGGAGCCAATTTACTAAACATAATTTATTCCAGGCCCTTTGTGGCAATAAACAGAGCTCTTCAGCCTTCTCAGGCACACAGACAGTGAG
The DNA here is from genome assembly GCA_013396775.1 of Cephalopterus ornatus. Classification (NCBI taxonomy): domain Eukaryota; kingdom Metazoa; phylum Chordata; class Aves; order Passeriformes; family Cotingidae; genus Cephalopterus; species Cephalopterus ornatus. The sequence goes on along the minus strand of VZRE01004381.1, from coordinate 289,933 downwards.
GAGCTCTGTGCTCATGGGAAGTTTTTCAGATCGTTCAGCTCAAACCTATCTAAATACAAAATCTTGCATTCACAAATACTGTGTAGTTTCCGACTTCTCCTGGCGTCATGAAGTCCAGAGCTGAAAGGACTGTGTACCATCTGCAAACACACACTTTTTTAACAGTAGTTCATGTAGCTCTCAGTTAATTCCATAACAAAAACCTTCATGGAATTGGAGGATAATTTAAAACCTATTTCCAGCACTAGTTTTCCGAGGTCATTTTAAAATTCAGAATTTTGTATTCCGATAAAGAGGTAAGATTCAGTTTTACTGAATCTAATAGCAATGTTGTAAACTGTGACAACTGAAAATTGAGAGCAACCTTGAGTTGGCTCCTGTTGATTAAAGATTATTGTTGATTATTGATTATTGAAAAGTATGTTCTCTCTTTACCATCTCTTTACTAAGTACACGTCTTTTATATATATGCATACAAATTTAAAGCACATTTCTTTAAACACAGTATACAGATATATATATGCATATACCCGTAGATGTTTCACCTTTGAATTATCATACATATGCCAAAAGAAAAATTACTGTAGTTGTCTATTGTGTGGTCCAAAACAGTACTATAATAATGATTTGGATATTGAATATTCTTTGTTAATAGTAGAGAAAATTACAAGCATACGTGACTCAGATTAATAACTTATAAAATCAAATAGACTAAAAATAAAATTACATCTTTAGACTTAACATTCTAAACTTACTTCTTCAATAACAAAGATGACATTCATCTAGAGCACAATGAAACTATGTTCTTGTACCCCTTATATAGAGGGTTTGTTAATATATTATTTGGCAGAAGAGGCTTTTCTCTTCATTGTGAATCTCAGTTAAAGCTAACTCCATCCAAGAACTGGTAAAGAGTTATTATTCATCACTAGTCTCCTCTTTATTAAGTAGTTTTTGTGCTGTTTATAGTGCAGGAAATGTTCTCTTCCAAGGATTCTGAAAAATACTGCTTTTTACATAAACCCCAGATCAGCACTACATAACTTCCCAACACCAGGAAAAATTACAGAATAAAAAGACAATGGTACAATGAAAAGGCCTACAGTAGGCGATTTTTTTTTTTCATTTTGTTTTGCTTAAATCATTAGGTTTAGTGTTTCTGGTTTAGATGAGTTTTTGCCATAGAACAGTCTTTGCTATTGTTAAATACCCAGATGATTAGCAAATACTCATGTGAAGCATAACCCAGCTTATAATGAGTTTTACAAAGCTTTATAGGCTTTACCTTTACTGAGCTCCTCACAGGATTTATACACTATCCATTCAACATCAGTAATTTGGAAGGCAAGAAAAATCACTGCTCTGATTCCCACCTGGGAAGAGTCAAATAGAGCAAAGGAAAATGAAGGTATTGAGACACAAGGAGGATGAACCTGAGGGAACAAAGACTCAGCAAAAAATCTGTTTTTATTGCAGAGAATCATAGGATAATAAATAAAGCTCTCCAATAGAGAGAGAAAATGTTTGATTACATTTGATTACATTTGATTACATTGGATTACATCAGATTTGTTGTTTATTAAGATAAATTCAAACTAAAGTAAAAATGATGATGAAGGAAGTGAAATTGGAGAGAAGAAGGACGAAGAAACTCACTTATTTTGTTCATTTTTAATAGTTTTCTTCATCTTTCTGAAGACAATCTACATTTCTAACAGGCATGTCATCTGTTTGGAGATAAATACAGGTAGGAATGGGTAATTTATAGAGAGTGGGCTGTGTCACATTGCTATGAAGAGCTTATCTGACCATGAAATTTACTATTGGGCACCTAAAATTATACACATGGGAAATGAGCACTTTATCCTCAAAAGATACCAGGATATTTTTTAAGTCAATGTCAGGGAGATCAGGATTACACCCAAAGATTTCACACAGATGGAGAAGTAATCCTTTCAGAAAGTGGCAGATAGACAGCCATGCACACAGCTGTGTTATATATCACTAGAAACGGTGATTCTGAGTAATTTTATCTGTGGTGTTATATCTTTTGGACATAAATCCAAGACTGGCAGTAAAGCAAATGTGACTCTTTAACCCTAATTCTTTGTATATTGTGTCTCCTGAAAAATAAAGTAAATCAGACACATAGTCTTACATTCTATACCCTGTTCCTCAAGCACCATATTTATTGTGAAAAAGGATGAGATGGTATCAGATGAGGTGGACAGTACCTTGTCATCTGATGATGATATTGCAAAGAGGAGGCAAGCACATGAATAAAATGTCCCACCAGTCAGATGTGCAGCTGGTATCTTCACACAGAAATATCAACATGCCTTTCACTCTGAAGTTAGATGTACATGCACCTCTGACAGATTACTTTTCTTCCTTTTTTTTTTCTTATTTTCTTTTGTGGAAGGAACTATGACTTCAGGTATTACGTCTGTAATAACAGCTTCTCACTGGCTCTTTATTTAGAACAACATGAGAACACCCTACACATCTGACCATCCAAAAAAAAAAAAAAAAAAAAAAGAAAAACCAAAAATCAAACATAAGCCAAAGAAGAAAGCAGTGTAAGGCACGATTTAGCAACACATAAGAATCAAAAGGAACCCTAAGCCAAACCTCAGTGTTACATTATTTTAAGTAGAGCATGCTTCCCCAGCAGACCAAAAAAAAAACCTCTCAAGCTATGAAAAGTGATTCTAAGATGGGTTTTATAACTGTGGTATTCAAGAAAAGAAAAAGGCAGTAGCATGAAAATTCCTAGAGACATTAATGAAAAGGTAGACTAGATGGAAACCGCTTCCTGCCGAGTGCCGTGACGTCTGAAGGGTTTCAAAGAGAGAGAATTTTCCTCTGAAATGTCTGTCACCACCTGCAGCACTTGTGGTGGCTTGGCTCAGCTCTGACTGCAGCAGACAGGGAGAGAACGCTTGCAGGACGCTTTGCCTGTGGAACAGCCTTGGCCTGCTTTTGGGAAAATACTTAAAAGCCAGAAAAGTGTCATGATGGCCATCAGATAAAATAAATGTTCATTTTGGGGAGACCTGCCCAGACATTTAAACACTAACAGATTGCATTTGTCCAGCTACAGCCTGAATTAACCCCAGGCAGCATTGTCAAGCCAGCTAAACCACTGATATTGCAACTACCATCCTTTTGCTGGAAGAAACATAAACTTACAATGGCCAACTCGAAGAAAGGATTACAGTCTCCTTTTCACCTCCAGGAATTCTTGCCAGTGTTTCGCTATGGAAAAATTGTTCTCTGTATTTCCTTTCATAAGAAAGCTTCCAACTTATGCAGGAGTGCAGTGTGAGTCCTCTAGCAGGGGCAATTCTATCACCAGAAGTCTGAACTGACTGATATTTTTGGGGGCAACCAGTAACTAGTGGCAATGGGGTGTTTAACATATTAGTTGCTTGAATAGACACTTGCCCTACTATGTATGTTGCATGTTTGTGAAAAACCCAGCTTAATGGGGAAATAGTGCAGCACTCTGGTGAAAACTGTCATGTATCAAGTCCCAACTGATTGCTACACACGACAAAGCAGCAAGGTAAACAACAGCGTATCCTCTGACAGGCTACAGCCAGCAAGCTGTCTGCATGGATGTATCTAATAGATACAAGTAGGTAGGGCTCTTCTGTCCTTGATCCAAGGATTCCAAACCTAGGCCAGCTCCTACTGCTGCATGGCTCCATTAATTGCATACTGTACAACAGTATATTACACATTTGGGCCATACATGCACCAGAGGCAAAACTAGCCAGCCAACTCCGCGTGCAGGGAGAACCTGCAGCTACCCAGACCATCCATGGAATCACAACCCAGCAGACTCTGCTAAATCAGAAGCTTGACCACAAAAACCCCAAAACAAACCCTTCCCAAAATTGAAAGAAATAAAGAACAAAGATTTGCATTTACAATTATAGCCATAATGTTAATTTCATTTCACAGCCAATGTTTTATTGTGCTAAAATTTGTATCTAAATTTATCTGATGTAAGCAATAATGTATTGCCAACTAGTTTGCAATTGTGCTTACATGCTTGCAGTCACTCACAGATTCACCAGCTGTATCTATAAGATGCCAGTGAGACTCTAAGAGAAGAACAGAATTATTCCCCAGCTATATCTAAAAGTTGATTATGTGACTCAGAGAAAAACAGAATGCTACAAACGTTAAGGCAACTGAATGTTGTAACTGTCATCTTAATATAATTAACCATTTTTGGGATTATTTCTACTTCACTAATGCTGATAGGATATTTCATTAACTGCCAGTATTACATAGTCCATTGTCAGCTGTGTAAAACTCTTATAGTTTCCAAAAGAATTCAGGCTAACACAGTTTAGTGACGGTTAAAAAATGTGCTCTTCATATGGCAGCTGGGCTTTGATCAAATATGTTAGCTGGATATCCAATGGCATATTTTCCTAAAACTCCTTTCATCAACGTATGGCCTCATTATTTGATGCACTGTCAATGAACTCTGTACAGCACAGTCTGCAGAGCTTCAATATATAAACTATACCACAGGGAAAGACATGCCGGAAGGATTTTAATTTACACTTCCAACAAATTTTCATTTAATAATTCATGATGATATATTTGAACTCTATTGGAGGAGGCGTTTTTATATCCATTGTTCAACTAATTTTGGATCAACATTTCATGCAGCCAGTATGTAAAATGATACATATATGAACATGTACATTGCAGTGCAGTGACCTCTGTTGTCCCTTTAACCCAGTTATTTTATTGTTATGCTGAACACATTTGCTTTCTTCCTAGTTTTTTTACACATTTGATTTCATTTACATTTGGAGGTTCTGTGGCAGGGAAGCAGCAGTGCCTCTATATGAGCTTACACAAGTCACTAACTCAATGTGGACGTGTTTCTCTTATGGGTTTCCCTCAGGTACTCATTACCATAGCACCTGAGCAGTTTAAAAACTTTAATGCCTCTATTGCCTATCCTCTATCCTTGTCATTATGAGTTAATTGATTTTTAGCATAGGAGATGACATCCCTTGGATAAGGTCACACCAGCACCGAGGACCACATCCCCCCAACATCCAGGCAGTGCCTTAGTCACCCACCCTTCTCCCAGGGAACAACAGATTACTGGCTGGGATTCCTGTGGTGAGATCCATGACTCACATATCACTTCTTCCAGTGTTTTACACTTGATTTAAGTTCTTGTGCAAACTGCAGAAAATTGCAAGCAATAAGAGTTTCATTTTCTACAAAGAACTTCACAGAGCTGCATAAGGAATAAAATGCTGCCAGTGTGAGTTCAGACAGCAGGTTATCAAAGCTTTAACAGTCCTGTGTCCTCTGATCATCAACTTTACCACTTTTAGGGGCTAAAACATGCTGTTATCAGACCCTCAGAGAACTTTATGCTTGTGTTACAGCAGAAATCAATTTATGGTTGGTGCAATAGTTGTTTTGCTGGTCTATTTTTAAGCTGCTTTGTGAAGGGTGCTAGCATGACAGTTCCTGGAATCTGAAACAGCCATACGGAAAAAGAAAACAAGAATTCAGGCATCACCTCCTCCATTCAACACAGAAATATTTCCACTTTGGTTTAAAACCACAATAACTTTCCTTTGTCTCGTGAGGACAAAGTGAGGACACAGAGTGCATGGATGAATCAATAGTTCTTTGAAAAACAGGGAAGATTTTTAGACAGTTAACCAGTTAGTTACTGGGGGAGTTAGATAACCAGAACACCAATACAAAAAAGGTAGGATGTAAAACATCACTATAATTTCCTTTTCCACAGTAATCATTCTCCCCTAAGATGATGAGGCAGTCTTGACTTTGAGGGAGTTCTAGGGTTCAATGCCAACAAGGACTGTCAAACACTGGAACAGGGGCTCAGAGAAGTCTTTGCAGACATTTGAAACTTGACTGGATATAGCTCTGAGCAATCTGATCCAAAGCTGAACTTATCCACCCTTCGAACTACACACAGAACCATATGATCTCCTCGTGTTTCTTTCAACCTTAACTTTTCTACTAGTTCTTTTAACAATTAATGGACAAATGAATAACTGAACTGAATCATACATTGAAGATCTTCCTCAACATTCAACATTCTCCCACTTAAACTTGTATCTAACAGACATCAATTGTTTTTTCTTACTCTTTAGTGATCTTATCTTCCCAAGGATTGCTCTGAAGAGGGAAACACCTACCTGATCTTCTCACAAATCATCTACTTTAGTACTGAAATTTGACTGAAATCAGGTTCTCTTTCCTTTTATAAAACTGTCCAAAAGCTGCACCAATTCGAGAGTTGATTCACAAGCAGATCATAAACCCTGTATCAGGAATAGCGATGTGTGCATAGGACAAGAGAAGTACACACAGAACAGATACAAGAACTGCATTAGGTGTATAACTTAATTCAGTATCTCACAGCTGCCGGGTATAGTTCACCCTCACAATCCTGATTTATCTATCCCATAAAAACTAAACACAGAACTGAGTGTCAAAGTTATTGATACTGTATGTGAAATAAGGTTTTTGTCTGCACAGATGAGATAAGAAGGGGATTTCTTCCAGGATTCCCCCACAGGAGCTAGAAGAAGAAGCTGGGTGAGAAATGCCACTGAATGAACTGCTGACACTCACATCAAGCCAATGGGTTCTGCTCACCCAGGAGATATCAGCTGTGTGTTCCAGGCTGACCTCTCTTTTCTGTCCAAATTAGCAGCTCCTTCCTGCAGCTAATTATCTTCCAGTTGTATCAAGTGGAAGCCATTGTAGCTACCATACTAAATATTTCTCGAGGGTGAGGGGAGAAAAATGACTTGGAAGGATTTGGTCTCCACACTGGCTTAGCTAGAAGAGAGATGTAGTGAAGAAGATTAAGTTGTGTTTCCACAGCCACAGCTGAGCAGGTGGCAAAAATCCACCACAGGTGCTTGTTCTATAGAGAATTCCACTCTCTGGTAAAAACTGCCACTCCTCAAAGAATGAGGGCTTGAAGATATCCAGGACTCTCTATGTCAGATGAGCCCTACGCAAGTTTATGAAGCCTTGGGATCATCATGATTAACTACTTTCCTTAAGGCATTCCCCATCAGGCTTCAGTGCTTTTAAACCACTGACCCTTTGAATTAAAGAGGTAGATTTCTCTTTTCACAGCTGTGACTCAACACAGGAAGGAATTCAGAGACATCTGAAAACAAAGCCAGGCAGAATTTAAAACAAAATCCTTCAATGACAAATTTAGCAAGTAATGGGCACAGCTGGAGCTTACAAATATAACTAAGTAAATGAGCAAGCATTATACAACAGCCTTACACAGACAGACCTTGTGAAGGGCAATTTCTTCAAAAGGAACCAGAAAAACCAAACTGCTAGGAATAAATCATCAGAAAAACTAGATATTGACCGTTCAAAAGGAAACTGGGTCCTTGGATCTTTGAACAAACTAAATGGTAACCACTTATCTCTCAAATGAGATAGGTGACAACCACTTAAGAAAATTAAAGCTTGATTTTTAATAATTGTTTATTTAAATCACAATGTAAAATCAAAATTCCTGTGCCTGAGGAGGAATAAAACACTAATAAGATATAGTTTTCAAAACTTTTATAATATCTTTCATACATTCAATTCAAAATATACAGTAACTAATATATAACAAATTATTGAGTCATTGCAAAGGAAATGCATTCCTACTATTTCAGTTTAACAGCTGGGGAAGATGATGCTAAACGTACTCAGTCAACATTCCAGGATGACTTGAAGTGAGTAAAGAGTGGAATCAGATTATATTAATTCCCAGTTATCAATGTCACAATCTTAAACATGATATGGTTCTTTCTACCCAGTCGAATGGACTACCTGACACAGCAGATGAGTTTTAAATAAACAAGTGGAAGTTTTAAGATGAACTGTATCAAATGCAACAAATGTCTTGAAGATTATCAGGCACAGAATATGGTTACAGAGGAATAAACCTACTGACTCTCTTCACACAATACTGCAAAAGCAAAACAACAATGACTTCTGGAAACTCTGCTTCCCCTATCTGCTCAGCTGGGGTATGTGACTTGCATTAATGGCACGGGGAATAATGTACTTGCACTCAGCCCCTGGACTGACTGATGTCAAATGAAGTTCAACCATTCATATTAATGGGGATCAGCATTTGTCTGAGGGAAGGGAAGTCTCTTAGACCTCAGGGTCATGAATTGACAAGCTATCGAACATTTTCTCTGTAGTGCTGACCATCCTCCATCCTGAGATCAGCTGTCTAGACCCTTAGTCCCACTCCAGCTGCTTTGTGCTCCTCCTGAGGCACAGAAAGAGCTCATTACTGATTCTTTCTGTGCAATGTGTAATGCAGGGCGTGGTCTCACAATTCCCCTTCTAGGTCACACAGAATAGTCACATTTCTGTGGACCCCAAGAAAAGCATAGAAACACAACACGTAAACTGTGAGTTTTGTTACTCTGGAGATCTGTAATTGACTAAGCCATATGGTGACAGAAAGTGCCATTAAAGTCAAAAAAAAGCCCACTGAAAACATCATCTCAAAAGAACAGAGATGACTAATAACTTGTACCAAGAAAATGATTGCTAAATTGCTATCGTCTCACACCACTAATAAACTGAGAGGAGGCAAAAAGCAGCTTTTTTTTTCAGATGGACTTTCTGGAAAAATACCTTCTCACAGCACTTACTCGTGACAGGTTTCAGAGTATCTATAAGCTCATGGGTTGTAATCATGCAAATGATCAACAAGTAGTTATTTCAGACGGCTGATACAAGTCTGTGGCTGATATTATCTGCCAAAACATTAAAATATGCAAAGAAAAACACTGCAGTAGAGTTTTGGTCTTCTCAATATCAAGTAGAGCAATTTTGGGAGTAAGTACAGTTATAATTTTCACCGCCATCAATAATTATAATAATATTAAGAACAGCAATAATAACAATGATAACCATAACTTTTTTCCCTAAACTTTTTTTGGCAATAAAAATTCTGCCAAATACAAATTCAGATTTTATGCATGATAAGAAAGTCAGCTGTTTCCAGTGACATTTACAAGTTATAACTCAGCTCTGGCAGTCAGGACGTGCCAATGTGAGTGAGTCAATTCAAAAACCCCACTCAAACCTTGGCATCTCTGTTCCTTCAGAGGCACCTCAGCCACATTCTTGTTTTTCAGAAGTCCTCCTATAAACATTTAAAAACACAAAACAATTGAAAGATAAGAATCCAGCATTCAAGGCCAATCCTAACAAAGGATGAGACAAATGAAAAAAATAAGATCAAAATAAATGCCTTATGCACATAATAAATTTCAGTGCCATGAGTCACTGGTTTGACTCATGAACTATAAATTGACCATGCTCCTTTTAATTGTTCCACATAAAGATCTCCTTTCTGAAAAAGAGGAACATCTTTAGCAGACACAGTTCCTACAGCTGGTTGTTTGTTTATCAATAGTATATGCGTACCGTAGTGCAAGTTATGGAACTTCAGTTCAGCTGCAGGTTTAGAAAGCAGCATGTAGGACGTAGGAGATGTGCAGCTAGATCAGAAAATGCCTCCTATATGTACCTGGAGAATCACCAGTAGAAATCACCAAGAAAACAATGCAAATCCATTCCTCACAGTAATATGAAATGTAAAAGCTAAAAAAGCAAGACTGCGAACTATGCAGTCAGTATCTGAGAAAATAATCACATTTGAGCTTCTTTCAATATTAAAGTTATCTCTCAATTTGCTTTTCTTAGCAGTATGTATCACAAAACACCTTACTGATTTTCTACATTTAAGCAGTTCTAGGTTTTCTCCACCTTCAATATTCATTTCCTCTTCCAGAAAAACCCTCTCACACAACAACTTCTTGCTTAAATAAGACTATAAAAATGTCTGTAATGGCAAGACTGAAGGCTCATTCAGTATCTTTTCAACAGTAAGTGTAAAGAAGAATAATTATAGAACATTCATATGTATTTCCCCACCCTTTGTACTCCCCCTTCTCTCCATCTATTTTCAGCTCAGGAGATTTCCTGAGCCTATTGTGGCCTGTCGATTTTGTAAACCCCAAGTAGGTATCACTTTCAAGTACTTATCCAGCGCCCCTTTGAGCCCTTGTAAAATTCTTGCATCTCCAACACCATCTGGCAAACAATTTTATATGTCTGCTACCCAATGTGTGAAGAACCACTTCCAATATCAACAGTGCAATGTAACAACGTATTTATTTTCCCTGGTACAGCACCACCTCTATAATATGAGCCAGAAAGTAGATTCCACTGGGCAATAAAAAAAGGAAATTGTGATTTAGTTGTGATGATCATCCAACTGTTTAAACATTAGGGGCATTACACATGCTACCTCATTATTTTATTTTGTATTATATTCTCACAGAGTGACTGAGAAATTAAGTGAAAATTGGTCAGAGAAAATTAAGAGGGTGATAGTAGTGATCAGTTTTAATGAGTGTTTGCTGCCAAAGAAAAATATCTTGCTATGGTCACTGCACAAGATGAGATGTAGCACTTCACAACTAAATCTTTGATGAGAATCCAGGACCAGCTTTGAACATTCAACAAAATGAGTTTTTGCCAATGTTGGCAAATACACAGGTGGGGTGAAAACACAGCTTAGACCAGTGAAAGAGAAACTCCCCAGATTTCACAGACAACAGTGGCTCAACATCTGCAGAAGAAGGTCTCCTGCACATCTTTCTCGGTACCTTCAGGCAGGTGGGATGGAAAAGGCATCCAGCTCCCTGCAGTTGGGCAGCTCTGTCACCTCTCTCCCTGACAAGGCCCTTTGCCTCTCTCACATGGTATTAAAATTCAGTTTCAGTTTACTGAAATGACCAGGTTTTCTCATATCCAGGACTTTTACTCGAATAAAGTGGGAGTGAGGGTGAAGGGTTTTACTTTTTGCACAAGCTGATAATATATCTTTAAAATCTTCTGTTCTCAAAATTGTTAAATAATTTAAGAAATGTACTTTAAGATTTACGCTGCAAGTTGACTATGTGGAAATAGAGTTATAAACCCTATTAATCTTCATGTTTCAAGGTGTGAGTGATGTAAGAAACACCATGTTGCAATTTAGAACAGCAAAATTGTGAAGATTTATGCCTTCCGATGAAACATCTGGTCTTACCCACCCTTGGTGCCAGTGGCAGACTGGATGAGCTACTTGTTTATTCCAGTCAGGCGTTTCCTTGACTCCTGGACTTTATGTTAAGACATGATGAACATCTTACTCTCAATGGAGAATTTTTATTCTCATGAAGTCAATAGGTCAGAACTTGAAATTTACAGCTCATGAAAGGGATTCCTCCTTTGAGTTTGTTAGATTCTAGTGGATCAGTAGACAAATATAAATGCTTGAAACAATTGTACTTTATATACTCCATACTTATGCTTTATACACACAGAGGTATTAATTTAAGGGCCTGTCAGAACACAACCTTTTTAGCAACATCCCACAGAGTGAATCATGACGGGTAGTAAATATCCAAATGGGTTAATCTCACAGAAATACTACAGTGAGCCCTGTCAAAAAAAGTTCCTTTCTACAAAGACAACAAAGTTTTCAACTCAGTGTTATAAACTGTGATTATTCCACAGGATCAAATTAGTTATATTTAATAATTTAAAATTAAAAAATATTTATTTTTATTGTATCTCTGAAAAGTCAAGTTTCAAGTTACGTTAGTATCTGCAGTACCAACAATGTGAAGACATTTCTGTCACTGCCCAGTGAGCTTCAGAACTGTTTCAAAAAATACACACATTCAAAGGGTTTGTGATTTTTTTACCAAAAACTAACACTGAAATGATGATGTAAAGCACTACACTTTCTGAAAAAAAAAGTCCTCATTAGGTTTTAAAACAGAAAAGTTACAGCACCTTATTGAACTACAGCTACTTTTAAGATTTTCCAGAGGTAGCTACAGTTTGGCTTTGACCCTGCTATTGAAAAGTGCCAGAAATACCAAATTATAGCAGGGAAAATGTTGTATGTGCACATATGTATGTGTTTGTCTACAGTCTGCATGAGCAATTGAAAAACATCCAACATATACACACAGCAAACCACATAATTAAAATTACTCTTATGCAGAATAAATTTGTCTTTAAAGTAGAAAATAATGGAAGGGCAGCAGAGACTTCTCAGTACTAAAACATAATGCTTCATTTAATGAGTAATCCCTCGAGCATAAGGATGTTTACCTCACTCTGGGCAAGCTCAAGTGCATAGACAGACAATTACAATGCTTCAGCTGAAGAATGATGACTTGTTAAGCTGCTGTAATGCAATGACATTCTTTCATGGGCTTACAGACTGCATTTCTATATTTTCCTCCATGCCAATATGGCTTTTGTCTTCCAAAGATTAAATGGCTAAAAAATATCTGCATGTTCAAAGTCAGAATGTCTGAATCCGAATGCACAAAGCTCTAGAAACTTAAAAACTGGAACCTATGTCTGCAGTCTCTCTGAGTTTGGCAGGTACTGTGTCTGCAACACAGTCTGCTTTCAAAAAAATGAAAAAATAAAATTTAGTAAATTTAAGAAGAAGACAGAGAAGATTTTGCAATAGGAAAAACACAATAAAATTGGTTGCATTGCTTCTTAGATGAATAATAGCTGGACAGCAGACTTATTTATATGACACATTGAATATGGTTCAAAAAAAATTTTAATATGTAGATATAGACTGCAGATTAATAGTAAATGCTGGCAAATGGCTTCAGAGAGTCTCCAAGTTTTGCTTGGGGAGAATGGCAAAAGGAGAAAAAATATTACTAAATCTTCTCTTCCCACCACTTTTACACTGCTGCCTCTTGTCAGAGTGTAGGGTGCAAAGTTCTGAGACTGGTATTTGGCAAAAGCATAGTTTAAATTATAAAAAAAATCTAATAAATTAACCAGGAGTTACAATGAACATGGAACTGCTCAAAATAACACCAGCTTTGTTTCAGCTGTGTTTTACATGTTCATCATGTACGCAGGATGCAGATTTCTCTGCTTTGGTCAATCCCCCAGAGTAACTGAGCACCTCCTTCAGTGTGGTAACTCTTCACATCTCCAAAAATTTGTGAAAGCTGAAGGCAGTACTTCAAACTACTCATTAAACTTCTAAGCTTTTAGACACTATATAAAAATCTGATTCTTTTATTCCATATTACTTAATAAGGAAAGTTAAATACAGAGATTATAAACTGTGCTGCTTGGTAGTATGTGAACTCTAGAATCTCAGAAGTGCCCACTTTTCTGTATTTCTTTCAATGTATTTGATTCAAAATTCTGGTTGTCAATGTAAAAGGAGTTTTAAAGTGATTTGTAATGTTCTTATATTCATAATATTCTAAAGATATAAAAGATGAGAGATTCAGATTTAAGCATTTAGACAGTTAACCAGTTTGCCTTGTTCCACAAGAAACTATTGTCATTCACAGCACTCAAGTATGAGTTTCCAGCTTATTATGATCTTATTTCTTAAATATTCAAAATATAATGCATTTTAGAAGCTTTTCTTTTTTTTTTTAACGAAGCAGAAAGTACCAATCAGTGATCATCTATATTTTGGTTGGCATGGTTCTGTATTCCACGCAAGAGACCTTTGATATCAAAGCATGGCTGAAATATCAAAATTCCTTCAAATACATATCTCTGTTAGTGATAGCTACAGCTGCACTGAAAAGCTGCTACCCTTGGTATCATTTACACTCCCACAGGAATATAAATCTCCAGGTTTAAAAAAGCATTCATCTCAGGGCTCCGGAGAAACACACAGCTTTATTCTTTTGATGCTGCAATAGTATTATTGGGTTAACATGATGAAATAGACTTTCTTTTTTCTTTTTTTTTTCCCCCTGAAGCTTATCTAGTCTCAAATTATTAATCTGAAAACAGGCCAATAGAAAAAACAGGAAAAGAGATACAACAAATTCAGGGCTCAAATACGGTCATTTGGGCCACTGAACACCTTCCATGGAAGCAATTTAGTCCAAGACATGGAAATATTGAAAAAGAAACATTATGAAGAGACACTACTGAAAGCTGGCTTCTATCTGTTTGAGATCAAAGAAGATCAAAGCAAATATGAAATTGTCTTGTAGCTGAGGTAATAATGTACTTAGTGATCTTGAAGAGAATTGTTTAAAAATAGTTATTTCTACCTTTCATTTTAAAAGGTATGCATTTAAATCCCATGAGTAATCCAACTATGATAATCATAAAATAGTAATATATAATTAAATTTAACAAGACCTATTCCATTCTTGAATCAAAATTACTTCTTTCATCACAGTAACGCCATATTGTTTTTAAAACCTAGTGACAATATTTATTTAATTTAATTCATAAGTCTTTGGTTATCACTGCACTTTTACTCATACATAAGTTATCTCATTTGCACTGCTATAGCTGTTTGAAGTATATTTCCAAAACCAGAAAAAAAGCTAACACTCAGAGACACATCACCACCTCTTGTAGAAACGCCACTCATGCTATGAATAAAGCATAAGCTTAGAAAAACATCATCACCCAGCAAACAAATGGCGTTTGCTGAACCAAATGCATGTGTCTGGAGTTGTGCTCCTGAGCTAATTGGAGGCAGATTCCCGTGCCGTGCCGCAGGACGCCGCAGTTGAGAAATCCCTCAGGATGGTCATGTGGAGTTCAGCATGCCGTGCAAGGACAATTGCCAAACTCTGGGGCATGGTGAGAAATCCCAGAAACCAGGCTGGGAAACAATGCTGCCATCTGTCATGGACAACCTCGGGGGTGTGAGGAAAGCAGCAAGGGCAGGGACCCGGGCAAAGACGCAAAGGGTGACCCCTGCTCTGGGGGATGGCTGGGATTGAGGAACGGTGGAAGAGCACTGGGGGACATGAAGGGTAGGTGAGAACAAGAAAGGATGATGGCTCCTGAGCAAACAAGGCCAGCACCTGTTCGTGCAAGAGGTGCCCCAAACCAGTTCAGCTCTGGCAATATTCAACTGTGTCAAACTGGGACGGCACAAGACAACACCGGGGAACCATGGTGATTGGAATGGGAGGGATTACTGTCTCCTGTTAGTCTACCTCAAACCTGGAGGAACATTTAGATTACACGGAAATTATTGATGATCCATATAGCAGAAGCTGAATGGGAACAGGTATACCTGCAGCTGGATAAGAACCCAAGGAGACTGTCAAACTCAATCACAGGACACCCAAAACCTCTGTGCTCATGTTAAGCACCTAATTCTAAACTGATATTTAATGTAGAAAGCTAGATAGTTAGCTATGACTCCCTGGTATATCCAAAGACAGAGAAACAAACAAACAAACAAAATCAGCTGAATTCTCAGTTTAGAACAAGCCTGTTCTAAAAGCAAGTAATGAACTGACGGGTACGTTCACTGGGATCTGGCCCAGCCTGATATCCAAGCTGGATGACAGAAAATTTCGAAACTCTGCAACAACCCTTCTCCCTCTTTCCTGTGTGTCAGACTAACCCCGACCGTGAGTGTATCTTCGAGTTCAGCCTCATCCAACATATGGTTCCAGGCAGGATGTTGCCTGTAAAATGCTTATGCATTTATTCCATTAATTAGAGCACCCAAAGTAAAATCAGAGCTTTCAGAGGGGGACAAAAAAAAAAAAACAATGTTACCTTTCTGAGGGAGACATGCCATCAGCCCCAGCCAAGGCTGGGAACTCATGTGTCACAAAAACCATGTGACCCATCCACCCAAACTATGAACCTTGATTTACCCACCCGACAGCCCCGTTCAGCCCTACTGGGTTGGACTTTGCCCGGTCCCACTGCAGGGACGCTCCAGAGCATCCCTGTGAAAAACACCTGCAAAAGGAGGGGGAGGGAGGAACACTCAAGGCTTGGTAAAACAGGTTTAATAGAGCTGGAAGGGGAAGAGGGCTGAGCTGATTACCCTGTGTGAACTGACTATAGGAACAATACCCAAACAAAAGACAGTCCAATACAACTGTCACAACAAAGCCAGTTCTGAAAGGCATCTGACAAGGCAACATCTATTTTAAAAATCCTCAGGATGTTTAACTGCATATTTGTGTGTTGTATTAAGAAGACTAACATCATGAAAACAGCTCAATTTAGCTCAAACAATAGGCCAATAAATACAATACTAATGCTTTAAAATAATTAAATATCCATTTGTTCTTGTATTTATGTTGCTTCCAAATACTGGCAGAATTCCCTCAAATAAAAAAAAGCTGGTTTTTTTTGTTGTTGTTGGGGGAGTTTTGTTGTTGTTTTTGTTTGTTTGTTTGTTTTGTTTCGTTGTTGGGGTTTTTTTAAATTTTTAAAGATTACATGTTGGCAGTAATTTAGACAAATCTGGACATTTCTTCCATTAATCTGAGGTAAAAAAAACAAAGACATATCTATCACATTGCATTTTCACTCTTAGAAAGCCAAAACTAGGGCTCTCCAGGGAACAAGAAGTTTAATTAGAACCTATTACTGCACAACAAGATAGATTCTGGGACATATCTCTGGGAACACATTCAACACACTAAGCCAATATAATCTGAAATGACCATGGTTCTTTTTTTGGTGTAAAAGGAAAAAGTCAGCTAAATAGTGATCAGTTACAGAGGGGGAAAGATTATTGCAAAATAATGTTCATAATACAGTTGGTGATTCTTCAGAAGCACTCACAAGAGCAGAAAAACATAAGCAATGTCATTGATTAGCAGTCCATTTGTTGTTTAAACGGTGCCTAAATTTGTGCTCTGCAATACCGAGAAAATCTGAAGTATAAAATAAGAGTCACAACGCAAAACAGCATTGCCTTCTCTGTACTGCAGTTCCAGTTTCTATAGAGCTTTTTATAATTGTTGTATCAATTGTGACAGCAAAAGCAACTTAATGAAAAACAGAACTACCCCCATGGTTTTTTTCCTTCCCTTTTCACCCTCCTCATCAAGAAAAAGTAGGGAATTTATTCCAGAGTCTCCAGTTTGAAACATTTCTTAATTGCACATAATGATATTGTTTCTTTCCACAGAGAATTACATGAATAGGAATTCTGTTTGATGATAAATGAAATTTAAATTAAAAAAAAAAAGAGTGAAAGTATTTGTAACAGTCAACACACTCAGTGAGGCTCCCTTAATAAGGCTGCATTTTAGATTTCCGTCATGTAACAGAGAAGAAAATGAGTTATGTCAATAACACTGTCACCAAGGTCAAGGCCCATAGGAATCCCTATGAATTCCTTCTAAAATCCCGTGTAG
The DNA here is from genome assembly GCA_013396775.1 of Cephalopterus ornatus. Classification (NCBI taxonomy): domain Eukaryota; kingdom Metazoa; phylum Chordata; class Aves; order Passeriformes; family Cotingidae; genus Cephalopterus; species Cephalopterus ornatus. Next base: position 272,648 of record VZRE01004381.1, on the reverse strand, counting down.
ATCTGTAAACCATGATCTTACCCACCACATCGGTGAAGTGTAGAGCTTATTTTAAACAACTGCATTCTGACAGCCTAGTTCTGTTTTCACAAAGATGAACTGGTCTCGAGAAAGGCACAGAGCTGTCTCATCATACACGAGGTGTCCGTCAGGTAAACTGATTCTCCCAGGCAAATGAGTTGCAGAAGTAAACATGAAAGCTTTGTACTGAATCTAATTTAGATAAATAAATTCTGAAGACCCACACGTGACATTAAAAGTGAAGACTAATTTATTTTTTCTAAGAAGATACATGTCTACTTTGATCAAATATATAAATTGATATGAATACTATTACCCATGGTTATAGCATTGCCCATGTTCAATACCTTTGAAGGTTTTCAAATCTCTTGAGATCATGCAATTTCTAAACATTATGACATGAAAATACAATTATTTTGCCTCAATAATGACGACCAATTCTTTAGAAAAGCTTACAGTTGCAAATAGCGATTACTCATTCTCATTTTCCTTCTTTCTTTTCCTAGAAATTAACTTCCTCTTGAATATCGTTACATTTCTAGTGAAAGTAGAAAGAGATTTATAATAAAGATTTATAACAAAGTCTTCACTGTGGAGCTCTATCACCATAATGCAGAGAAGAATCACTAAGGCATATATTGGTATTAGTCCACTGACTTCACTGAAGGTGCAGTAATTAGGTAGAAAAGGATCATGACCGTCATGATGTTATGATAGTGGTGATACTTGTGTTCCCTAGTACACAAATATTCGATTTTTTGTCTTAGTTCTAGTTGTAAATTATTTTCACAGAACAATTAGTGAGCACATTCATTCAGATATTTTGAATGAAAGTGGAGTTCGTCTTTAATTAATTTAGTGTGAAAATATTTGATAATATCTCTAGCATTCAGACTCACCTCCATTCAGTTTAGGTACCTGACAGTAGAAGCTGTCAGCCTGGTCACTCAAAGCTACGTAACCAACAGAGAGGAACAGTAAAACTACTGTTTCACTACAGAAAGTGAAACTACCAACCTGAGCTGCTTGGTGCCTTCCCATGACCCTATTTAAGTTTCAGATTCTATACAGAACACAAAAATGTAGGTCTGGGCTGGCACTTGTTTATATATTTGACGATTCTCAGACCAAATAAATGCTTCCAAAGCCAACAGAAACATTACTACAACAATTTCTTTTGTTTCTCTGGTTCCAAATCTACGTGTAGTTACTCCCTACGTAATGTCCTTCACTGAATATCATTTGCTGAACCATCATAAACCTCCCTGACGTGTCTGAGCATGGTCCTCTGCTGTAGGAGGTAAAGGAATGAATCCCTCTGATAATTGTGTAACAGGCTCTTATCTTCCTTCTACTCAGACAGAAAAGTGTATCAGTGATATTAGGTGTACATGTCCATCCTGTGGTGGTATTCTCACTTGAGAGGAAATGAAAGAAAATGTCAGGTTGCAGAACAGGGATTTCATCATAAATGAATTGAGAAAATGACATGGACAAGAACTGAAAAGCTACAAAAATTACAGTTGGAATGAATGTGATGGCACACAAGGTGATCCTGTCTCTCACAATACACCTGTGAAGCAGAGGGAAAATAAAGGCAATGCTTAACTCAGCTCATTAAAAAACAATAGGACATGTTTTTCCTTCCTTGGTGTCTTCCTCATTCAGTGTCCACCCTCTGCAGGAACGACCCAGGGGTCCTGAGGAATACAGTCTTTCTGAGTGCATGGTTAAAAAATGCAGCCTAGTGCATGCACACTGGAGAGTGGGAAAGAATGGAAGCACAGACAGTTATCTTTTGGGATGCTGATAATGAAAGCACTTGTAAGTTATTTCTTCTTGTTTCCAGTGAAGGGGAGCATGGATGCAAATCACTGAAAACTGACATATCTACATGTCTGCTAGTGATTTATTATTATCAATGAAAATAAAAACAATTGTCTTCAATTATCTATGCAGGTATACCCTCTGTATTCAAGTAGTTAAAAGAGGCTTAATTAGTCCTGTATACTATTAACGGTTTTATCCCTGCCTCCTCTTGTCTTCCAAAGCATTGAAGTGTTCTGAGCAGTGGTTGTCAAAGAACCAGAGTAGATTACAAAATCGCCGTGTCAGGTAACAAAAGTCTTCTGAAAATGTAGCAGAACATTTCTGTCCTGGAGACACAGGAAATGGGATGGGCAACTTGCCCCAGTCCCAGATTAGAAACTGAAGGTAAAAAAAGAAAAATCTCATTTTTTCTTTTTCCCAAGCTTTTTTGTTTACAAATTTTATAATTCTGTTCTTTTTGTGTATATAAATTTGCAAATTCTAATTGAAATAAACTGATTCAAGGAACTGAAAACATGTCATCACTATTTCTTAAGAGCTCATATTAGTCAAACCATCCCTGACTAGCTTCTGGTATTACTTCTGTCATTGAGGTTTGGGTAAAGAGCAGAGCAACTTTCTCCTGGAGGGTCCCAGGACATTTCACTTAATCTTCCGCCTCCCACTCTTGGTCTCACACATATTTCAGTTTGTCTCCCTGTGTGGCCATACTGGGAGCACTCACAAGCTAAACCCACAGGAAAGAAACAGAGAAGAACAGGAACCGTACAAGAGCCTGCCTGGACAGATTGAATAATGCTGCCAATTTGTTAAGATGATTGAACTTCCCCACTGTTATTGTTCTATCATTCTTTTGAAATCATAACTTAATACTTTTATTCTCTGTGAACTAGTACACTAAACACAGTTACCTAATGGTGAGGTACTAGAAAAACATTAATGTAAACATATAATAATAATGTAAATGTACTGACATATGCTTATGATTATTGTTATAAATGCCTTTTGGGAAAGCCATATCGAATTTTTAAAATTTATTTTTAACCATGGCCCAAAATTCAGGGTTCTGTTAAATACATTCAGCCTGAATCTTTAGGAGTCTCCATGTGAAGAAAGTATAGGCTTTCAAAACAGACTGAGTCTGGCCATAACACAACAGGATCCGAGACATACTTCTCCTGCAAGGGAAAGCACTTCTAACACCAGGGTGCCAGTCTGTCAGCACTTATCACTCAGTGCGTTACACTATCTTTCCAGCAGATTCCTCTTCCAAACTTATACTTCATCACACTCCTGACCTTGCTGCATGTAGTCCCCTCAGCAGGGTTCAAGTCTGTATCACATAAGATGTGGAGAGTTTATTTACTGCTTCTCATTATCATCTCAGAGATTTGTTCATTGTAAGCCAAAATTATTTACTCTGTAGTTTTGAGAACGCTCATGGAGGAGGAAGAGATTAAGAAAACCAAGAAAATATTATGCTGCAAAGAAAATGAGCAATGATCTGCCCCTTCATGAGTAAATGATTGCTTCTGAGCCTATTTGGTGAGCAACTTTCCATCCAAAAATGGGATGGAAACTGAGGTGGCCAGGCCATTTTGCTCTGCAGCTAATAAAGTGTTTCAGATTGAGAAAAATAGGCAAGGCTGTATCACTCTGCCTGCCTCGTACGGACTCTTTTTTTTTTTTTTCCTTTGAAACATTCCATTTGCTGTTCAAGCCAAGACAAGAAAAGAAACATTTTTAACCTTAAGGGTCTGACATAAGCCTACAAAATTAAAGAGCCAGGACTGAAGTGAGGCAGGTTTTACAGTTCTTAAGAGGCTACATTTTGCTCCTTCCTTAACAATGCAGTTCCAGTCAGGGATACCTTTGCAAGCTGAAAGCAAACAAGCAAGAGCAGATTCAACTGCTTTTATTTGAACTGAAATCTATGCAGGTCAGGACTACACGGTACTAAATACTCCACAAATATAGAGCAAGAGTCAATACATTCCCTGATGAGCTTACATCTAGGAAGACAAAACAAACAAATGATGGTGAAGGGAAAGCCTGTGTAATTATAGGAATATGGGTCAGTCACCCTTAGAGTAGCTCAGACTTGAGCTTCCAGACCTCAAGTCTAAGTCTGTATCAATAAATAAAATGTGCCAGACACTATTTGCAGACCCTGAGACAAAGTAGCCTGGCACAGCTTCTGTCCATACAGCTAAACACTCAGTCCCTTCAAAACCAAGTGGTCTCACCCACACTGTCTCCTGGGAACCCTCTGCATCCCCCCAGTTTATGACAAGGCAGTTTGGAAATGTGATAGTTGACAAGAGCGAAAACCAGTCCAGTGAACACGCTAACAAACATCACAGGCTAGTGCAGGCCAAGACAGTCTTTTGACCTTGTTTAACTTGCAAATACAGATGTGACCCATCTGTCTCCCCTGCAATCTGCTTGAGAGTCCCTGCACCCACCAGGGAAACACACCACTAAAGCCATCAGTCAGTGACACAGCCAGCAAAGCATCCCATCAAGTTTTGGCACTTAAAAAATACTGCCTTTCATTGAGTAATTCATTTGGAAAATACAAGAAGTGGCAAAACCATGCAAAATAGTCCAACAGTGTGAATGTACGTGTCATAATCAGGCTAAAATGGCCATCAGGTAGAGATTAAAAAGGGAAAGGAAATCTAGGTTTTATTAACATATGGACAGAAAAATTGCAGGTAAACTCTTTTGTATTTTACCTCTGGTTTAAAAAAAAAAAAGGCAGTGCCAGGCTAAAACATCAGCAGCTTTTTATGATCACTGAAACGCTTTTCAGAAAAGCTTTAACAAACTTGGAGAGGAACAGCAAACAGCTGATATCCACTATAGTGCACAAAAGTGTCCTACTACGAGGTGCTGCTGTTTTGAGAGCAGAAGTTCACCAGAGTCTTCACAGATGTTCTTAGTTCACCTTCCATGAGATATTGACCTTGAAAGACAGGTGATAAAAGCCATGCAGGCAGCACTGTGACAGGCGAACACGACTGATCTCCAGTACTTGTCACAGCCTTCGTGCCACATGTCACCACCTTTTCCCTTGGACCTGTCCTTGGAGTCCATCTCAGCTGCAGTCAGCACTGGCTGATTTATTATAAACACCTGACGTTCAGTGCTGCTGTGCTTGCTGGAAATGGATCTGCAGGGCTGAGGACAGAAGGCTCATGATGAAGTGAGAGTGGAAATGGGAAATAAGCTTTTAAGATGGTAGGGTTACAGACAAAGAAGGATATGTGACAAATCTTTTGTTCTCTTCCAGCACATGCTCAGAAGAAGGGATTAATAACCAATTACAGTTAAGAAACTAGCAAAATTATTGCTACCATCCTCTGGTCATATTCAGAAGATGGGATGCGTAATTTTTGTTTTTATTCAATCAATTCATGTGAAAGAAAAACTAAAACAGATCAGCAACTAAAACTAAATCAGCATGTATCTTGGAAGAAGGCATTTCTGGAAATATTTTATGGCAAAGAACAGCTCTTCTGCCATCCAGCTATTTGTTTTGTTTTAACAATTCATGAAAGTTGAGCTTCTGCAGCTTCTTTTCTTTTTTCCATTCCAGAAACCTTGTGGATGTTTCTCCTTTAATTCTGAGCCCACTCATGAGCTGGGAATTCTTTTCTCAACATGTGAGTGTGAATGATATGAGTGGAGATTGTACTACTGCTTACCTCTTCTCCAAATGCTTCCTATTTGCCTAACTCTTCCTGAGAGTTAAATAAATAAATAAATAAATAAATAAAGCCATCTTTTATGAGTTTATTTGGATCTGTGAAAACCAGACTCGTTCTCCCTACATGTATTTATAAAGTCTTCTGCAGAATGGAAAGACTTTGTCTAGTATGAATAAACTCTGAAATCAGGAGCCACCAATTTGTCTGATATAGAAAGAATTCAGAGTCTCACTTGCATCTGCACCTCCAGGGATCCTGGACATCCAAAAAGCTAACAAAAATGCATGATGCAACGGAGAGGTCTCGCTCTTTCAACCTCGGTAGAAGGACAACAGGAAAATGGCTACCGTGGCTCCAGCCAAATCATAAAAAATTAATGCAGGTGCTATGGAAAGTAGATAAATAAGAAGCTGTGTCTTTGTTTTCCTGTATGTATATGTTGTGCCTGTAGACACAATTTTGGATTTCACAGGCCAAATACAACTCTTTGAAGTTATGGGAAATGCCTTGGTCTCTTCGATCGCATTCTCTCTGATTTACTTATTAATGTCATTTGTGATGTGACATAAAAGCACCGAGCAGGCTTCAATACTCCCTTCAACAAACAGCCACCCAGATACTTAACAGCCATGGCAGTGATGATCCTTAATCAAATCTTATGATTTAGTTTTCCCATACTAAAAACCATATGTTCCTGCAGCACTACCAGTGAACAACGGGGGAGATTGGCTCTATCAGCCACCAGCATGGAAGACCATCCCAGTCCTCCAGCACGGAAGACCATCCCAGTCCACCAGCACAGAAGTCTGGGACTGAAAGTGCTACCTCTGCTCCATTTCAACAGCATGTTTTCCTAAAAATGAAGAAAAGAAGGGAAAAAAAAAAAAGGGAACCTAGCACAGATGTTATTTGCTTGAACCTTCTGGCACTGGAACAGGCTCCCGTGTTGACAATTAAAGAGATTCACCTCAGGTCACTGTCTCAAAGCACTGCATCCCAAATGAACTAAATATTTCGGTCCAGGGTTTGCTGCCAGAGATGTTGCCTTCCAAGCACTCACTGTCAGTGATATCCCACTGTTTGCAAGAGCAGTTAAAATTAAAGAAATACTTCTATTCCTTCATCTTAAAATAAGTTATCTCAAAACTAAGGTTTCCATTTACAGTCATTCAGAAACTGTTTTCTCTCAGACACTTAAGACTTCTCGGACGGGAAGCTGAGGAGTCTCCCTCTCTACTGATCAGACAGAGAGACCATATGGCCACCTTAGTTGAGATATTTAGAGCTTGCCTTTGAGAACCCTTGGTCAGAGTTACCAAATGGACATGGAGCTCCAACAGATGGAGTGATGGGTCAAATAGAAAAGGACTTGTACAATAGGAACTTTAATTTTAAAGTGGATGAGGGGTCTGAAAACGGTGTCAATTTCCCTTGAAAATCATCTGAGAATTGGTGCTACAGATTCAGTGCTTTGCTCTCACAAGAGATATATCCTCTGTGGCCATGGGCTTGTCCATTTCCACCTTCCAAAACACCCCTCAGCAAAATCTCATCAAATTGATTGCAAGAAATGATTATCTACAACTACACAAGAGCAAATCACTGCACCTTCATGACTCCAAGATGAACAAGAATAGCAATACCTCATTCCTGAGGTACATCTTTGTTCTCTAACATACTTGTTAACTTTTTCATGAGTTTCAACCCATGCTCCTTGTACATAGCAAATAGTCTAGTGAGGCTCTGAGTGCAGATGAACTTTACTAATACAGGTGATCATACTGATAACACCCATTTCTGTTGTGTATTGCACTTGCACTCCTCAAAAGCTGTCTGTATCACTTAAATTGTTTTGCTTAATGTAATCCTACCTGGTGCAACATGAACAATTAGTGCTGTGTCAAGAGAGAAGAAACTGCTGTGAACACTTGGGCTATTGCAGCTATTGCTGCAGTTGAAATTCAGTCTGACTGCTTCACTTCATAATTTTCGGTTGGTATTTTGCTCTTAATCTTGGAAAGACTCCAAAATAAACCTGATAAAGTCCTGGACATCACAAAAGATGCGTTCTTCCACATACTTGTAAATCACACGCTTTTTGGCGCACTTCCCCATTTTAGTAATTGCAGATTTCCCCCAAGCTCCCTACACATTGCCCATAGATACAAGCTTTGTATGATCCGTGGTTTAATTCAGAAAACTACAGCAAGTCATTGCATGAACTCTACATAAGACAGTAGAGCAATTCAATACTAAAGCACTATTTAGGTCTCTGTACAGTTTTCTTGATGGATGTTACACTGCTGATCTATTTTTATGTATTATTTATACTGGGATAGTGCCTACAGACCCCAATCAGGGGCAGGACCCCTCAGTGCTGCACATACTATGAAGGAGGATGCAAGAACCTCTCCTCCTTGCAGCTTATAGTCTAAATACATAATGAATGACACCAGATGGATAAAGCATTCAGAGGGAGCAAAAAGAGAGGCAGTTGTTAAGACAGTAACAGGCAGAGCACAACAGCTACTTGGCTATATATAGGCAATGTGGTGTTTCTGACACTGTTGTTTGTTTTATCTCTGTCCTCTGTATCGTGTTCTACAACCTTCAGCAAACTATGGACAAGCATGTCTCAAGCTCTGGGAATTTTCGTTACCCACATCAGGCACCTAGGTGAGATTCAGAGGATGTAAACCAGAGGAAAGAGGTAGGTACTTACAGAGGAGGACTCAGAGTACCTGAATTAGGGCACAAAGTAGGTGATGTGAATTCACAGGTTTGAAGTGACTCATGGGAAAGACTAGAACTTAGGGATGTTAAGGGAGCACAGAAAGAAGCTGATCTCAGTGCAATTCTCATGATCTCTTTCTTTATCCCCTTACACATTGACAGTGTAGAATATGAGTTTCTGCAGCAGGAACAGCCAAGAGTCCTTACGGTGTCCAGGAACACACTGCTTAGTTCAAGCCCAGACTCTCCAGGGAACTAGCAATGGATGCATCTCCCATCTAACTCACTAAGTCTCACTTAAGTTGAAGATGGGCTTTTCAGCTCATAGCCTTGTGACCCAAATACGTGTCTTAAATTAGGGAGTACTTACTTCACACCCTGCTCTGAGTCAGGATTGGTTTACACCCAGATAAAATCCCCATTGTGTTTAGGTCCTGTGTGCAAACCCTAAATCCCCATCTAAGTTCTTAGGACAGTTCGGCTCTGATTTCCAAAGTAATAGGTGTTGGGTCTGCAAGGTCAAGTAAAAACAATAAACCTAAACTACTGGAAATATTTCTGAATTCAGCATATTTTAGAAATTCCCAAGCATATATCTAGTCCAGTATCATACTGGAGATTCACAGGCCCTCTGACACCAGGTTCCTTGTCCCTGAAGTGACTGATTGATCACTCATCCCTGTCTCTTCATCAATAGATGAGCAAGAAGACAAGGGCTGAATAGCAAAGGTTTTCTTCCCTTCCCTGCAGAACCAGTGAAGCAGGAAAGTGCCAAGCAGTTGTGAGGGAAATCAGATTCCAGCTTGTGAAGATGAGCTCTGGAGAGGCTAGAGGTGGGAGTTATCAAAACAAGGGGGACAAAGCCTGAAAGCAGGCCTCTTCTTTCAAGAGTGCAAACCAAAAAAAGAGTAAAGTACCCACAAAAAGACATTGCTGTCCCTCAGGGTAATGAATGTAATAGTGCAAGGGAGGACTCTGACACTGAGTCATGCTTACAGCAGCATAAACTAATTAAGCTCCTCTTTCTTTGAAATGAGAACTTGTGACACTGCATGGGTTAGCAGGGACCTCAAACAGGCCGTCTTGGTCTTCCTCATAAATCTGTATTGCTTAACTTTTCCTCAGATCCCCAGCATCCTACAACTTTATACAAAGACTTCCAGTAGCTCCCAAAGAAGCTCTCAGAATTTTTGTAGCTCTTTTCTGAATAACTCTAATTTTCCCAGTTTTTTTCTTTAAATTCACAATGCCCATAACTGTATTTCCTCTGAGGATGACTCCTTTTTAAGGAGGTAGCTACCACCTAGAGCTAACACAATATTTCCAGCCACCAGGAGGCTGCTGCATGAAAGCAGGAGAATTTGGAGTAGATTGCCAAAAGAGCTCAGCTTCCACTTTATTATTAACATCTAGATTTTCAAGAGTAGCATTAGGTAACTTGGAACATGTAGGCTGCACTGGATACAACATTTAATTTATTAGTAATATGTAACAGTGTTGGAATGTTTGGGAGTCTGCATAAGGACTACTTCATGGAAAGAGAAGTGGGAGCTCTCTTGTAGTTAGTTGTTAATAAAAGACTTCCCAAATGTTTTACAACAAAGAACAGGGAGAAAAAAATCCACAAGTTCTTTGAGGTGATTTCTGTAATTCTTTTACAAGAACATTTCAGCAAACACATTCATTAAAGATATTTTTCCCCCTTAAAATCAAGCCGAGTTGATTTCTTTTGATCCTTTTATTCTTAAAATAACAGTCACCTTGCCTAATTTCAACCATCTAAAATTCAGGCATTGTCTTGGCTCCCTCCAGAGAGGGTGAAGACAGGCACTGCTGGGGCAAATTGTTTCCCTGGCTCAGATACTGCACTGCCCTTGGGAGCACCTCATCCCTGTACTGAAAACAGAGGAAGATTAGGTGACCACCTTACACTTCAGACAAGTGGAATAAATCCCATCTTAATTCGTTTTTCTACTCTCTATACTTGCATGGCTCCCTTTGTTACAGCATCTGAACATCCATATTTTTCAAACCTGTCCTTCTCACACTCTTTCTATGACAGAGGTCAATTTTTACTCATTTACAGATATATAAAGCTGAGGCAGGTAGAGGCCAAGATCTAGATCTGCAAAGTTATTTAGCAAGTTAATTGTCTAAACTAGGAGGTTTTCAGTCAGCTGACTAACACTCAGTGATGTAGACAAAGAAGTGGCAGTTGGATGCCCTTTGGAATTTGCTAGGATCTAAGCAGAAATTACTTGCCTAAGGACATATGTCATGGAATTAACCCCAGGTCTCTTGAGCTGCTGTCCTAACCTTTGGAATGTCCTTAACATTAGGCAAATCCTCTGCTGTTTTTTGAATAAAACTTTTGAAGTATTTACAGTCATGTCTTCTTTGTCAAAGTCAAGCAAGCTATGCACACTCAAAGCCTTTCATTTTTCCTTGTAAATCAAACCTGACTCAAAGCCTCCCCTCTCATTTTTACTGGTCTTCTCTAAGCTCTCCTTAGGTCTTAACTTAGCAGTAATAGCACAATGAGGCCAAAATTCCAGGTTGGAATTTTAGGTGTTACTGTGATACAAGTAAACACAGGAACTGCAGCACAGAGTTGGATCATTCAGTACAATTGATGAAAATACTATATTCACTTCAGTAATCACTGAGTTCTACTCTTGCAAGCAGCACCTGAGCACTGTGAATCACAGTACAGTACATTTTTATTGTGTTCCTTGCACTTATAGAAATAATTGACCAAGAAACACTTAGGGCTTGTCACCATGAGAATCCAGACACGGGAAGATGTGAATTAGCAGCACACTGGCTGCTCTGCAATCACGTCACATCACACGGAGGAGTGTATTAGAAGCCTTTTAATTAGGAAGCAACTTACTTCACCTCAACAGCAGCCTTAGGGCATACGCCCTGCAACAGGCCATGCAGAGACTTAGTGTGAGAAGATACCACTGCACACTGTTATTGTAGTTGAACAGTACACTGACTTCCTCGTGTAGACAAACCTTATCAGCCCAGAGCAGGCTTCAGTATTGGGTGATATGTGTTTCTTAGAATAATCTTTGGGAGAACTGCTGAATGCTCAGCATGTCCTCTGGAACTTGCACCTGGGTCACAGTAAGGGTCAATTTCTAAAATAGGTCCCGTTCCTTTCATCTGGGAAGCTTTATTTATTTATCTTTTTTTTAAATTACCTCAATAAGGTGAAACAGGAAAGAGAGTTTCTGTAGGGAGAGAGAGGTGTCAGTCCCATACTATTCAAATAAATGGCAAGATAAAATACTATTTGTGGTACTACACAAGTGCAGTTCTCCCCTTCTAGGATAGCAGCCTTGATCCCTAACTAATCAAAACAATCCTCTATCAACCTTGAGTTATCATCAAAGCCTATTCATGTTTTGTTTTCAGAAACCATAAGCCTGTGGGACACATACAGGTAAAGTATCGTGAATCTTTCAAGAATGATGTCTATATAGTTGTAAAAGGTTCTCTAGACTTCAGATTATTGGAAGGACATTTGATTATCCCTGGTAATAAATAGACCACTGAAACCTTACACAGTTACTGTTATTTTGAATCCAGTAGCTTGTTTATGGACTAGCTCTGGGGATATCCAGAAAATGAGATTCTGCAACATCCTTTACATGGAATTGCCTTGCCCAAAATTTCCTTCTGAAACTGAAAAAGTTAAAACTCCTACACCAAAATGACAAAGTTCTGCCCAATCACCCAGCTTCAGAACAAGAAAACGTGCTTGTTCTGTGTCAGGGTTTCCAACCTGTGTCTTGTGAACCACAAGAAGAACAAATTACTTCTGAGTTTTACACACACAGAGAACCCCACTCACCACCATACCTCTGTAGGCAAACGAAGAATAAGTGATTAGGCAGCAAACACTGCCAAAAGCTCAAATGCCCATTTTGGGACTTTCTCCCAGCCTAACAGAATAGCAGGAGGTGGAAATGACAGCTACACAAGAAAAGACACCCTTGGGACTGAGGTCATATCTTCAACTTGAGCATGTCCAAAAAGAGCTCTGAACAATTGCTGCAGCCTCTACAGCATAGCTGGGTTTTCTTTCTGAGCAGTGGCACACACAGGCTAAGCCTGGGAAGATTTCCATAATATAATATATTTGTTGCTCAGACCAGGTCCCATCAGTGGGATCTAATAACAATTAGTTGGAAAATACCTACTGGTCTTGTAGGAGAAAACGCTGGAGACACTGACTGAAGATCCTGTATCCACCTGAACATAATACTCACAGAGTCTTTTGGTGGCTCTTCAGAACAAACAAACTATTTCCTCATTGTCAATCATTAATTTCTCCATTCTCTGTCAGCACCTTTTCAGCTTTTCTTACTACTTGTGCTCACACCTCTTCTCCCATGTGGCTCAAAGCAGAATGAAGAAAGTCAGCACAATTTAAACAGGGTCACGCTTTCCAAGCATCAAAATGCTATTTTGCTGAGAAAAGAATGAAAACAAATAGTACAGTGCCTACTGCAAGGCCTTGTGAGATTCCCCCAGGGCCATCACAACAGGCCACTGTAATCTCTGCTGATGCTTGCACCAAAGATAACAACACTGCTTGTATTCAAAGCCACTGTGTCCCAGTTATTCTGGCCTTACACACTACTTCACTTATAAAGATGAGCGCAGCACTTCATGGATAGTCTAACAGTTTATCTTGGAGGTGTCAGGTCCCACTTTCCATTGTGTCATGTTGAATTCCTGGATGGAAAACAAAACACAATGAATCTGAACACATTCCAAAATGCTCTTCTCACATCACTTTAGTGGCATTTACCTTGTTTGCAGGGAAAGGAAGGAAGGAAAGCACAAAAAGGATGGAAAGTACTTTTTTTTTTTTTTCTAAAATACCAGTTATTAGAGCAGAGTTTATTACTCTCAAAACAGGTTGGAAAGCTAGCATAAAAATAGAAATAAAGCCTGTCTTTACTAAGAAAATTACTATCCATATTTCACCACTGACCAACTGCAGAACAGCTGTGCCTGTTGTATCAATGTTATCACAAAGGCATTTCTACCACTGTCATGAAAACCTGACACAAGACCTGAAATTTGTCTGAATTCTCTCCCTTTAACAGCTCAACACCCCACATGTAAGATTGCTAAGAGCAGAGTATCCCCGGGGAGTGAGGGGTTTTCATCATGTCAAGACCATTTCTTGGGATTGAGAGGGTACAGGATAATTGTGCTTAAAGCTTTTACAAAAGCACAAGAGAGTTAAACTGTAGGAAGGAGATGAAATTTCAGAGGGGAAAAGAGTTTGGAAATAGGAGCAGCTTGTCCTGTGCCTCTAAACCACCTGGAGAACCGCTGCAGCAAAGAGGTGAGGATGGGCAATTCCAGTTAGGAGAGACCAAGCCCTTGTGCCCAGGATGTGCTGGCAGTAGCACAGACCAGCACAATGGAAAAAACAAGGATAAACCACACAGAATCTCACCTTGGCTGTTAAACTGAGTAAGACAATTGCATTTTCCTTTTTTTTTTTTTTTCTTGTTTTGAAACCAGATGTTTGGGGTTAAGAGAGACAAACTCCCTGCGGTGTTTGCTGCACGTACCTCCTGCTTTTCTGTCAGGTTGTGCAAAGCTACAGAAACTGGCATTGGAGCTTTCAGCAGTGTATTGTGACTAAGTATTTATTCTTCACCCTTACACGTCAATGTACCACAGCAACAAATTGGGGAAAAATACCCAATCCTTCCATCATTCCATCCCTTTAAGAGCCAAAGCACAATAACTCGTCTATCACCATGTAGGAAGGATTTGATTTTAAGCACCATTGAAGAGATAACTGTCTGTGTTATGAGTTTCATAATGGTGCTCGTGATGCCATTTAGGAAAGTAATGAGCTGTAGCAAAGTCACAGGAAGCAAAGGACACAGGAGCTTCAGGCTCCCGAGGACAGCACAGTAATCGATCTGTACTTAAAGTGTAAAACTCTCTAGGGAAGGGAAAAAAAAAAACAAACCAAAACCCAAACCTAAAAACTAAATTACAGATGCGTGATTTTTTCAGACAGATACCTTGAGAATATCTGTTCACCATTTCCCCCTTCCCATTTATTTTATTTTGTGAGTTTAATCAATCTTCAGCCTAAGCACTTTATAATGATTTTATCTAAAGGTGGGAAATCTGCCCATGCAAAAACTCCCTCAATTTCACTGAAAGTTTAACAGGTTATAGGGGTGTTATATTGGGGAAGATATTTCTTTTCCACAGATCCATTTTTTACCTTTTTTCAAGCTGAAGCAACTTTATGAGATGAAATATATCTGCTTTTTGTAGACATCACTAGAGGACTATAAACAGCAAATCGTAACTCCAGAACAAACCTGTACACTGCAGACAGTATTACCCAGGACACTCATCTCAAAAAGACAGACAGAACAGAGTAGAAGAGCTAAATGCACTTTTCCTTCTAGAGAGAGCACCTAAAAGACCCTTAAGCCTGAACAATGTTATTAACTCCCTCAGATGCATCAATTCTCTCCCTTTTTTCTCAGTTAGGTGGGGCTGACATTCCAAAAATTACATCTAGTCAGTTTTTCCTTTAAGCCTTTAAAGCTTTGAGTTCAACTTGCAAAATAATAAATTGAGTCTTAAAATAAACACTTTGGATTTCATCAGATCTGAGAAAACCTCAGTTCTGACAAGATTACAGATTGTATAAGACATCAGATCAACTGACCACAATGATTCAGGCAGTAGCTATGTAAAGTATCCTTGCCTATTAAAACTGCTATAGACGAAAGATCAGATTAATAACAGAGATTTATGATATTAACTCACTCTTCAGTCAGCCAGGTTCAACATTCAAAACCAGGATAAAACCTCTCTACTGCTGTTTCCAGGATTTACATGTAGCCATGCCTTCTTTAATATCATGTCCCCACGGCACCTGGGCCACTGGGTGCACACGCAATAGAGCTGGGATTGCTCCAACCTGCTCAGTGCCTGTGGTGTTCAGAAACAGGCATTGCTCTGCCCACCTCCCTTGCAAAGCTGGGGCAGGCTCCAAGTGTGCCCAGTTCTCCCACAGACTGAAAAGAGATGACCCACCTCTCCCAACAACTTTTATCCAGCAGCCCCAGGGTTAGCACACTCCTAGGGGAACAGGAAGGATTGGACTCCTAATGGTTAATTACATGGTATAGTTGAGTATCAGATAGAAAATATCAACACTGATAGCAAAACATTAATGGGAACAGATCCAGCAGGAGAAATCTTATCCCTGGAAGATGATGCAGCAACGATGCCAAGCCACAGCCTCTTTCTATTGGGCCTTTGACAACAGAGCACTTGTAAAAAGTTGGAGCCCGAGTGGCTGAGAAAGCCACACTGCCCAGCACCAGTAACATCACTGCTCAGACCTTCTCTGGAAGCTGCCCTTCCAGGTCACCTCAGCACCTGAATCACTGAAATATGCGCTATAGATTTTTTTTACAATTTATTTTATTTAAAATATTGTCACAGGGAAAAGACTGACCCTATGTAGTCACGGACTAACCTGCTGACCCTACCCATAACTCTCTGCTGGGAGAGCTCAGGCTGAGGATTCCAAATGAATCTGCAGCACAGGGTTTAAGCTTCAGGGTGCTTCTCCTAACTTTCTGCAGGATGGCTTACACAACTTTTCCTCATGACTTGTGGCTCTTGGGGATCCCACCTCAATCATCCCAGCAGTGCACAAGAAAGGATAGCACTTGCTTAGTAGTTCAGTCTTCTCCCCAAATGCTTTTGATGTATATCTCTAACTTAAATCTCTGCTTTCCCTTTTCAGCTTTCAGACCTGGTCTTTTTTTCTGAAGACATAGGACTGCCCTTAGCTACTACAAATCACTCGCTAATTTCAGTTATGCATCTCTAATTTACAACAACTGAAGATACTGCTTGTTATATCTTGATTTTTTTGGAACATAACGATGTTATGTGCTACCTTCATTCCCATGGACACTGCCTAATTCCTCAATGAAGCAGTTTCATCTGCAAGCTGTAGCACAAGTTTGCCCCTCAGTCCCAGAGTACAATACATTAAGGGGATGAGTACAGAAGCTTGTGCTAAAATAAAATCCACCCATCTGCAGATGGCTTTCCTGTCATTAAAATGATCATTATGAGACCCCCTCACCCAGGACAACTTTTGCAGGATCCCATTCAGGAATAATATTTTATTAACTTAAAACTCTGAAATGAAGACATACAGAATTAAAGAAATATTAACCTAAAAAAAAGCTCGTTACAAAATAAATGGTATTACATCTCACCTTTAGGAAGGGGGTAGAGGTAATAAAGATATCTGCTTCTATTGGCTAACCCTTTATGCTTAGATTTCTGTTCCTTTCAATTGATCCGTTTCTCCAAGTTAACTACTTACAATATTTTACTCTTACATAGCAAACTGGATGACATCAACTGTCTCAAATATTGAGGTACTGAGGTGCATTAATAGGTGTAAGATCTGAACTCTGTGTTCTGCTTCTTGGTAAGTTTGTGTTTCTGATAGTATTTCTAGCAGATTTTTCTCTTCTTTCTTTTGAAGACAAGTTCTGCTCCAGCTGAAAAACAAAGGCTTAGTCTCCAACTCAAAGTATTACATGGCTCAATGGATCCAAGAATTCCAGGTTTGTTCATGTGTAGACTTTGTGTATCTAGAAAATCCTCTAACTTACTTATAATACACCTCCCCAAAATAAAGTGGATTTTTTGAGGCTGTATTGTTCACAAATTAATCTGCTAAACTAAGGAGGTCAAAGGAACCAAAAGTCAGGTTAATTCAATGTAATTAATTTATTGCATCGTTAGGCCAAATATGCTATTTATCTTGCACAACAGGGGATCTCATAATGCCATTAGAAATTCAACTTTGCCCTGATGCTTATATCAGTCAACAACAAAGAAAAAAAACAAAAAAAACCCCACAAACCAGGATGAGACCTCTCTTTATTCTATGAAATAGTATTGCTTTTGTCACTTGAGGAACCCACATCTCTTCAGTCTTCTGTGCTTGCTGACTCTTTCCCTCCACTATGGTTGAAAATAGGGTTTGTGTTTTTTTTTTTTTTTTTAATTGGATACATCCCCACTGCTAAACACAAGAGAACCTGTGAAAGAAGTAAATAACACTGAAAGAGGGTAGGTTTAGGTTAGATATTAAGAAGAAATCCTTTACACTAAGGGTGGTGAGTCACTGGAACACATTGCCCAGAGAAGCTGTGGATGCCACATCCTCGGAAGTGTTCAAGGCCAGTTTGGATGGGGCTTGGAGCAACCTGGTCTAGTGGAAGGTGTCTCTGCCCATGGCAGGGTGGGTAGGAACTTAATCTTCAAGGTCCCTTCCAACCCAAACTATTCTATGATTCTATAACGATTCTATGATTTTTAACAGGGTTCTCCCAACATCACTGAAATATAGCTAATAGATTAGGAAAAATTTCTCTCAATGAGAAAAGGTCCACTCCTTGTAACTACATAAATATAAGGGATAACTTTGTTCCTGTGTCTCCTCTAATTTCTATTAAACAACAATGGATCTCCAGAGATGCAACACACAATCGCTCTGTTAGTAGGGCATAGTATAGTAGCAGCTTTGAAGATTTATTTATGTCCTTAATAAAGGTTTTCAAGCACCTGCTTAAAAAAAGAAGTAAAACATAAAATTAAGTAAAGGATTAGTAATTTACATGTGGGTGAAATATTTCTTTCAGAAGTCAGAGAATGGATATAGGAATGTTACATCCTGCAAAGCTACAGATTATGATAGTGCAGAGAACTTTACAGTCAGGGCTGGTTCTTACTGTAAATCTTGGAGAAAAGGAACTGCATTTGCAAGTCTACCATTACTTATCATTGCCCTTTATTTTATTTCTCTCTCTCAAAGTGGAGCTTTTTAGATACCAAAGGACATTATGAGCACTTTCCCTTTATTACACTGTTCTAAAACCTTTTAGTAAAAGCCTTCATAAAACCTCACATATGTGCATTATAAAATTACAGGGAATAAGTTCCATATGAAAAATTCATCATATTTCTTCTTGCTATTTTTTAGGAGAGATTCTGACATTAAGCATGAGAGCAACAGACATTGTTTTAATTCTTCATTGTGGAAGGGAAAAACAAAAAAAATTAACTTTTACTTTTGGTCAAGAAAGAATTTTTTACATACTCCTTCTTTGCAGTCTCTCCCTTGCAAAACCAAAAAAGGATTTTAGACGGGCAAAAAGTAACCACAATTATATGGAGTGTGTCATTGATAAATTCCAGGGGAATATAACAAGCTAGGTAGGCACATACCATTAGATCTAGCTGTTCAAAATCTTAAAATTCTAGCCAAGATTAATCTGGAATATTTGGCCACATCAGCCCCCAGGACTGCACTCAACTTTTAAAAGGCTTGATCTCACTCTAGACTTAGACTTCAGGAAAGTAACTCTTTCAAGAGAACATTTTACTACACAGCAGTCTATCTTTAAACATGTGCTTAAGTCCCTTGAAGTCACTAAGTACAGATAGACTGAGAACAGGCGCAAGTC
Organism: Cephalopterus ornatus; assembly: GCA_013396775.1. Lineage (NCBI taxonomy): Eukaryota > Metazoa > Chordata > Aves > Passeriformes > Cotingidae > Cephalopterus > Cephalopterus ornatus. The sequence goes on along the minus strand of VZRE01004381.1, from coordinate 253,777 downwards.
TTTCATTTCATGACAGCCTTAGTTTTGTATAATTTTAGTTAATCCTAGGCTTTCTGTTCCCAGTGCATTCAGTCCTCAGTTATGCTGACACAAGATGAGATCAGACTCAGAGCTGCAGTGTCTTCAGAAATTCTGGAAAAGGGTATTCCAGGAGAATTTGTAACTTCTCTTTCTTTTTGGAGAAAAAAAAACAAGAAAATAACAACTTGGCACATCACTGGAGTATGTTTAGACGTTACAGAGCTTTTAGCCTCTCTTCTGCTGCATGACATTTGATTCCTGCAAGTCTCCTGATTCACTGACCAACTAAATTGGAAACAGTTTAATTATGGTTATTTATTTTGCTTTTAAACTGACCACATTATAAGAAAAAGCTCACACAACTCATCTTTCTGTTTATAAAAGCACAGGAAGAAAAATATGCAAAGATGTACAAAAAGGATAGATGTTACTGAAAGCTGAGTAATACATACAGTGTGAAATTCAGGCAGTGCAGAAAGTCCTCACGAGTTACAGGTCTCCATGTACATATAAGCTCTAAAGCATGAATCTGTCTTTAGCCATATATATCCTGAAACCTTTAGGATTTGTCCTGCAAATTAAGGTTGAAAATAAATGCTTCTAATGTCCTGTGCTCAGTCTGACCAGGGAAGCTATTAGGTAAACTTTCAGGTACCAGTAGAGCTCTGAACATTAATCGTATTTTCCAGTTATGTTGTGGGGAAGTGCAATGACTTAGTTAAGGCCAGTATAATGTCCTAGGCTTAAATACCACACCCATCACACTGATAGTCAAATTGAGTCAATGATTCAACCCAGATGGGAATCCAGGTTCTTCTTGGCTTACTGTTATCTGTTCTGCCCATTAGGTTATGTGACTTCCATAAATTATTTTGCAGTTCCCGTTAAAAGAAAATAAATCCACTTGATGCTAAATGCTACCTCCCAGCTGTAATGCAAACTGGAATTTTGGACCATAGCACTGCTCCCTGACTCATTCTGGATCCCCTCCATGTGACGTTGGATCCATCTAAGCTGGAGAGAGTAGAATAGAAGGGCTGTGCTTTTTTTCTCTGACTCTTTTTTTTTTCCTATCACCCACTGTCAGATAACACGTGGATGTTGTCACAGCATGTCTCTAGAATGTGAAAAATAACAATACCAGAGAGGGGCCTTTCTGAATACACAAGGATAGAAAGCATAAGATAAAAGGACTAAAGATTTATAAAGGGATCATTTAAATAATGACTCACTGCTATTGCTAAGTTTATAAAATATATAAAACCCAGACAGAAATGTTGGGGCGAGGGGAAACTGTGTTAAGAAGCGCAACAGAGGTGGAGAACTGTAGAAAAGTTAAAAATAGCACACCCATGGAGCAAAATTTCCTTCACACATAGCTTAAATACAGCCAACACACTTCAAGCCTCGTGCACATGGCTTTACTATGAGCTTCTCTGTTGCTTGTTTGCAGTTGGAGAAAATCCAGAAAGCAAGGAAAACAAACATATCACACATTCCCTGCATCTGTTTGATTTAATGACACTGAGCACACACCTTTGGCTTTTTCCAGGGGTTAAAAAGACAAAGGGCCAAATATAGCTCCGGCGATCCCGCAGGCTGCCTTGCCAGGAGAGCGCGGTGGGAAAGCCTGCTTAACCAGCCCCAAAGGATTCCCTCATGTAGGAAACCTCAAAGAGTACAGAGGTGGCTCAGTGGCCAATTCCAGCACCAGGGGTTTTAGCCAAAGAAATGTTGGCGTGTGATGGGAATTCAGCTGATTCCCAGCTCATGAATCAACCTCTCTGGAGCCACAGGTGACCGGCATGTCTACATTGAAGTGGTACACAGTGAAGAGAGATTTGAGATTACAACTGCTGTATTTTTAGCAGCAAAAAGAATGAGAGAAAAAGCAAAACAAGGATTCGAAAAGGAACCCAGATATAAATCATTATTTTGACCACCCTGAGCTAACAGCAGGCTCACAGGGTGACTCCAATGATTATGGTTTTCTGCAAATTAAACTGTAAAGGTCCTGACTGCGTGGGACACTCCTCCACTTGTTCTGTGATAGAACATGGAAAGAGAGGCTGAGTACATCCCTTCTGCTAGGATCAAAATAGGGACAGGTGTTGTTGGGAGTGTTTCATTCTTTGGCTTTGCTTTTTAATACCTTGCTGTTTACATGGTTGATCTGCCTAATTGTCATTAATCTCTGAGTAATAAAGATGCAGTATCCCCAAATACTTTAAAGAGCTCTTTCCCAATGAACAACATCTACTTCCACTTAACATTCTATCTTAATTAAAACTTTTTCTTCTCCCCCCCCAGGGCCTTGTTTCATTTAATTCAATTGCAAAATCCCAGTAGAATGTCCAGGGTGCAGTAAAATTTGCGTAATGAACACAGTGGTATCTGCAGTGAAAACATCATCCCTCAGAAAACAAAAAAAACCTATTAGGATGAAGAGTAAGATTGGAGCGGTTGCAGTGTTTTGGAAGGTCAGCTGATGGCACAACCTGCAGCTGGAAAGAAGCAGGCAGAGGACAGTACTTGGGATTGGGGTCCAAAAGTGGCATCAGTCTTATGGGAATCTGACAGCAGCTGCCCACCAAGCTAAAGCTGAGGGCAGGAATCCAACTCAAATTTATATCTTTCTGATATTAAGTCACGCTACTTAGTACTACTGAAAGACTCTTCTCTCTTCCTGGGATTATTGTCCTGAAAGCACCAACCAGCTCTTTTAACTGAAGTCACTCCTGTATTTTGAGATTCAGCAGAGGATACTGGGGAAGCTGCTATTTCCATTTCTGGTTAAAGCGCACCATGGGCAGAGCCCACATACTGCCTGTAGGAGTATGCCTTTACTCCTGGTCTAGAGCACATCTCTCTGTGCTTCAGCACTGCACCTAATGCAAACCTGCTCTGTTGCCCATATCCTGAGAATCCCTGTTGGATCGATCCAGTGGTAAGAAGAGGGAAAGCAAGTTTAGTTCCTGGATCTCAGGCTAGTCTGGATGTCTAAGCCAAAATAAAGTTCAACTAAAAGTGAAGCCAAGCTGCTCAGCCTGATCAAGGCAAAAATGCTTCAATTTATGACGCATCTCAGGGCAGGACTTATCTTGGAAATTTTAAGAAAATGAGATGGGGCACCTGCAGAATTTGGGTACCTCTGTTTGACAGTAGGTTTACAATTATGGATTAAAATACCCCAATTCCTCCTTAGAAAGCTCTTTAGACAGCCAGCTTTCACAGTTTTAATAAAGGTTTTGGCCCTTACATACTTTGCAGGAGATGATGTGTTTTTCTGGATCAAGACCATAATATGCTAAATAAGCTAATTAAAAGGCAAAGATGAAAATCACATCAACTATACTAATGAGGATCTGAAAAACAGTATTAGGCTGTACCATACAGTATTAAACACCTCCAAATGGTAAACAGTAAAATGAAGTCTCCTTACTTGTTCCCTAGATTTGCAAGTAAGCAGTAAAAGGGAAAATCTGACATGTCAAAATTCTTGCGCAGTTTCTTGTCTGAATCTTTCTGGCCTCTGTCTGAGCCATAGACAGTTTCAGCTGCTGCTTTCTCAGCAACATACTCTCTGCTCCTTGTCAGACTGTCTCATTGATCTCTACTGCTCTTGGACGAGTTGTCCAAATTCAAATCAAAGTGAAGCTTTTTTGAGGGAACATAGGTAGGTCCTTTGTGCTTCTCCAGCACACAGTCACCGATTACCTAAGGTCCTCAGGAATGTTTCCCTCCTACAAGTAACAACTTTCATTTTGTAACATTCCTTGCAAAACAAGGAGCTTTCCCACCCCCTGAGCTACTGCACAAAGTGAAGTGGAGGTAGTCACCGTGAGCAGAGGAATAATCCCTTTTCAGTGCGCACCCTGGGCCAGCCAGGTGCTCTGCAGCTCCCGGTGATGGACGCGCTCAGCAGTCGCGCTCATGGCGATGCTGGAGGACTGCGTGGAAAAGCAGGACTTTTGCCGCCGCTCCAGCAAGCAACAGTTCTTGCTGATGAGCATGGGCTGCTCATGCCCTGCTGCCCTTCCCACCGCCTGCGGAGCCAGGGCAGGCGCTTGGATGCCGGGAAGAACGGGACTCCTCTCCCTCCCCACCGCCGCCGCTCCCACCTCCCCAGCCTTTAAACCCC